>OZ023312.1:25897723-26330223 GCA_964007375.1 Ophion obscuratus
TACAGCGCTCAAATATTTGTATCATCGACTAATGTCGAGTCATCATAAAAAAGTTAATGCCAAAAACTTTTTAAAAATTGTGCTGACCTTTCGATAGTATGAACATTTAACGGCATGCGCAAGACAAGTGAATGGGGAAAAAGTATGTAATGTAAAAGCGGAAAATATGGGAAAAAGGTGGCATCCAGTCACTAATTTCTGAACTCGGAAAACTGTAGAGGAAGAAAAATATTGTATAATTACCAAGTACGAAGAAAGCGAACGGGTGGGAGTCGGGAGTAAGAGCCGAAGACGTAAGTTATGGGGAAACAACCGGAAGCAAACAAAGGGGAGAAAACAAGTTATTTTATGAACAATTCTGAAAAATTAGGAAACATTGTTAGTATCGACTAATGTCGAGTCGTCATGGAAACGTGAGAGCCAAAAAACTTTTCCAAATTGTACTGACCTGTGGATAGTATAAACATTTAGAAGCATACGCAAGACAGGCGAATGGGGAAAAAAGATCTCATGATGGGAAAAAAACTGAAAATAATATGGCAGAAAGCCAATACATGCTGAAGGAAGATTTCGTGGGAGTCGTAAAAGGGGAAAATATGAAAAAAGGTGACATCCAATCAGTAATTTCTGAACTCAAGTTATAGGAAAGGAACGGGAGGGAAAGAAAAGGGGGGAAACAAGTATTTTGATGAACAATTCGGAAAACTTAGCATCGACTAATTTTGAGTAATTAAAAAGTAAAAGCCGGATGGGAGAAAAAATACTTCTATGAAGAATTCGAAAATATAATAAGGATGAACTGAACGAGGCGTTGAAGAAAATAACAAATGAATTTAAAAAACAACAGAAAGATGGCAGTTTGCGAGCTTGGGACTGGAGGCCCATTTTTTAAGGTACTGTGGGAGGCGTAGAGAAATTAATTAGGAAAGACGTTAAAGGCGAGAAGGTACGCAAAATCGGGCAATAATAAAAATGTTTCAGCTCATGATGTCGAAACTGGAGACTTGAAGCTTCAATTTTTCATCCTGTATAATGCTACGATTATTTTCACCAAATTGTAGCCTATGAAAAATCACTAAAAAATTTTAGCTTCTTTAACATATTTTCCTGGTTTTGCCTAGTACATAGAATTTTATTCATTTTAGTTGATTCTGTCATTCCAGCTTGAATATCATTTTTGCAGTTTCGAATGTAATTCATATCAGCTTTAGGTCATTACATTTATACGCAGTATACGATTTCAATTGCTTTCGTAAAATATTTCCGGGGACAGATTTTGTTACAATGATGTTATTACTGGTACATATATTTTATTTCTATCCTACCGAGAATTTCTATATCAATCCGGCCACCCTATGTAATGCGGACCCCGTGATTTTTTCAATAAATATATGAAGATACATCAAACAAATTGCAATCACGAATTTTATTTGAAAGTGGCAACAGTAAAGGGAACAAAAAATTCGACGGGGGAAGTATTACATTTTTGAAGGTTTTTGTTTACTGCAAAATATTCTTGTAATCGATGAACGAGTAATTTATTTAACAAAAGACATGATTACGCGACTAACTTTTTTTTATCATTCACAACATGTGTCCTCAGTATAGATAAGATGATGAATGTAAAATATGAATTTCTGAATTAGATAATTCGATTGATATAGAAATGCTCGTACGCATAATGACTGGACGTTTCTAAACATATCACATCATTTAAAAAATATTTTTATCAGTAAGAAATTGGAGCCTTTATCTAAAAAATTTCTTGCCATAAGATATTGACATTATTGGAATAAACGATGGCATAGATAGGAGCGGTTATTTAAAACGTGTAAAATGAAATTAGGTTCCGATAAAAATAAGTAAGGTACAGTTTTCAGTACAGTTCAGTCAGTAAGGTACAGTTTTCTCTGGGTCAACGTTGCAGATCCAAAGTAAATTAAAATGTATTTAAATTAAAATACTCTTTTAAATATTGTATTTAATATTTGGCATACGTCCGCAGGGTTTGAGCGTTAGTGTTGTACTTTGCCGTCAGGCATCGTCCGTCGGGCCGTATCTCTTCGGAGTTAACGTAGCCTAACGTGACGCCAGTGCTTGCTTCAAGCACTGGGAGGAAATACGGCGTTCACACTTCTCTGGATGCATTGTCACATTATTAACACAGTATCAAAATGAGTTGAGGATATTCGGGATAACAGTACTTCTCTTAGTAGATGGCATAGGTCCAAAGAGATTGAGCGTTTGTAGTGTACTTTGCCGTCAGGCATCATTCGTCGGGCCGTATCTCTTCGGAGTTAACGTAGCCTAACGTGATGCCAGTGCTTGCTTCAAGCACTGGGAGGAAATACGGCGTTCAAACTTCTCTGGATGAATTGTCACATTATTATCAGAGTATCAAAATCAGTTGAGGGTATTCGAGATAAAGTACTTCTCATAGTATATGGCATAGGTCCGAAAAGATTGAGCGTTTATAGTGTACTTTGCCGTTAGGCATCGTCCGTCGGGCCGTATCTCTTCGGAGTTAACGTAGCCTAACGTGACGGCGGTGCTTTCTTCAAGCACTGGGAGAAAATACGACGTTCACACTTCTCTGGATGAATTGTCACATTATTATGACAGTATCGAAATCAGTTGAGGGTATTCGAGATAAAGTGCTTCTCTTAGTATATGGCATAGGTCCGAAGAGATTGAGCGTTTGTAGTGTACTTTGCCGTCAGGCATCGTCCGTCGGGCCGTATCTCTTCGGAGTTAACGTAGCCTAACGTGACGGCGGTGCTTTCTTCAAGCACTGGGAGGAAATACGGCGTTCACACTTCTCTGGATGAATTGTCACATTATTATGACAGTATCGAAATCAGTTGAGGGTATTCGAGATAAAATACTTCTCTTAGTATATGGCATAGGTCCGAAGAGATTGAGCGTTTGTAGTGTACTTTGCCGTCAGGCATCGTCCGTCGGGCCGTATCTCTTCGGAGTTAACGTAGCCTAACGTGACGACCGTGCTTGCTTCAAGCACTGGGAGGAAATACAGCGTTCATATTCTTTCAGAATAATATTTGCGTTACAGTCAGGGTCACATTATGTTCATGGCATTTTTTGAGACCTGCAAAACATTGAAATAATTGAATTACGATAAATCATAGATAATTTTTCAAAGAGAGGGTCATAATGAGGAAGAAGTCAAGTATTTAGTTTTGTTATTTGCTCTGCACTATTTGAGAAGTAATCAATTAGAAAATCGGGTGCCGCAATTACCAGTATTTTTGGAAACGTCTGTCATTATGATCTTTTTAACACTTAATAAGTAAACTTAATCATAATTAAAAAGTATATGTACTTCTTAGTTTAAATTTGTTTTAGCTCTGTGCCGTATCTGCTACTTGCAGAGGGCCACGCACACTTATGTGCCATGTGGCCATTACTGTTCCTGCGCCGAATGCGCACAACGAGTGTGGGATGACGAACAAGAAGCGGAGCATCGATGCCCAATGTGTCGATCGAATTGTACAGCACCTCCGATGCGTATATGGTTCGGGTGATGACATTCTGAAGTGCGATGGATGTATCAATAAAAAAAATAAGGAAAAACAAACTGTTGTGTTGGTTTATTTGTTTAATAATCGTACAGATATACCATATAATATGAGAAATTGTATGAGACAAAAAAGCCGGATAACGTTGGTTAAGGTAGTTCTACCGTGACATCCCATACGGAAATAAAATATATGTAAAAATATATTTTTCGATATATTAAAAATGAATGTAAAATAGATGTCAGATATATATTATGCATCTTAGATATAGATTAGATATATGCAATATATACGGGAAATGCATTAAAAATATATTCGCGATATCAAAGTTTTCGTCCAAAATAGATCTTCAGAATGTTACGTATATTAGAACTATATTGAAAATATACTTACAATGTACTCAAATTACCCTCAAAATATACTACAAATGTATTTTAACTGTATTCGACTTATAATTGAAATATACTTTAAATGTATTTAAAATACATCTAAAATATACACGATATATGTTCATACTCCGTTTAAAATATACTTGAAATATGTTCATACTACATTTTAAATATTATTAAAATATATTGTATTTAAGATATATTTGGAATATATTTAATCTATACTTGAAATTTTCTTAAAAATTTTGTTATGACGTTATTTACTACATCATTGCACCCTTTTACGATATTTTTCCTTGTCGTTAATTACAATTATGGTGTTTGCGGTTCAAATATTTTAATGGTTCAAATTTAAATTATATCAGACGCTTACACGCCGTAAGGTGGTTTCGAAACCGGGGCTTCTGAGTGATGAGCTGGGACCTTCCCCACTGAGCTAGTTCTACTTGATAAATTAACTTTCGTATCGTCTGCATATGGTACAATACACAATGTTAGTTTATTGAGAAATGCGTGGATTTACAAGACTAACTAACATTATCGGATCAATTACTTAATTACGTTCGCATAGAGAGCGATAATCGAATAGAATTACGAGATTACATAACCTTCGATTTTTTTCTCCGATCATTTATTCCGGCTAGTGCGGCTAGGTCTTCGCGAGATACCGACTTGAAGATGTGTGTGTGTGTGTGTGTGTGTGTGTGTGTGTGTGTGTGTATGTGTGTGTGTGTTTAAATGTATATATACACTGAATTAATCGAAAGTGTATCATTTATGAGCATTTTTTATGATTCAAACGGATCTTGAGACTATTCATGGTATATTACTATATATACATATAAATATATAGTAATATATATTCAGATATACATATAGCAAACCTTAAATATATTCGGATATCCTATTAAAAATGTATAAAGCGTACGTTAGTCATGCAATTTTAATATATTTTATATGCATCTTGAATGTATCTTTTTTTAGATGTCAGCATACATTCTCCGTTATGCTCCCGAGTATATTAAACATATATTCAGTATACATATCTAATATATTTAATGTACATCTTAGAAGCTATTTATGTTTATATATCGCATAGGTTTTTAATCATATCCAAAATTATACTTGACATATCCAACTTTTCGTACAAAATGTATTTGATATTTGTTTTATGTATCTTTCGATATATTTTTTATATATTTTATTTACATGTGGGATTGAAATCGAAAAATTGTTTTTCAGTTTTTCTCCTATACAAAATGGTCTGCGGGCTCAAGTTAATTGAGAAAAGTTGTTGCAAATTGATTAAAGCAGAAAATACTCCAAATTTAAGGTCATCCAAGGTAATATATACTTGCTGCACAATTACAAAAATTGCGAAAGTGTTCCGTGATGGAAATCCGCTTATTGGAATTCGTCAGATTTTAACAAAAAATGTCAGATTTGATAATATTCCGTCAACTTTCAATGAGAAATAATGTCAGAATATGTCATTTATACGACAGAATCTGTCATATTATTTCGAGATTTGACATTTTCTGTGAGAAGTTCATGATTTCTGACCGGAAATTGGAACATGCTTTACAGAATCTGTCATATTTTATCAGAAAAGTAATGTTATAATTCAGTAATTTCTGTCAGAATCTTACATAATATGTCATATAATGTCGTAAGAGTTTTCCATTTTATGTGATATTTTCGTCATTTAATGTCATTTTTTGATGGAATAAAATGGAATTCATTCATGAAATATTATTATTATATATATTATTATGAATTACATAATATATATTATTATTACATATTATTACATAATATATTATGAATTACATAATATATATTATTATGAATTACATTCATGAAATATTATGACCGAATCTGTCGAATTATATCATTCTTTCTTATTTTTGTGAGATTTTCGTCATTAAATGTCATTTTTTTATGGAATATAATGGAATTCTTCAACATTTATAAAATATTATGACCGAATATGTCAAATTATATCATTCTTTCTTATTTTTTGTGAGATTTTCGTCACTAAATTTCATTATTTAATGGAATGAAATGGAATTCTTTAACATTCATGAAATATTATGACCGAATCTGTCAAATTATATCATTCTTTTTTATTTTTTGTCATATAATGACCGAACTTGTTAACTTTTGACATTTTGCATTATAAATATATGATATATTCTGATGAATTTTGACATTTAATTATCGATTCTGATAATAAATTGTCAGAATTCGTCAATATTTGATGGAATTTACATATAATTTTCTAAATTTTAATGGAAATGCTGAAAGAAAGAAATTTGGGACTTTATATTCAATAATACTTTTATTTGGTGACACATATTTGGCAACTGTTGAGATCAACAGCCAACGATGGTGTTAAAACTGTGGTCTTACTTTTTAAAATAGTAATAAAAAAGAATTCCTCCTTGAGCGATTTGCAAGTTGAAATAAACCATCTCCAGGAATGTAAATGTACTGAAAAATTGATTGTGTGTGAACCTAAAGATATAAAAAGTCCGTGTGTTTTAATGTACATCGACGAAAAAAATATATAGCGACTATACCACAGGGATGTACAATCGACAATTAGAATAAATATTGAATAAAATAAATATTCCATACAAATGTAGTTTATGCTATTTCTGACTTTATTCACAATAAAGCTCCTTTTCACTAACAGCTGAAATCTGTCAGAATTCACGAAAAATGTAACAACAAATTATGATAAAAATTATCGTTTTCTTGCATTTTTTGTCATTTTTTTCGATGCAACAATATGTCAAAAAATGGAAAACTGATTTATCATTTTTTGTTAAAAGATGACATTTTCCGACACAATGATGACAAAAAGTATCAAATTCTGTGATTTAATGACAGCTGAAATCTGTCAAAATTCAATAAAAATGTGACAACAAATTATGATAAAAATTATCGTTTTCTATCATTTTTTGACATTTTCTATCATTTTTTTCGATGCAACAATATGTCAAAAAATGGAAAACTGGTTTATCATTTTTTGTTAAAAGATGACATTTTCCGACATAAAGATGGCAGAAAGTATCAAATTCTGTAATTTAATGACAGCTGAAATCTGTCAGAATTCAACAAAAATGTGACACCAAATTATGATAAAAATTATCGTTTTCTATCATTTTTTGACATTTTCTGTCATTTTTTTCGATGCAACAATATGTCAAAAAATGGAAAACTTATTTATCATTTTTTGTTAAAAGATGACATTTTCCGACATAAAGATGACAGAAAGTATCAAACTCTGTGATTTAATGACAGCTGAAATCTGTCAGAATTCAACAAAAATGTGACAACAAATTATGATAAAAATTATCGTTTTCTATCATTTTTTGTCATTTTCTGTCATTCTTTTCGATGCAACAATATGTCAAAACATGGAAAATTAATTTTATCATTTTTTTGTTAAAAGATGGCATTTTCTGACAAAAAGATGACAAAGTATCGAATTCTGTGATTTTATGACATTCCGTAAAATTAACATAATATGTGACGTTCTGTCCGATTTTCATAGATTATTTCCGACAGAATCTATCAAAATATGTACGATTCCATCAAATTATGTTAGAATCTATTCATTTTCACAGTTTCTGACATTTTTTAACAGATTTCAACATTATTTGTCGAATTCCAATAAGCGGATTTCCATCAGGGTTCTCTTTAAATTTGTTTGAAAAAACATTAATAAAGCTTCTTTGATGTTGCATAAAAATGTATGCCAAGTTTATTGATAAAAATGCAACTTTTAACACGCGCTCTTATGAGAGACTACCGAAAATGGAGGTTTTTACCAATAAATATCTGAACTTCCGCTCGGTAAAACATTCCAAAACACTTCATATGACATCAAAGAAGATGTATCTAAATTTCCAACAAAATATTAAGGACACGATATAAGGATAGAACTGCCTTAAACACGTGGTGATAAATGAAAAATATATTCTTCAATCACGAACCTTACATGTTACATCCTCTCGAGCCTTATTTTTTTATCTCTCAATTATTTATACTCTCTTTCCTCCATTCTCTTTACATTTCTTTTTGTTTATCTTCCGTTCTTCCCCCCGTTTTTGTGTTTTTATTATGATGCTAAGAACTCCAATTAATGTCCTTTACAAAATAAAAATACGAAGTTCTAGAAAATTTCGCTATTTCACCCCACATCATAATTCTATTCGCTATTTTTCCGTTCGTTATTTTTTCGTTCGCTATTTTTTCGTTCGTTATTTTTTCGTTCGCTATTTGTTTCATTCGCTATTTTCCCATTCGCTATTTTGATCCGTCGATATTTTCATTTCCTCCATTTTTATTTTCGATGCATAGACATTTATTACTATTAACCATTCTTATTTTTTAATATAAAAATACTGACAATTGACTTTATGCACATCTATATAGTTTTAATTAAAAATATAAACCAAACAAAAATGTATTTTTGAAATTTGTAGGTGTTCAAATAAATATCTTTTCGATAAACGTTCATTCGATTCAATCTTTCGTCGCGAATTAAAGGTTCAAACAAACTCAGTGTTCGTTACCTGATATTCGAAATAAAATAAAATTCTATTTATGAGTTGTTCTATGTTCTGCCGTTCAAAGTTTTCATCCCCACCCCTTATTCGGACACCTATTGAACGACTCTCCGATGGCAGTGGTATCTCGGCATTTTTGTGCCTTCAAGGGGAGGTACCTGAGTAAACGGCGAGAAAAACAGGTAAACTTCGGGAATTTTTATCTCAAAAACTGTTGTTTCGATTGGATCTGGTTTTTTTTTATTGAAAAATATATACATTGAGGTATGTTTAGGAATTTTTAAAAATAAATTCCTTGACTAGAAGCGATTTAAACGCGATTACCTCGAAACAGTTTTCACAGTCGGTGCCAGATGTATCTCGAAAACGGCTTGTCCGATTTTGTCCAACTTTGGATACAATATTCTTCGATAGTTTTTCTCGTTCGCCACGTAGGGGTTTTTCATTTGAATGAACCATTGCTTTTTCATGCAATGTGTATGCAATCCAAAATCGTCGGAAATTGCGAACGAAAAACGAATGTTAAATTAAAAAGTCCGCAATTCCGTGAAAAATGAAAATTTCAAAAAATCCTACGTAGCGAACGAAGAACTATCGAAGAATATTGTATTCAAATTTGGACAAAATCGGACAAGCCGTTTTCGAGATATATCTGGCACCGCCTTTGAAAACTGATTCGAGATAATCTTGTTTGAATCGCTTCCAGTCAACGAATTTATTTTTAAAAAATTCCTAAACATACCTCAATGTGCATATTTTCCAATAAAAAAAACTCGGATCCAATCGAAACGTTAGTTTTTGAGATAAAAATTGCGGAAGTTTACCTGTTTAGAAGATATCTTTCAGATATATCGATTTGATGACTTTACGCTAACGTACCGACAACCGCAAAGAGTTAACCTTTTGTTGACACTTTGTTAACCGTTAAAAGTTGCCTCATAGTTAATTATCGGACACAATTAAATTATCTGCCAAGCGGACATAAGTGATACGTTTTGCGATACAAAACGGCGTCTTTTTGGACAACCAAAAAGTTATACGTATCAATTTTGCGGTATCCATAGGATGCCATATAGACAACATTCTGCTACCTGGGCTATCATCATCTCAAACTCCAACGTGCGCCTATAGCACCTAACCCCAATTCTCCGAGATGTCGCCTCGATCCGTCGCACCCCTACGCCGAGCACGTGAACCGTTTATTACGAAACGTGACGCAGGGCGCCAGCTCGACACGTTATGTACGAGGCGAAGTTAATCACAGTTCGGGACTAGGCGCGTTGAGAAAACATCGCGCGAAGGTCACGAGCGAAAGCGATCTACTAGATTTACCAGCAAAATTCGTTACGCCCGAGTTTTTCGATCACAGAGTGCGCGATGTCTCGAAAATTCAAGATGGCGGAGTGTCGTGGAGGTAACGCGAGATGGCGCGATCGATGGCGAAATTTGACTGGAATTTTGCACAATGAGAGGTGCACGGTGCCATTCGCCGGCACCGAGAGCAGCAACTTTCGAAAATCTCAATATGGTCGAAACAACATGGCCGACGGCGACGAAAAGACCAGTCATTCGGTGCCGAAGAAAAAATACACGCGCTCTTCTCAAGCTCACCGTCGCGCCTGCAATTTGTCTATAATTTCGAGATTAATCGCGATAGTGCAATTAACGACCGACGACCGACGATCGACGGCGCACTGTCCGTTACGTAAGCGTCAATTGGACGTACGTGTAGCTATGCGAGACCCGAAAACAATGGAAAATCGTAATTACATCGAAATTCCAAACAGATTTTAAAGCTCAAAATCTAAGATTCGCAAAACTCGACAACAATAAATAAAACATCGATCAAAGAGCAACAATAGATTTGACCTAACAAGATCGATCATTGCGGCGACGAAATCCTTCCATTTCCATATCCCTACATATCATTTATCTGCACCTACCACGTCATAGATCCAGGAGTCCATGGCCGTGCCGTACATTCTCCCCGAAATTCGACGTTTTTTCCTTCGCCAACCGGCACTCCACCAATCTCACTCCCCCCAGGCCGTCCCCACCGACTCGCTCGTTTTTAGTCCATTATTTTTGCCACCGAACAACGCTTCTCCCAAATACTTCATTCCCCTCGAAATCAGCTGTTACTGGATTCCCGTATATCTCACGATAATTAATTACACAAGGCGTTCGGATCGATGCTTCGACGACACACGACGCTTACGCCGCTTGTGCAGCGGTAAAAGTACGTCTCGCGCGTTTCTGTGCGACGCACGTAAACACTCGCGCGAACAGTAGGCGCGGACACAGGTCCGAGCCGCGTCTCTAGTAGCAATTTTGGTTTGGCGCGATCACGCGCCTCCTCTGTATCCTCGATTTGTATCGATGTGTATCATCTCTATGCACAACACACACGCGGCTATGAGTACGTATGTATATCCTTCTGTGTGTCCCTTGGAAATATGTACATACGCATGTACAAATGGATGGATATATAGAACGATAGAAGCTATGTACACACTGTCGCAAGACAACACGCGACGTAGAAGAGATGCTTACGGCTCGGCGGCTCGCGCGCGACTGTGCGAACGCCGGTGTGTGTCGGTACTTCGCGAAGCCGGTCTGTTGTGACACAACGGGGTAACGCGCGCGCGGGGCGGCACCAAACGCGAAGGATCCACATTTCGCACACGGTACGTATGAACGTTCGTAACACAAATGCATACACTCGGGCTATATATATATATGCATTCATCCGTATATGAATATAATATGTGTGACTGTGTGTGCGTGGATATTAATACACTGTAAACGAGGCACATACTGTCCGTATGAGTATTACGAATATCAGCCTGGCAGAAAGACAAGGAGAGAGAGAAAGCCTGCTATCTGCTCACCAGACGCTCGCCAAATACACATACGTGCATTTACTACGTGCCTAAAATTGTTTTTGTTCTTTCCCTCTCTCGCTGGATATTTTTCACCGCGGTATCTTGCAAAAAGTGTGATTTCCGTTTTCTTTTCAAACCAACGTTTACTGGAAACAATAGACATTCCAGTGGTTTTTAATGGGGAAGTAGAACCGCGTTGTTTTTCAATTATGTACACGTAGGCAGGAACGTAAATGAGTTTTATATTATATTTTCTTACTTTTTATATTTAAGGGGTTCGGCTTACTGTGAAAATTACGAAAAATTACGAAAAGGGAAACTCAAATTAAAGAGGAAGCTCCAAGGTGTGCTATGGAAATGACAGATTGAAGGTAGACTTATTATTGGAACGGTAGAAATGCTAGTTGAAGTTTAAGGTAGTCCTATCGCTTCACATTAGTCATACCACTGGTCATACTTGAGACTTGTACAATTTATATTTTTAACATAGGCAAACAAAATAATTTGTAATAATTAACATTTTCCATGTGTAAACTGTTTAATGAATGTTAACATTTAATTAGAAAAATGAAAAAAAAAAAAAAAAAAAAAAAAGTTATTCCAACGATTCGCGCAGTATTTCTAGGTTTGATATTTGGCAATATTGGTTCTATCTCCGTCTCTTTTTACTCAACCAGGCGAGTTTAACCTCCATGCTTTTCAACGTCGATCTGTCAAATCAATGTCAGGTGCGGGAAATATAAAGTATTGTATTCGGGCCACGACTGGTAAAAAGCGTGGAAAATTTGTGTCGGCGAAATATGTCGGTTGAAAATGAAAAATGTGCGGAAATTCGAATGAGTGAGATTAGGTTAGGACTAGTCAACTGTTGCCTTGCTGTCACGTTTCTTTATCGTAGCAAGTGGTAATAAATCCAATACCGGAAGTTCAAATTAAACTTGATATTACATAAAAATTAGGTCAATAAGCGTATTTTTTTCTGAGAGCATTGGTTTACTACAAGTGTTAAGTATGTTAATCTGATTGATTTTAAAGAATCTGACGGATTCCCACAACTATATACACTTTTACAGCGACCGGAAATTGGGTTTTTGTACGCGTCTCGGAATACCTTCACAAAAATACGCAATTTTGATATTTATTTTCTCTGTAATTAGGTCGATAAACGACCCTGAAATTTTACAGAGACGATTATTAATATATTTACTGAAGCTAAAAAAAATTATGAAAATCCTATGGATTGAAGCCCAGCGATAGGACTATTTTAAACGCGTTTTTGTCGGAGATATGTTTTTCAAAATGGTGTACACGATTTCCTGATGTCTTATGAACGGATTGATTCGAAAGGCCATAGCCGGGTAAGTAGGGAAAAATTGCCCCCGCATTTTTTCCAGCGAAATTTGGAGTATATTCTGAGGTATAAAAAAAACAAATTTTCTGAAAATGTCATGCCCGTCAACGCAATGGTTTGAGAAAAATGATTTTTTTTAATATCAAAAAAAAAAAATTCCGGAAACGGTACAGTGGATCGATTGGATTTTTTTTTTGGTACTTGTTCCGATCGAACGTGTTAGAAAATAAAATTATAGAACATTTTGCGAAAGATTAAGGTTTGAAAAAAAAATAATGTTCCTTGTTTTATTATTTTTTACTATAATCCACTTTGGGTACAGTAGCGAAACTTTTTTCATATAATCTTTGGGCATCTTATTAGATTATATAATTTTTTCAAAATGATCGACTTGGTACGCCACAGTGAAAAAAAAGAAACACACTTTATTGATATATTTTAGTTATATAGATTTATAACTCAAATATATCAATAAAGTGTTTTTTTTCACTGTGGCGTACCGAACCGATCATTTTGAAAAAAATATATAATCTAAGAAGGTGCCCAAAGATTATATAAAAAAAAATCGTTATTGCACCCCAAGTGAATTATAGTAAAAAAAAATAAAACAAGGAACATTTTTTTAAACCTTAATCTTTTGCAAGATGTTCTATAATTTTATTTCGTAACACGTTTGATCGTAACAAGTACCAAAAAAATCGAATCGATCCACTGAAGCGTTTCCGGAATTTTTATTTTTTTTATTAAAAAAAATTCATTTTTCCAAAACCATTGCGTTGACGGGGATGAAATTTTCAGAAAATGTGTTTTTTTTTATACCTCAGAATATACTCCTAATTTCGCTGGAGACAATGCAGGGGCAATTTTTCCCTACTTACCTGGCCTTTGGTACACTTATTCAGTGTAATGTTAGTTTAGTCGCGACCGACGTTTTCCTTCTTAACGTTTTTTTTTTTCATTAGTTATTCACAATGTAATTTTTCCTCGAAAAATGGGGGAAAAAAATTCATTTTTTTTTTGATAATTAAAACACTTCAATCAAAGGCTCGGTCGAGCATTAGCCAATATTATCGATATATTTTAAGAAAAAAAAACACGTTTTTTTTTGTTGCAGGTCAACCAGGTGCCGAGAATCAAGTAAACCGTTAAGGGGTTACGTGGGTTTCGAAGCCGAAAAAAGCATTTTAAAAAAATACAATATATAAATTATTTTATTCAAAATGTTAAGCACATAAAAGAGCAACACTTCAACAATATTTTTTTTAATTCATTTAAAAAATGGGAAATTTAGCCGGTGGAACCTGGTTTCCGGAGACCCCGCAAAAAAAACGATATTGAAGTTTTCATCGTTGGAATGCAACGAATATCCTTTTTTATTTCTTCTTCTTCGCTTTTGTTATCCTATAAGAATTCTAAAATAAGAATTCTAAAAAAAAACGCTTGAGTGACTTTCGTAGCCCAAATTTGCCCAAAAAAAGTTTGGGCCACTAAACTTTCGTTGCGTTCCGACGATGCAAACTTGAATATCATGCAAAAGAAGTGTCCTCGTTGTGGTCAGGATAACTCATGATAGCTTTATCTGAAATTAAAAAACCATTTTTTTTTCTGTTAGTAGATAGCTTCAGCTCGCGATCGAACGAGGAATTTTAAAAAAAATTGAAATTTGATTTTTTGACAGAATTTTATGCAAAATAGTTCAATTTTTGGTAAAATTTACATTACGTATAGCCTTGTAAAATTTGTTGTAAACGAAAAAAACCTTCGTTCAATCACTAGTCAATGCTATTTTGTAGTGTGCGAAATTCCAATAAGATCGGTGCACTAGTTTTCGAGAAATCGTTTCCACCGACTTCAAAAATAGTGTTTTGAGAAAAATGCGATTACCTGCGTCGCTTTCGGCCGGTCTTTCTCAACAGGGGAATTCTTAAAGGCTCTCTCTCCTAGACTTTTATTCCGATTGACTTAAAACTTTGGGAGAATATTCTAGACATATTGTACTATTAGATGATACAATTTTTTTTAATGGATTTATTGAAATTTTCAAACCCACGTAACCCCTTAAGCCCCTCACGCTCGAAGGGCCTTCATAAGATTGTTTACAACGTTCTTAAGTATGAATATTTGTAAATAAAATTTGGGACACAACTTCGTTAATGTACATACGAAAAAATGTCTAAACGATTTTTCAATAATCGTACTTATTTATTTCAATTTAAAAAGAATAATCGCGATTTTCGGGTCGTCACCGTAGCCTAACCCCTCAATATATTATCACCGTCTTATATATATATATAATTTATAAGTATATATATATAATCATAATAATACGGCGTTGAAGTTGGCATCGTTGGAATACAATGAAAGTTCTTTAATTCTTTTTTTTTTCATTTTTATTATGATCTATCTTTTCATCGATTATGATCGTGGATCTCCAATGAGGATAAGAAAAACCGATTGGGTGATTTAAGGACCCAAAATCGGCGAAATAAATGTAAACAATATAAGACAAATTAACTTTGGCTGCATTCCAACGATGCAAACTTCAATATCATATTATTTTTATTATTACTAGCTTCTCATATACAGGGTGTCCTGTTACGAATGGATAATTCTGCAACTGTCGATAGGTCACATCATGTCCTACTATATGCTGGAATTTCAGCTTAGTTAAAGTCCCACGGTTTTCGAAATTTTGGGTTCGATGTTATTTTTTGGAAAAAAAAAAATCATCTGCTTTTGGTTTTTCGCTTGCGATTTCTACAAATGATATGAATCGACAATAACTAAGCAACTTTTTAAAGTAATTGGCACGGTATGCGTAGTACATTTTTTTTCACTCCACAGATTATCAAAGTCAGAAGTTCGAATTGGTTTGTTTGAAAATTCTGCATAAGATCTTTTTTCATAAAGTTTCCCTAATATTTAAGGTCAAAAAGAAGACTTTTCTAGATAAAACAAATAACCAAGCGTATTTTTTTTAAGCCGGGTAAAAAAAGTTATCTGCAGAAATGGCATGCAAAAAACCAAAAGCCGATGATTTTCATCTCGAAAACCGTGGGACTTTCACTAAACTGAAAGTCCAGTATATAGTAGGACATGATCTGACCTATCGACAGTTGCAGGATTGTCCATTCATAACAGGACACCCTGTATAGTATTATTGTATTTATTTTGTTGCTTCTATCGTTTGGAAAATCGATTGTGCTTTCGAGACGGCGCGGTTACGCTTGGTGGGACTGTGGGTTACGAGTAAAGGAAAAGAGGTCAAGTGCGTGTCGTAGCGTCAAAGTAGGGGACTCCGTGCCTCGCGTATGTGTGGTTCGCACGTATTTGTAATGAGCAATGAGAATTGAATTACTTTTAACCCCTCGTTGTGTCACACACATCTCAAAAGTTCCGCGCACGAAAGTTCCGCGCCACCATCTTTAAGCCACAGTGGAAAGTGAAACGGCACGATTCCAGCGAAAATAATTCATGAATTTACGAGGAACGTTGTAAAATATGTAGTAGACGTCATTGTGTGAAAAATCGCGTTTGAATTATGTTTGAAGAAAAAATCGTAAAGTGCATTTGCAAAAGACACCTGGTTCGTAATTTCTTGTTTTTATTGTCAAGCAGAACTTTTCGCCTAACTCGTGGCTGCAAAGGAGGGGACTTAACGTGATTTTTTTTTCTAGGAAAATGTGTGCAGGTTTTCAATTTTTTAAATTACATTAACGAGTATGGTTTTAAGTATCCTTTACAACTTTTGTATAGAAAAGTATTTATAAATGTGGTAGATCAGAACTATAATGAAAACAAATCAAACGCATTTAGTTTTTGCATGAAATGATCTCGTTCGCCACGTAGGATTTTTTTGAAATTTTCATTTTTGACGGAATTGCGACCGTTTTAATTTAACATTCCTTTTTCGTTCGCATTTTCCAACGATTTTGGATTGCATACACATTGCATGAAAAAGCAATGGATCAATCGAATGAAAAACCTACGTGGCGAACGAGAAAAACTATCGAAGAATATTGTATCAAAATTTGGACAAAATCGGACAAGCCGTTTTCGAGATACATCTGGCACTGACTTTGAAAACTATGTTTCGAGATAATCGCGTTTGAATCGCTTCCAGTCAACGAATTTATTATAAAAAATTCCTAAACATACCTCAATGTACATATTTTCCGATTTAAAAAAACCCGGATCCAATCGAAAAATTAGTTTTTGAGATAAAAATTCCCGAAGTTTACCTGTTTTTCTCGCCGTTTACTCAGGTACCTCCCCTTCGACCAGCTTCGACCTGTCGAAAACAATTCCGAATTGATACGTGGGTGTTTGAAAAAACTGAATTTTTCAAACACGGACAAACATCGATAATTGATACCTAATGCTTTTACGAACAGTGACGAACGTAAACGACAAATAGAAGCTTGTCCCATTAAGGGGCCAGTCCACTTTGAAAATTTCTAAAAATCGAAAGCAAGCAAGACTTGAAGAAATCGACGATGATGAGCAATCAAAAGGGATTTTGTACGGTGCAAGAATTGCCGAATGAGTTTAGGTAAGAGTTTTTCACAGTATAAACTTCAAACGCGTTTTTCTCGAAACAACGTTTTCAAAATTTAGCTCCATCGTATCTCTGAAACTAATAAGCCGATTCTCTTGAAATTTCAACCACATATTGTAAACATGATTCGCAACAAGATGACCCCGATGGTTAAAATTTTTTGATTTTTAGTCTTTTTTTTGGCGGAAAAACGCGTTTTTAAAAAACGTTTTTCGTTTTTTATCTGCAATTTTTTTGTTTTGATAAAACTTTATACCCGAGGGTCATTTTGTAGCTGGTGTCATATTGAATCTAATGGACTATGATTTTTTTGTTTCCGACAAGCCGTTGCCCAGTTATGATGGAGCTACCTAGCCCACCTATTTTTGAGGCGTTACGTTAAACTATAGTTTTTGTACTTAAAAATGAATAAAAATAAATTAATTTTTTTTAAAATGTATTTCAAGACTTTATTTATCAAATCCAACAACTTTGATATCATATCTTTTATAAAATCCTCCAAAAAAATCGCGAAAATAGTCTTTTTTTCGTGGCTCCAAAGTGGACTGGCCCCTTGACGGGCTACATCGGACTAGGTGGGTCCACCACCAAACGTCGCGAAAAAATGTCATCATCTGCCAGTGGCCGTGGTTCCGTTGTTTTTCTGTATTTTTTGGTGACTTTTTTTAAAGGCTTTGAAGGCACCCAAACAAACTCACTTTAGACGCTAAAAAGGCTATTTTCATGAATATTTTTGATAGGTTTATATTATAGATATTTATATAAAAATTGTTACACTTAATAAGCACACTTCTGAAATACATTTTTTTAAATTTATTTATTTATTTAAGTCACTGAGAAGAGTATGTGGCTTCCGGATGGAGGCCGTGTTGAGGATCAGCGTTGTGCCGACGTTTCGCAAACGTTACAGTCTGCATCATCAGGGCTGAGAGCTCCGATACTGAAGCTCTCGTGTCTCAGGCATTCCTTATATAGTTGCAGTCATCGTTCTGGATCGCTGCACCAGCCAATCAGATGTTTTAATTGATCAGCTGGTCAATTAAAAAACCGGGAGGACGGTGTGCCAAATAGGATTGACGTGATATCCTCCATCTCTGTTTAGATTGTCCGGATGTTTTCGGATTTCCAAGCCTTCTCGGTGTTTCCTGGAAAAATAGCTGTTTGATGGGGCCAGGCTTTGGGCTTTGTCGAACTGGATGGCATGACCAGTCTCCATCCAATGTTCGGCCAGCGCTGATTGTGTAATATGGCCATATTTGATACACCGTTGATGTTCTTTGATCCGTGTACTGATCTTCCTCCCGGTTTCTCCTATGTACACTTTACCGCATGAGCAGGGTATCTTGTATACTCCTGGTGCACTTAATGGTGGTCTTTGGTCTTTTGCACTCGGAATCACTTGTGCTAGTTTCTTCTGAGGTTTGAAGATGACTCGCACGTTATGTTTTCCAAGGACCCTCCCTATGCGATCGGTTATGCCCTGAAGGTATGGAAGGGAAGTTGTTGCGGTTATTTGTCCTTCATTCTCCCTATCAGGTGCTGTAACCGTTTTCGGATCAGCTATTTTTCTTTTTAGATTTTTGATCGTTCTTTCGATCATGGAGATAGAACCATGTTCTATCCATGTCCATGATAGATCATGGAGATCTATCATGGATGTTCTATCCATATACCATGATAGATCATGGAGATTCGACCATGGAGATAGAACAGGAAAATCAAATCCCTTTTCTGGATGTACTGGTTCAACGGAAAAGCGATGGCACTTTGGGCCATAAAGTTTACCGGAAGCCAACGCATACGGATAGATACCTCCATGCTACGTCCCATCACCACCCTTCCCAAAAACAGTCGGTCATAAGCTCTCTGGCTACAGAGCTCTAGCGATCTCCGAACCAGACTCCTTGGAGGTTGAACTAGAACACCTACGAAAAGCTTTAGGAGACAATGGCTACAAACCAGGCAACATCGAAAGAACGATCAAAAATCTAAAAAGAAAAATAGCTGATCCGAAAACGGTTACAGCACCTGATAGGGAGAATGAAGGACAAATAACCGCAACAACTTCCCTTCCATACCTTCAGGGCATAACCGATCGCATAGGGAGGGTCCTTGGAAAACATAACGTGCGAGTCATCTTCAAACCTCAGAAGAAACTAGCACAAGTGATTCCGAGTGCAAAAGACCAAAGACCACCATTAAGTGCACCAGGAGTATACAAGATACCCTGCTCATGCGGTAAAGTGTACATAGGAGAAACCGGGAGGAAGATCAGTACACGGATCAAAGAACATCAACGGTGTATCAAATATGGCCATATTACACAATCAGCGCTGGCCGAACATTGGATGGAGACTGGTCATGCCATCCAGTTCGACAAAGCCCAAAGCCTGGCCCCATCAAACAGCTATTTTTCCAGGAAACACCGAGAAGGCTTGGAAATCCGAAAACATCCGGACAATCTAAACAGAGATGGAGGATATCACGTCAATCCTATTTGGCACACCGTCCTCCCGGTTTTTTAATTGACCAGCTGATCAATTAAAACATCTGATTGGCTGGTGCAGCGATCCAGAACGATGACTGCAACTATATAAGGAATGCCTGAGACACGAGAGCTTCAGTATCGGAGCTCTCAGCCCTGATGATGCAGACTGTAACGTTTGCGAAACGTCGGCACAACGCTGATCCTCAACACGGCCTCCATCCGGAAGCCACATACTCTTCTCATTACATAAAGAGCCGTGAAAGCCTTAAAACTATTTAAGTCACTATTTGTAAACGAAAATGGTAGTTAATCAAATGGCTTTAGATTCAGTATGTTAATGGCTATAGCGCATATCATACGATTTTTGATATATGCAAAAATAACAAAATGGCGTACACTTTTCGAAAAAACAAAAAAACGTGTTTTTTTACCGCTTTTGACAAAAAAATAGTAAATATCAAAATTTAAAAAAATCCTTGATATACGCTATAGCTATAGTTGTAAAGAATATGTGGTTAAACTTTCTCAAGGATTGGTTCGGTAGTTTCGCAGATTTTATCAACAAGCCGTCAAAAAACGTTGTTTCGAGAAAAACGCGTTTAAAGTTTGTTTTCATGACATAAATACATAAAATTATTTAAAAAATGTGTTTCGAAAGTTTATTTATCAAGTGTAACATTTTTTATAGCAATATTTATAATATAAACCTATCAAAAAAATGCACGAAAATAGCCTTTTTTAGCGTCTAAAGTGAGAAGACCCCTTAATATTGCGTTGAAATTCAACCTTGGTGTTGAAAAAATGCGTTCCTCCTTTACCAACCGTTTCCCAGACAACAAAATCGGTATCTCGCTATTTTATCGGGCCTGTAGTTAGATGTAGTCCCTTAAAAACCCGAAACTGACTATTTTAAAGTAATCTCAATAAATATGCTCGAAGCTAATGACCGAACGCTACAAATTATTTTAGACTTCCACACTGAAGGTTTGGACTAATAGGAAGGGGAGGGGGTCACACCGATATGGCAGAGGGACACGACTACATTATAAGGATTTCCAGCCTGGAATCCCAAAATAAGAAAGAAAAATAAATAACAAGCCGAGACGAAACAAATAGACGTTTCGCCTGCACGATTCGTATATATGTGCTCTCTTATTTGCCTCTTGTATTAATTTTAATTGAACGTTGCGCCGACGTTAAAATCATCCCGCGACACGTCGCGCGATCACAATGATCGAGAGGACGTATGATTTACGACGTAAATTCGATATCAGCGTTAAGACCCGGTTTTTCGCGTTTCAACGTGTTATTACGCGGGGCGGCGGGAGGGGAAGGAGGGGGGGGGGGCTGAAAGAGACCTTGAGACGCCACAAGACATTGGGCAAACAAGCGCCGGATGATCTTGAATTTTTCGCCAACGAAAAGTACGCTGCTGCTTTGCGATACGTCACGATTATATGCCGCACCGTTTTGCCATCTATAATTTACTCGCCGATCTTGTTATTGCCTCAGACAATTATTTACATAAAAATACGCAACGGCGCGCGCGCAATGACGCAAAGTCTCATTACGGCCAATCATTGACCGGTTACGACCTGGTCAATGAATGGTTAGCTGGTGGTCGGAAAAAAGAGGAATTTTCGTGTTTTTTCTGCGAAAACGTGTGCAGGTTTTTGAATTATTTTTTTACATTGAAGAGTAAGGTTTTAAACCTGACGAGGCATCCCATTTCTGTTGCCTTCTACGGAGCACGTGGGGTCCTGTGGCCCCCACGAGCCTTCTTGGTTTAGATCGCATTCTATGAACGGAAATTGGGTTCATACAGGATCTCTGCCTTATCTTTGCCACTCGAAATAACTCGGTAATTATCGACGTCACAAAAAAATGTTCCAGACAAAAGTTGTACGGTGTGAAGGAGGCCATCAAATGCGACCATTTTTTTTCATTTCGATGGAAACGCTGACGCACAGTGAAGGTCACCTTCACTTTTTTAAACCGAATGGTACGATTTTTATCAACCATTGTGGAGGCACTTGTGGAGCACCTCAAGCCGCATAAAAAACATTCCGGGGTCAAAGTCGTTCGAGATCAACAATTATTGATTCGTTAATAACAAATTATTAAACTTCACTTTTCGGTCGAAAATTGAACTGTTTTTTACGGGCTGCCATTTTCGTACTTTTCAAAATTTCAGACATTCGGTCTTACGAAAAGTTTTATTATCACACTACAAGTACATTCCTTTTTTTAGCATTGAAAATGCTTAAAAACATGTATATATTTGTTGAGGTTAGCTGGGTATGGGGGTCCTAGTTAGCCGAATTATGTCACACGAAATAACGCTACCCCCACTCCACTGCCACTGTGTTGTAGCAGCGTGGGGGGAACTGCTGTCGCTGTGTTGTAGTAGAGTGGGGAGGACTGCGTCATGCCTAAATGCCTGTGAGAACGAGAGAGAATGAATGGATGGTTGGATGGATGGATGGATGGATGATTGGATGGTTGGATGGCTGGATGAATGGATGGATGGATGGACGGACGGACGGATGGATGGATGGATGGATGGATGGATGGATGGATGGATGGATGGACGGATGGATGGATGTATGGATGGATGGATGGATGGATGGATGGATGGATGGCTGGCTGGCTGGCTGGCTGGCTGGCTGGCTGGCTGGATGGATGGATGGATGGACGGACGGATGGATGGATGGATGGATGGATGGATGGATGGATGGATGGATGGATGGATGGATGGATGGCTGGCTGGATGGATGGATGGATGGATGGACGGACGGACGGACGGACGGACGGACGGACGGACGAACGGATAGATGGATAGATGGATAGATGGACGGATGGATGGACGGATGAATGGATGGATGGATGGATGGATGGATGGATGGATTGATGGACGGACGGACGGACGGACGGACGGACGGACGGAGGGACGGATAGATGGACGGATGGACGGATGGATGGATGGATGTATGGATGGATGGATGGCTGCATGGATGGACGGACGGACGGACGGACGGACGGATGGATGGATGCATGGATGGATGGATGGACGGATGGATGGATGGATGGATGGATGGATGGATGGATGGATGGATGGATGGGTGGATGGATGGATGGATGGATGGATGGATGGATGGATGGAAACAAATCAAACGCACTTAGTTTTTGCATGAAATGATCTAGTCCATGGACGAAGGGTTCTATAAGATATTGATTTTGGGAAAAACAGCCGCAGTCCAAAGTAAAAGTATTAATTTTCGGTGCAAAAAACACTCTATTTTCGTTGATAAAAAAAAACCATGCATCGAAAAAAGATAACTCCGTTCAAACACTGCTTTTTATATCTAAAAGAAGCTTGTCAAATTTGATGTTGATCGGTGAAGTGATGGATGAATGAATGGATGGATAGATGTTCACATGTACCTGTTTTTTATTACCCGAAATGTCTGATTACATTTGCAATGGCATGAGATAGTTGCGCGTTGTGTAATATCTGTAGAATTTTTCATTTCGAATTACCAGACCCGCCCATACCAATTGCGTCATGTTATGAAAGGAAAATCCTGCAACTGTCGATACGTCAGATCATGTCTTACTATATGCTGGAACTTCAGATACGTAAAAGTCCCACGGTTTTCGAGATCAAAATCATCTGCTTTTGGTTTTTCGCATGCCATTTCTACAAATGATGACGTTTTTTCGACCTGATTTTTATAAAAATACTCCTGGTTATTTGTTTTAACTAGAAAAGTCTTCTTTTCAACCTCAAATGCTGAGGAAACTTTATGAAAAAAGATCTTATGCAGAGTTTTCATACAAACCAATTCGAACATCTGACTTTGATAGCCTGCGATGTAAAAAAAATACCACGCATATCGTACCAATTACTTAAAAAAGTTGCTTAGTTATTGTCGATTCATATCATTTGTAGAGATGGCAAGTGAACAACTAAAAACAGATGATTTTTTTATTGAAAATCATTGAGCAATGAAAATTATTATTTTGCAATTGCTCGAACTTGTTTTGCCGAATATTTGTTACGAAAATCCTTCGAATATTCTTTTATTCCCTTATTTAGAGATCTAGAATTTAAACCTGTGAAAAAAAATATTGTAAAATAAATAAAAATGAGGAAATAGGAATATAAAAAAGAACGTTCGTTGCATTCCAACGAGACAAAGTTCAAGACCATCAACGGAAGGTTAATTATTTCACAAAAGCGAAGAGGCAAAGGAAATTAAAAATGGAAAGAAAAATAGACCCTTGTTTACATGGAGATACCTGGCAATTCAATAATTCTGATAGAAACACACATACGCACATGCATACATAAACACTTGTATTGAAGCGGTATTGATTAGGGATCGGTATTGATTTTTATTTTTATCCGAGTAAATGCAATGCGCGCGCACACACACTTGTCAATGTGCTCACGTATATCAATGTATCCTTCATTAATCGAATATTTTTCTTCCCTTATCAAGAGATATTACGAGATTCGTTTGATTTTTATATCGCGATCGCGAAATATCTGATTCGATCGTGTAAAGAGATAGAAACATTATCGGCTGATTGCATATGAGTTATTACTTTCCGGTTGGGGTTGGTCGTCCGCGAGATCGTCTCGATAATTCCAATTCGCGATAATTCATGGCGCAGCTTTATTAATATTGCTGTTTCAAATTACGCGATCGTACGTCTTCTGCTGCGGTATATGCGAAGCTGTCTTCCAATTAATGAATTGCCGTGCGCTCGCGTACTGTGTGCGTTCGTTTGTCTCCACTTGGTCGAGTGATTTTGGCTGAGTAGCACCGTGCCAATTGCGATATATATATATATATATATTAAGGGGTCTTCTCACTTTAGACGCTAAAAAGGCTATTTTCGTGATTTTTTTCGATAGGTTTATATTATAGATATTGATATAAAGTTGTTACACTTAATAAATAAGTTTTGAAATAAATTTAAAAAATTGTTCATTTATTTAATTCACTATTTATAGACGAAAATGGTAGTTAAAAAATGTCCTAAAAAAACTGTAGGTCTGCGCTGTTGATGAAATTTCGGAGATGGGTCGTCCGAAACAAAAACATCAAACGGTTTTTAATTTAGTATGTTAATGGCTATAGCGCATATCATACGATTTTTGATATGTGCAAAAATAACAAAAAGGCGGACATTTTTCGAAAAAACAAAAAAGTGTTTTTTTTTCACCATTTTTGGCAAAAAAAATAGTAAATATCAAAATAAAATAAAAATCCTTGATATGCGATATAGCTATAGTTGAAAGAATTTGTGGTAAAATTTCATAAGGATCGGTTCAGTAGTTTCGAAGATTTTATCAACAAGCCGTCGAAAAACGTTGTTTCGAGAAAAACGCGTTTAAAGTTTGTTTGGATTACATAAATACATAAATGGTGAAAAAATCATTGGTTAAAAAAAAATCATGTACATCAACCATTTTCTCCTCGTCTAAAAGAATCTTCCCCTTAACGGGTTACACCTAGCTCGTGGCCGGAAAAAAATACGAATTTTCGTGAATTTTTTCTGGGCAAACGTGTGAAATTTTTCGATTTTTTTTTTCATTTAGAGTATAGTTTTAAGCATCTTTTACTCTTTTTGTACTGCAACATGTTTTTCCAATTCGTAGATAAAATGATTTGTGCGGACCGCTGTTTGACAAACTTCGTTCGCAGGTTCGCGGAACCTACCTATAAACGCCTATAACAACCCCAATTTTGAACGGATCGATGTGAAATTTTTAGAGAATATTTTCGAAATATTATATTTTGAGAATCCGTCAAAAACCAAAAATCGATACGTTCCACAATTTTAACTAGACCTAAACCCTTGATAACAAATTATCTAAGTTTTTTTTTGTCGAAATTCAAACTTTTTTATTCCTCATCCGGCCATTGTCGTTATGTTCGAAACTTAAAAAAAGTATCCGGTCATTCGGAAGTTTCATTATCATAACAAAAGTGCATTTTTGTATTTTTCATGCCGGAAGACCCTAATTGCCAGAACGACGGCACTTTGTTCAAATAACAATAAGTTAATTGTTAATAAATATTTTTCAATTGAAAAATAACTCAAACTTGGCAAGACTACGTATTTATTTCGCGTAAAATCCCGACAGCGTCGTTCCAACACTCTCATCGAAAAAAATATTGAAAATTGACCTGTTTTTTAGGCCTCAGGCAGACTCGTTAACGACTTCACGTAAGTTCCAAGGAAAACTCGATGAATCGCTAACTCGCAAGATTCAAAGTTCAGTAGATTTTAAAACGCAGTGGACGGGCTGGAGTGACCTTGACGACTTCACATAAGCTTGGAGGAACATTTGGTGAATCGGTACGTTGCACGTTACGATACCCAATGGATTTTCCTTTCGCACGTATATTGTTTTAGGAGCTGGAGATTCACGGGTGGCTCCATGTACACACATTATGACTGCGTGCTTCGGACGCTCTATATTTGGACGAGGGCGTTGGCAAACGAATGATAAATACATAGGCATCCAACGGAGAAGAAGGAGAAAGAGAGAAAGAAAGCGAAACATTCTAGACAAAGAGAGAGAGGAAAAAAAATATATTCTATATACATATAGGAACCCACCCCCCCCCCCCCCTTATGTACAGGGTGTTAGGAAGGTCGATGCAAAGCCTTAAGGGGGTGATAGGTCATCTCGTTAGGAAAATATCTATCTTAGGTTAGTCCAAAGTCTAAGGATTTCGAGTTATCATGGTCAGAGTTGCGTAATTTGTTATGAAAAAGTAATGCATTATTCGTTACTATTTTCATGGGTAATGAAAAAATATTTCATTACCCATTAAATTACTTTCAGTAATGTAAAAAAATGCCATGACTCATTACATTGGATTTTGTAATGTAAAATTTTTACATTACTCATTACATTAAATTTTGTATTGTAAAAAAATTCCATTACTCGCTACATTACATTTTCTAATGTAAAACATTTTCATTACAAAATGCAATGTAATGTGTCATGACAAAAAATTTCATTACACATTACATTGTAATGGGCAATGGACATTTTTCACATTACAAAGGACAATGTAATGGGTAATGGAATTTTTTTACATTACAAAATATAAGATAGTGACTATTGGAATTTGTTCACATTACTAATGTAATGTAAAAAATCTCCATCACTCATTACACGGTAATATGGATTATTATTCGTTTCCGATCGGGTCAGATCGGCCCAGTGCAAAAACCGCTGCCCCTAATGGGAAACGAATAATAATCCTCATTACACGGTAATGAGTAATGGAGATTTTTTACATTGCATTGCATTAGTAATGTGAACAAATTCCAGTACTCATTGCCTTATATCTTGTACTGCAAAAAGATCCATTACTCGTTACATTACATTTTGTAATGTAAAGAAAATCCATTACTCATTACGTTGGACTTTGTATGTAAAAAAAGTTCCATTATCCATTACATTATAATGGGTCATGAAAATATTTCACATTACATGTAATGTAATGATGAATGGACATTTTTTACATACAATATTTAATCCAAT
This sequence comes from Ophion obscuratus, assembly GCA_964007375.1. Taxonomy (NCBI): domain Eukaryota; kingdom Metazoa; phylum Arthropoda; class Insecta; order Hymenoptera; family Ichneumonidae; genus Ophion; species Ophion obscuratus. Next base: position 25,925,087 of record OZ023312.1, read on the forward strand.
GAGTAATGAAATTTGTTTACATTACAAAATTCAATGTAACGAGCAATGGCAATAGTTTGCATTACAAAATGTAATGTAATGAGTATTGGAAATTTTTTACATTACTGAATGTAATGTAATGAGTAATGAAAACACTAATGCATGACAAAACGTAATGCATTATTTGCAACCCCGATCATGGTAAGTATAATTTTCGGAAAATTTCCCAAAATCAGGTACCTTTTTACCTTTTATGTTAATGCCATTTTTTTAAATTTCATCATCATAAGAGGTATTTTTATTTTTTGACAAGTTTTTTTTATTATTCAACACGTCCCATTTAGTTGTGTGGATACAGATGATTGTATTGGTGTTTGTCGATTGAATATACATTAAGCTAAGACGCAAATAAATGTTTAGTTTTCAATTATTGTCTGTTTAAACATTATGAACGCGTTAGTACCTAATTTTGGGAACTTTTCCAAAAATCATACTTACCATGTAACTCGAAATCCTTAGACTTTGGACTAAGGTAACCTAGGTTAGATATGTTCCTAACGAACTGACCTGTCACCCCATTAAGGCTTTGCATCGACCTTCCTAACACCTTGTATACATGGGGGGGGGGGGGGGGGCAGTTTTGAAGATATTTCACTTGGAGAACCGTCCTCACAGTAGACAATTGTCCACATCCTCAACATTATATAACACATAAAGGGGTTAGACTACTGTGAAAATAACGAACGCTCGTTCGTCCATTGAGTCAACTCAAATTGAAAAGGATAGTCCAACTATATGGTGCAGGAATCGCAGATTTAGAGTTAACTTATGATTACAATGATAGACCTGCTAGTAAAACTTTGAGAGCGTTTTTCTCGAAGCGATATTTTTTAAAACGGTGTACATGATTCCTCGACATCTAATGAACGAATTGACTTGAAATTTCGTACACTTATTCAGTGTAATAGTAGTTTAGTCTTGACCGACGTTCTTCTTCGTGGCATTTTTTAAAATAAGTTATTAACAATAGTTTCTTCGATTGTACATTTTATAGAAACGGTGTAGACATATAATAAAGATATATAATAAAGAATTTACTGCATAAATTTAAACTAAATAGTAACATATTGTCAATTGTCCTGAAACTCCTTAATGAACATACAAATAAATATCCGACCGATTTTTCAATCATTTTACTTTTGTTCCTAAATTATTTTTTTTAAATAACCCTTATTGTTGTTTCGTCACAGTAGCCTCACCTCTTTAAAAAAGTTAAACACTTCAAAACGACTAGTCGTGCTAATAGGTCATGTTGACTATTAGCACGACTAGCCATCCATTCTTCCGACTAGTCTTCCTTTTTCTCACCATCTAATTTTCTTCTTTAACCCTTTAACGGCCACGCCTATTTCTGGATGGCTCAAAATCATTTCCTGTGGTAAGGTAAATGTCCCAATTATTGAACACTATCTTGTATTTTTATTATTTCTCATTCACCTGCATGCATTTACTTATTTATAAAAATTTAATTACATACATGGAACTTTTAGCTATTGAAAAGTTACCTTACTTGTGCAAAAAAGCTTTAATTAATACAGAAAAAAATTATTTAAACAGCAACGGTGACCTGATTTGACGTCTCGTGGTAACTGCTTATCGTTTTTGCTAAGACGCGCCGCTTCATGCGTTAGGGCATAACAAATTCAAAAACTGTCGCATCTCAAAAAGTAAAGGCGTTTCAGGTTCCTCAGAAAATTTCTTACAAATAACAATAAAATTTGTTTTTTTTTAAAATTAATTATTTGTTAAAAAATACGGTGTTCGATCATTGGAACATATAAAATGCAGTGTGTCCCAATTATTGAACACTCGAAATCTTCAAGATGGCGTCATTAAACCCATCAAAACATCGAGACAGTTAACGTGTGACAGATCGTGTGAATCGGATTTATTCAAACAAAAACTGTAAGTTCCTGAATAAACTTACCTTTATTCTTTTAATAATAACTCTAAGATCATCATATATATATTTTTATATGTATTTTCGTGCAATAAACCTAAAAAGAAAAGTAAAAAGAAAATATAACCTTAATGTAACCTAAAAATACGAATGTAATGATCAATATTTTTTTCTCTCCGATATTTCCGGGAGCCAAGCTGCGACAAAGTCAAACAAAAACAGAACATAAAAACGAGGAAGCTGAAAAGAAATATAAAATAAAGTTCGAGTTGAAAAGCAAAAATAAACCAAATGGGAATGAACCAAAAACCTGTCAAAAGAGACTAAATATATATTTTTGTATTTTTACATGATTAGTAAAAGATTCTTTAAGTGTTTGATTTTGCTTTTATTTCTTAATATTGTACCCAAAATAATATTTTCAGAACGGAAAAAGAATTCTCGAGAGTGTTCAATAACTGGGACATTTGCATGCTTCGCATTGTTATTCTTTTTTTTTTCATTTGAAATCATTTAAAAATAATTTAAAGGGTGATTTGTCGAAAGTAAAAAATATCAAAGTATCATTTGAACATGAAAGCAATGGTTTTTTCTTGATTTTATATTTTTTTCTCACCGAATTCAATCCCCCAGATCCTTAGCTGTTCAATAATTGGGACATTTACCTTAGTATAGCTAAGAAAGGGTTAAACATGGATGTCCAACCATCATTTTGTCGATAAGGTCCTGGGAAGTAGCATTTTCGGCTTGTAGCAAATTTGCTACTAACATTTTCACCCGCTCGGTTCGAACTATTATTCTAATTCAATAAAACATCTTCAAAGCCTAGTTCGTCGGGTCAAGCTTCCTTTACACAACTCTATGAAAAAATATTTCAAGAATGTCCATGTGCTTACTTTTTTGGACAAAAAACATGCAGCAGATCGAATGCATAACATTCGATCTGCTTTTTACAGCAAGCGTCGTAAATTTTTACGACAACATTGTTGCCATATTAACATAATTCATATGTTTACGTTTGAATTTCAAGCTCTTCCGGCATTTCCGGTCTAGCTGTATCCAGCATAGATTGATGGAACTGTGAAGTAGCTTGTTCACTATAGGCCTCCGAAGTAACTTTCGTGGTGGCGCCGCGCAACGGCTGCCGGTGGCAAAACTTGGATTGGCGCATGGCGGTTAAGTCAAACCGGCAAAAACACGAAAGAGCTAGGCTTGAGCAAGCATCATCGATTGCAGAACTCACATTGTGAATGGAATGTGCTTGTAAATAAAATAAAATAGTGTGATGGAACTAATAACGATTACTTGCGGATTTCAATGTATCCTCATGACTTCCTTTCGCCCTAAAAGCATATCTACAGGTATGTGACGAAGGAAATTTATATAAAGGATGTTGTAATATAGGCAGAAAACTTTCGATAGTCATCACGTATCGGAAGTTCGCGAAATTGTTGCTGGTGAGAAAAGGACTGTGATGGGAAAAGTTCTTCCTCAAACACGCGTCAACAATCCTAAATATGACGTGAAAGGCTGTTTTTACAACGTAAACATCACACGCGGTGCTGTCATTCACGCAAACACCTGATTTAAATGGCGACCGGCATACTGCACTAGCAGACGAAAACCAATACAAGTTTTGCCAAAACTCGCCGCAAGGGCTGCGCCACTGAAGTTACTTCGGAGGCCTTACGCTTCTACGGACGGGGTCAAAGTGAACGTAGCAAATTTGCTACGTTGGCAGCTAAAAAGTTAGAGAATAAAAAAATTGTTGCCGAAGCTGCGAGCGGTCAAAAAATATTTAAACGTCGCTCAAGCCTCTCAAAAATTTAAATTTTCATTGAAAAATCGTTTTTTCTCCTTCCACTTTTCAACAATGAATTTTACGCTTCATACTTTTTAAATTAACCTCGCGAAAGATCTAGCCGGCCAATGAATATTTAATGGTCGCTTAAGGTTTTCGAAATTTACAATTTCCGTCAAAAAATAAATCTCGCACGCACTATAATTCCGTGTAAAATAAAAACAAAATAAACAGCGAAGTGTTACATTTTCTGAATGCTTTATTATAATAATTTGTAACAAACACCCGACGATATGTGTTATTATGTATTATGATCTATTATTCGATTATGGCGTCGCTCGTTACAGAGTACAGCTACAATTGATCCGCAGTTTGCCTAACGAGATCAACTGTGGGATGCATTACGATGCGCAAAAAACAGCTGCCATTTGAGTTTTACGAATAAAACGACCTATAATTTTGTTTACGGACAAGAGCTTTAAATAATTATTTTATGAGAACAAATATTATAATTCTTAGGTTAGAAGTGTAAGCTGAATTCGAACAATCTGTTTGAAAGAAAAAAAGAATAAATTGTTTTGCAAATCTTACAAAGCGTCAAATTTGTGAGTGTGAAAAGTAAAAAAAATTGGCTAAAATTGGAAATTTCGAAGCTCTTGAGCGACCACTAAATATTCATTGGCTGGCTAGAGCTTTCGCGAGGTTAATTTAAAAATGATAAAACGTAAAATTGATGGATGAGAAGTGAAAGAAAAAAATCAATTTTTTAATGAAGATTTGAATTTTTGGGCCGCTTGAGCTACCTCTAAATATTTTTTGACCGCTTGCAGCTTTCGCGACAATTTTTCTTTTCTCAAAGGCCTTAGGCCACGGTAACGGGTATAAAATCATGTGCGCCGTAAACCAATTTTTTTTCGTATGAAAAAGTGATTCACTCATAAAATTAATTGCACATCTATTTAGTATGAATATCAAGCTGTCAGAATTTTTTTTTCGATTTACAAAATGGCCGACTACTAATATTTTCTTTTGTAATCTTTTTTTAGGCGCTCCGAGGCGTGACATTTAGCATCCACAATTTTTTACCCAGAACAAAAAACAAAATTTCACGTCAATCTACATTAGAATGCCTAGAGGAGTACGTATGAAATTTAAAAAATATTGTTTCATTCAAAAGTTGTAGGTATTTGAATTTAAGAATTGAATTTTCAGTGAAAAATTTCGTTATAACTGCTTATAAAATGAAAAGTTTCCAATTAATCAGAAATTCCGTACGTACTTCTCTGCGAAATGCAATTAGGAACATAACTTTTAAATTTTGAGTAAATCGAGTGAAAATTGTTGAAGTTATTTGTCACGCCAATTGGAAAAAAAGCTGTTTCGAGAAGTTTCGAGTAGTCGGCCATTTTGTACATCGAACAAAAATATATATATTTTTTATCAGCTTGATATTCATACTAAATAGATGTGTAATTGATTTTATGAGGGAATTACTTCTTCATAAGAAAAAAATTGTTAAATTCGCACATGATTTTATACCCGTTACTGTGGCCTAAGGCCTTAAAGAAGATCGTACGGTGAGAGAAAAAGGGGAAAAAACAGAGCTCAAATTTGTGCCATCCTACTATATATATACATGTGTTTCCCTTCCCACGCCTTCAGGTAGGCAGAAAACGCAGGATTGGGTAGCCACCGCGAAGAAGGATCGCACAGCGTTGTAAGGTCAGGCCGGGTTTTCCGTTGCGAAACGACGCAGAGGAGGCGCGTGGATGTCAGCGATGGCCTTGAACTTGACTGTTCTTCAACGGTTTTTGCGCACGACGTTCGCCCAAACAACCCACAGCGCTAGCGCCATACGCAAACAGGCACGTCTCAATCTCAGCCAAGAGAAGAAGAAAAAAAAACATACCAACTAAATCGAGAGCTCACGCGCGACATCTCCATTAAAACTTGCGTTGGGTCGAATTTTTGCGTCCGCCCGGGGCACGATAGACGAACACTTTTTGCGTCGAGTCATGGAGTTCCGAAGAAAGACCGCGAAAACCGTTCCGATACAATGATGAAATTACTTCCATCGGTTTTTAAAATAATTTTTTTGTTTTGAGCTCAGCTTTTTTAATCCGGAATTTTCCTCTCTCTAGGCTCGCATTTTTTCGTCCGTGCTAGAGCAGTCACGCGGCGTTGAGGTAGGACACAACTGCCAGACACAATCGCCGGCTCTCACGTCACGCGGCCGTTACAATAGACCGATCAATATGGCACTTTCGCTTTTTCGTCTCATATATATATATGGGAACGCTCTAGTAAACTACGCGCGTAGTTTGCGAGGCAAGCGCGAGCGTAAACGATCTCCCTTGTGCTGACCCACGGTACTTGCTGGTACATGCGCACGTAGCACGCAGCGATTACGTCGGCAACGGCCCACGTATGTCGGCATGGCCCGTCCTCCTCTCGTTGCTTTCTTCGCCTACCTTTCTTCATACAACTAATTTCAAAGTATGTTGTTTCTTTTTTGTTTTGTGTCATGCAGACGTGGGCGGTTGAACTTTGATGCTTCGATTATTTACATCGCGTCGTTTTCCAGAGAAAAATCATTCGCATCCAAGCAAGTTGGTTCAGTTTTTTGTTTGTTTCAAATTCGCGCCGAAATTTGGATTTTGCGCGAGGAGTTTCACCGTGAAAATGTTGAAATACAATGGAATCCCGATTATTCGGACTGATCGACCGAAACCGTGGCGTTGAAGTTTACAACGTTGGAATGCAACGAAAGATTTTTTTTTTTTTTTTTTTTTTTTTTTCATTTTTATTATTGTAAATAATTTTTTTTAAATTGTTATGATTGTGAATTTGTATTTTTATTATTGTAAATCATTTTTTTCATATAGGTACTAATGTCGAAAGTTAGGGATATAACCAGTTAGGAATTCAGGACATTAGTATATGACAAAAATCATTTACAATAATAAACATGAAAAAAGAAACTTTCGCATATAAGAAAAATCGTTTAAATGATTTTCGTGACGTAAATCGGCGAAAAAAAATGTAAGCAGCAGAAGAAAAATAAATTTTCGTTGCATTGCAACGACGCAAACTTCATCTGCTGATACAAGGGGTAGTCCGGATAATCGAAAATCCGAATCATTCCTTTTTTAATGAAATAAAAGTAGTATGAATGGATTATACCTCGCTCGTGGCCGGAAAAAAGAGGAACTTTCGCGTGCAGGTTGTAACATTATTTTTTCAATATTGAAGAGTATGGTTTTAAGTATCTTTTGCAATTTTTGTATCGAAAAATATATATAAATGTAGTAGATACAATGGTTTATGCAGACCGCTGCTTTAAAAACGTCCTTCGCGGTGACCACTGCTGCTGGGGAACAAATCATCCGAAACAAAAAAAATCAAACGCATTTAGTTTTAGCATGAAATTATCTAGTGCTCGGACGAAGGATTTAAGAAAATATTGACTTTTGAAAAAATTGCCAGAATACGAAGTGAAAGTATCGATTTTCTGTGAAAAAACCGCTATCTTTTCGTCGATAGCAAAAAAAATGCATCGAAAAAAAATTGCATACTTAAAGTACTGCTTTTTTGTATGTAAGAGAAGCTTGCAAAATTTGAAGTTGATCTGTGCAGTGATTTTTGAGATATCGTCGCCACCGATTTGAAAAATTTATTTTGAGAAAAACGCGTTCGAATTTCATCGGTTCGCGAAACCTAGGTATAAACGCCCATAACTTACTCAATGTTAAATGGGTCGAATTGAAAATTTCGAAGAATATTTTGAAAATTTTATAATTTTAGAATCCGTCGGAAACCAATATTCGATATTTTCGGGAATTTCAACTAGATATACAACCCTTAACCCGTTGACTGTGAGTGACACGCATAGGGGCAAAAAAAATCGTGCCATTTTTGTGTCATGACACGTTTAGGGGCATTTGAAAAACAACCTATTTCTACTGTATCGATTTGATTGTAATTTGGTACATCATGGTTTTTGGGGTTGCTACATTTAAATTTGACATCAGATTTCCAAAATTCAAAATGGCGGATCCAATATGGCGGACGCAAATTCGAAAAATGGTTTGATTTCGACGAAAGTGAGTACCTCATGGTTTTCGGCGTCGCTGAATTCGAATTTGAAATCAGATTGTCAAAATTCAAAATGGCGGATCCAATATGGTGGACGCAAATTCGAAAAGTAGTTGGATTTTGACAAAGAATCCGCCATTTTTAATTTTCAGAAACCGATTTCAGATTCGGATTCAGCGACCCCAAAAACCATGAGGTACTCACTTTCGTCGAAATGAAACCATTTTTCAAATTTGCGTCCGCCATATTGGATCCGCCATTTTCGAATTTTGGAAATGTGACATGAAATTCGAAGTCAGCGACCCCAAAAACCTTTATACTGAGACTTCAAAGCAAATCTATGAACAATTCTTTTCCAACACAAAAATGACACGAAAATCTCATTTTCACCTCACTGCGAAAGGGTTAAGGAGTTTCGGGACAATTGACGATATGTTGCCATTTGATTCAAATGTATACAGTGAATTATGTATCATACGCCGAATGCGCCCTCTAAATTTTAAATGGATTGTCTACACCGTTTCTATCAAATTTGGAGTTGAAGAAACACTTTTGACCCCTCTGCGGTCACCCGGGGTCATAATGACCCCAAGTGTAACTTGCCAACAAAAGCCAAAATTACTGTCACAAGTTATTGGAGGCCAAGGCGACTAACCTGCCTTTTAACGGTGCTTTGGTACCCTTTCTAAGTACAGACTACCGGCGGATGTAGAGCTATTTTCCCCCCTTAAACTATCATATCTCAAGCGTATTATCCTAACATTTTATGAAGAAAAAATTGGAAACTGCAAAAGTTATGATTTTTTTAGTACAGAAAAGGGGTCAGGCATTGACCCCTTGCCGATTTATTCCGGCTATTTTAAAATTTGATTAAAATATAATACCGAGAATGCCACATTCTAGAATGTTCAAACTAATATCCTGATTTTTTTTAGTCATTCGGAACGAGACGGTCAACACAACAATCGTTTGAAAAATGGCTGGGGTCATTGCGACCCCCTGTGACGATCGTGTTATAGCCAGAACGTGTGATCGCGAAGTGTTAACATACGCCTAATTGTCATGATGTAAAGGGAGACGAAATTGTCAAAATGTACTGAGTGATTTGACAGTTTGCATGAAATATTAAACATTTTTTTACATTATTTCGAACGTAAAACTGCCATTCAGCGATAAGCTTTGGCATTTCCTCACGTTGAAAAATGTTTCTCCATTTTTACATTTTAGAAAAAACGGTGTAGAGAATCGATTCACAATTTGGATGGAGCATTCATCATATGACAAAAAATGTACTGTATAAATTTCGAACAAATGGCAACCACATCGTTAATTGCCCCGAAACCCCTTAACAGAGAATCACAGTTTCATTGAGACGTATTAAAATGTGTACTAATAAACATATTAATAATATGTAAATACATAAGTTCCTAATGTTATGTACAAAATGTTGTACGCCGCGCGCTCGCAAGTCCGCTACGGATGCTTAGGGCTACAAAACAAGAGTCCGGGTAATCGGGGTTCTACTGTACTCCTATTCGATGAAAGAAAAAATCGTAATACGAGCAAAATTTTAGGCGTCCGTCGAATCATTCGATATGCTTCAAAGTCTGGAAAATATTTGACAGAACGGATTCAGGCTCGCATAGAGTCGCTGGGAGAAAAATTTAACACGTGAACATAACCTGCAAGATGGCTTTGAACACAGTAAGTTGGATGCCACACTTTCACGATCAACTGTAAATTCGAGAAAAATTCATTCTCTCGTAAAATTCACCGAGCTTTCGGGCTGTCGATTTCGGAAACAAATCAGCGCGGCTAATAAATCAGAGATCTCGAATTGGATGTCCCAAATACCAATGGCCAAAAAGTTGCCAAAAGATCGTCTAAATGGGTACAAGATGGCCTGGAAATTACCTCGAGTTATAAGGTGTCGCGAGCCCAAAAGTTATCTTTTTGGATGGTCGTCTTGGAGGTAACTTCTGGGTGGACATTTCTCTTGGACTTGTCTTTTGAACAACTTTTTGAAAATTGCTACTTGGGGTTGTTAATCCAGACTGAATAGCTGGCAATATTGCCTGTACGTTTCAATCCACATACCTATATACTGTTGCAGTTTGCATTGTTGGAACGCAAAAAAATTCTTCTTTATTTTCTCATGTCTTCATTTTTTACCATCTAAAGTTCTTTTTTTCCGACTTCAGGTTCTAATGAGAACGTTGAAAAATGTCCCAGTGATTTTTGTAGCTTAAATGTGGTAAAAAAATTAACGACGAATATTAGAATTAACGAAAAAATTAACGAATTAACAACGATGCAAACTTCAATATCATCATGCATATGTGAATCATTTGTCGCTTGTAACAAAAAAAGTCGGCAGCGATCGAACAATCGTTTGCTCGTGCCACCTTAAGAAAAATGGGCTGCAGTTGGTACACCTACTCGAGATTAACCGCGCGGCTAGCCCACAGTTAATTTTTTTTCCTCGCGTTTTTTAATCTTGCTCTGTATGCCTTTGCAGGCTTTTGCGATCCCAGCCCCTTCACTTTTACTTTTCTAGAGGAAACCTCCAGAATAGTACTCACAGCTGCTCGTTGCCTAATGCGCCACTGTATCGCATTTGCGCAACGACACGGGGAAACCTGCGCTTATACCGGGAGCAATGTTTTTACCGATTGTATTGACAAACGCCTCGTGGAATATTATTTTGACGAAACATTCTCTTAAATACTGCTTCGTATTGTCGGATGGAGAATTATTTAGAATAGCGCTCTAAGATTTGGAGAAATCGATAGGCAGGCATCGAAAAGCTCCATCCATTTGGTATTGTCGACTTGCGAGAAAAGGTATCGCTACCTTGGAATCAGTATCCATTCCGGAAGGCGAGGCCTATGAACGATGTTGAAGATCGCGTTGTTGGAACACAAAAAATTCTTATTCGTTGTTTTATTTATTTCCTCTCTTCCTACGAAACCGACAATCATGAAGTTTGCATCCTTGGAACACGATGAAAGTTAATTCTTCACAAAAGTTTGTTGGCCTCTTTAGACTATGAAAATGACTCAAACGTTTCTACGTATTTTTATTAGAGACCTGCAAGCTTAGTTTGCAAAAAAGGCTTTGGATAATGAAAAAAGTGAAGAAAGGAAAAGTCAACGAAAGAAATCGTTGCATGTGAACAGTGCAAACTTTGTCATCAAACCCTTTCCTTGCAAATTTAATTTGTCGATCTCCATTGAGCATCCTGGAGGACGTCAGAGATTTTTGCACCCCAATTTGGCAACGAAGAACTCGGGCGACAAAATTTCTGCTGCATCCACGCGATGCAAACTTCACTAACGTGGTCCATTGACAGTTGAGTGACTTCGGTTGGTCAAATTCTTTGAAGAAGAATGTACGAGTAGTCAGCACATGTACCAATGTTCCATTCGGAACTAAGACGCGATGCACCAGTGGCCCAAACCTCATACAATACCAATCAATGATGTCGAAGTTCGCATCATTGGAAAGCAAAGAAGAATTATTTTTCTTCAATTGATCATATTTTCTTTTGCTTACTTAGGGTACGAAAATTATTTAAATGATTTTTTAAGACCTCAAACAACGAAAAAAAACTTGGATTACGATGAAAATGGACAAATATTAAAAAAATACCTTCCGTTACAATCCAATTATGCAAACTTTAATTAGTTCTAGTTTTCATTAGAAATTGATTCTCGGTACCAATGTAATTGTTTTGCACACTACTACTCGATTAATACTACATATTGCGTCTCAATGGGGCGCAATATTACCCAAATTATGAAACACTACGACACAGGAAACGGCAGAGTCTTAGTATTGAAGTTTGCACCATTGAAATGCAACGAAAATTCATTTTTTATCCCACCAAAGCATTTCTTTTGTGGAGTTGGGCCGCAAAAATCGCTCATACATTTTTCAGGATCCTTACTGGAAATCTACAACATAAATTGGCAAGAAAATATTTTCGACGTTAATGAAAACAAAAGAACAAGAATCTTCGTTACATCCCAATGGTGCAAACTTCAACACCGAGCAAAGAGACGCTCAATGCAAAGTAAACGATGTAACGGAAATAAAAATCGAAAGCTCAAAGTGGTTTTTGCATAACCAAAATTCACATACTGGGACCATGCGGGTGAATTCTGCGCAGGTTGTCTTTGCAGCACAAACAATAATATTTCACAATCGGTATTGTCTGGCGTCTCCGATGGTACGGAAGCTTGAATCATTGGAATGCAAATTATTTCCAATTTCTGCTCGTTCTTCATTTTTTCACTATTCAACATTTTCCTTTGTCGTTTTTCGTTGCAGATCTCCGAGGATCATAAAAAATTGTTCAGCGATTTTGTAGTCTCAATCCGCTAAAAACAGTTATGCAAATACAAAAAAAAAACAGAATTGTCATTCCAACGACGAAAGCGTCGCATCGTCGTCTCCGTTGAACAGTTAAGAAATAAAGAGAATGGGATATTAGTATCCGAATATCCGGGATACGTTGATTTTGCGCGAAACGCGAGTGGCCTGATCGCTCCATCGGAATAATAATTGTGAGCAAACGAAGAGCGTGTTGACGAGAGGAAGCGAAAGTTGCGTTTTTTAGACTGTTCCCGAGCTGGGGGCCGACGAGGTTACGGAGTGAAATGTAGAATTTCGTAACGCGGTTCTCTCTTGAGAAGAATGAAGGTCGCAACGATTTATTGTGAAACGTACGACTGACATGCGTCACTTTTATTTCCAACCTAGAACGTTGATTCGGGCCCGAATTTTCCACGTACAAGAGAAAATGTATTGATTTTTCAAAATCGAGTGATTTTTAATTTTTCGATCGCCAGAAAATAGGCATCGACGAGGCGGCGTGCTAGAGAAACCCTTCCGAAAGCGACACGGAGTGTGTGTACATACACGCGCGGGCGATAACAAAGATGGACGCCGCGTTATTAGCACTTGGCGTGTTAGATCACGCTTTCGGTAACTCGCCACCTCCGCCCCCGCATTCGCAACAGTCACGGCAACGAAATATTGACGAATTATCGCTGTGTTCGAACGTACCACACTGCACTCGGCACTTACCTCAGCATCTGTAAATCCTCGCGTAATTCTTCACGAAGCGTGCGTACACACACGTAAACACACACACGCGCGCGCGATCAGCGTTGTTTTTTTTCCGCGGAAATTCACGAATGAATCGAACAATGGCCGACTCTCCGCGGAACGCACTGGATAGCAGAAAAACGGCTGTACCTCGGGATCGCGAGGAGAGTGGCGCCACCGACGCGCTTGCCGGGAATAATCGCGACGAGTAAATTCGTCCCGCCGCTAGTTGCGATGCGCCTGCCCCGCTTGGACGGTGCTGCCACCTGGCGCGCGCCTTCACCAACTCAGCCGCTGGCTGTAGAACAGACCGCGATTTTCTGACGGCGAAAATACCCTGGAATCGTGTACAATCGAATTGCGATCGTACACGGTTTAAAAAATCAGCTCGCGTACAGCACGTAAAGGAGAATGATCTTTTTATGCTTTTTTCGGGCTGGTTTTATACGAAGAGTAAAGGAGAAAGGCTTCCGTGGACGGCCGCGTAGTCTCGAACTCCGGCACTTCGGTAGAGTGCTGGAGATCGGAGAGACGCCGAATCCGTTCTTGTTATTGGTCGGTTTTATCGGTTGGGAAAGCTGTGTCGATGGGTATCTCAATATGGCGGCGATCTTAGCAGTCGGAAGTTTTGGGTCTATGCATAAGTCCGTAGCGAAATTCCGACAGATTTCTCTGCTCGCACATGCGTCGACCATATGAAATGTCGCATGTTGAGGCAATTATGTAGTTTTGGTCAAATCTTAGGAATTGGCTGAAATCTAAGTATGGTTAGTTATGACCTTCATAGGCTGATGCCCAAAAATTCAATTCGATTCACCGGTTAGTTCATGAGGTCATTGCAATTGAATATGGGTATTTTTGTACGCGATCCCTATACCTAAAGCCGGCAATACATGTTGGCCCAAGGTAGCCGAGTGAAGGCAAATACCAAGTATAGACAGCCTATTTGTTTGGGTTTGCCATTGCTGGTGCCATGGTAGCACTTGCTTGTATCAATTTGCTTACGCTCGCGTTGGCTGAGGCTCGACCAACGTGTACTGCCAGCTTAACACGTAAACCGATAGGAGTTTGCTCGCATTTCTCGATATAGGTTCTAAACGGATCTTAGGATTTCAAAATAAAAACACGTGTGCGCAGTACTATTGTGGGATTGATTTAAAAAAATAACAAACTGACCGTTTAGTTTCGGAAATATCGGCTTATGAAAAGTAACTTTATTCCACACCGAACTCGGGCCCAACCATCTGTAACGAAATGGCAACAGTGTACGCTGCAGCCGGCTGATCGGCGCGTGGTCTGGGAACTTGAAGCGTTTTTTGCCCCCAAGTTCTAGAAATAAATTTATTCTGCGAACAAATTTAATTTGTTCAATTCATGCATGTATTTGTCTTTGTTACAGCGAATACAATTTAAACTGTCGGCAAGATGTAAATCCACGATCCGACGTCCTTCGACAGCGAATTTTTGTTGCTGATCGTTGAGGTTATGGTTATTCTCATTGCGATTAGCCGCATTTGCTCGACACATGGCTGCCACAGCTTTCATTCTTTTAGCAAGCGCCTTTTTTTCTTGTAAACTTTCCTTTGTATCGCGTTTGGGTTGATGTTTTCACGCTTTTTAAAATTTATATAAAATATTTCGCGAAAGACGGATCGTAGGAAGCTCAACGCTATGACTGCAGGAAAATCGCGCTGTTGCCATGATTACAGGGCCGCTCTCTATATGAGTATGAGACCTATCTATGCATGAGGTGCGATGGTGTGGGACATTTAGAGGGTACAAGTACTGTCAAAAATGTACAACCAACAGCATCGTATAGGCATTGGTTGTTACTATACTCTTCGACCGAAACTTTTGGCTCATACGCGTACGTACAGAAGTACCTTAAGGCGAAGTAGAAAATCTACCACGTGACATATGAGTGCGAGAGAGATAGCTGAAATTTTCGAACAGAGATTTCTCAGAAATGAATAATATTTAGGGCCAAAGGAAATCATCAAGCCCTGCGTCAGGCAATTCTCCAAATCCTAATGCTTTGTTTTTCCTAAAAAAAATTGACATCTATGAGAAAATTGGGTTGAAAAATGGTGAGGTTATGTTGACCTTGTACATGCCTTAAGGTAGTGCATGCAAATAATTGTGTTAGACCGAATGTTTTGTAATTTAACGGCAATGTTGTCCAGAATATACTGCACATGTTTGTGAGATTTGAAATATATTGGACACCCCGTTATCGAGATATTCGCTTTTGAAATATGCATTTCTAACACGCGCTGCATAGGACAAGTCCTGCAGAACATAATATTTCTCTTGATAAGTTGAAAAATGGAGAGATAAGCAGTTTATAAAAATCCGTGAAACGAAAAATGGACGTTTTGCGGTTGTTTTAAGAAAAAAAATGACTTTTAACCATAAATTTATCGATATACGACTGCACAAAGTCTGAAATATACGATGAAACCTGATCGGCCGAATGAGTTGATGCGGACGACTCGGCAACGCTGCGAAAGATGCGCGTTCCATGAACTACGTTTTTAAAACTTTAGTCTTTGCAAATCGTTCTTTATAGAGCAACTGATTTTTCATTTGACTAGGCCTTTGGATTTGTACACCGCACGAGTTGCAAGAAATGCACTGTAAATAACGGTAATAAGTATGGTTAGGCTAAGGGATTGATTATGCTTGCCAGCGACGTTGCCACATTTACATGTACCGTATGCTCGGATGTTAGTATACGAACATGCGTATACACAAACTTTCCATGCCCCGGGCAAGCCCTGCTAAAAGTTTGCCACCGCAGACCAGACCGCTTATTTTTAACCGTTATTTTGAACCTTCGAACAGTAAGATATCCTACGCGTGTAGTGTTAAGATTGGTAAATTCAGAAATTTTAAAAAAAATTCAAATTAATTTTTCCAAATTATGCATCAGGTTAACGAGAAAGTCTTTGCGTTTTATCACCAAAAATAAATCGCAGACATTCTTGCCAACCCAATAGTACCTTGAAATACTAAGATGGTGTCTGTTTGGTTGTGGAGATGGCATTGCTAGCTCCGCGGCTGAAGCCTGCGGAAACTGCCGAAATTGTTTTCCCACGCCTAGACCAGGGGGCTGACACTAGGATAAATTCTCTTAACTGTAATGTGTCCCCGTATTGTCGCCACGTAACTAACCCACCATGCGGCGCTAGTAGTCACCCGCATGAACCCCCACTCCGCAAAGCACCTCGCCGTATTATTTCGTCATCTTTTTCGTCGCGTGAACCAAGTGAATATTTCTTTTCGTTTTCTCGATCTATCATTGTTCTCGAATAAAAAAATTGTAGTTTGGCAAAATCGTAATTATTTTATCACAAAGTGATAAAATAATAAACAATTTTAGTGTAGCGATAAAATAAAAAACAATTTTTGTGGTTTTTGTGCTCATATTTGAGAATGCCAGCGAGCGTGGGTCTTGGGTGCACGTCAGGTTATCAATCAAACAAGGAAAAATCGCATTTTTTCAATGTACCAAAATACAATATTACGTATTGATGCGGATGCAGCAATATTCTGCACGTCTCAACGCAGAACAAAAAAAAGCAATCTCGACAAGAAAAAAATCGCAAAACATTGTACAATGTGACTAATCCATTATTTAAAAAATAATAATGTTATCTGTTTATTTCGTTCAATGAATATTTGTATAACACATGATATTGCAACAAGTGTAAATATTGCATCCCTTAGTATATACACATATACGTTTAAATTCTATTCTAAACAATGAATTATCCAGACGCGTCGAATTCAAATTATGCAAACGCTGCGCGACTGGAGTGGGGGTCATGGGGGTGACTACTAGCGCCGCATGGTGGGTTAGTTTACGTGGCGACAATAACGGGACACGGTAGATCCATCAGTGCCAGGGGGCTGGCCTAGACCTATACATGAGACCATGACGAACGGAACAAGAATTGGAAGCAACGGGCGTGTAGTCGTGAACATTAATCTTATCGTAGACGCTTTCTTATCAATCACCCACAGTGTAAAATTTTCGAAAAATCGATTTTTTTTGTATTATCCGATAGTGAACCACGGTTATAAACGTTCTGTCCAATTTTTAGATCGAAATTCGATTGATTTCGGTCGCTACAACCTTGTTTAGAAAAAATGATTGGAGCGTGACATCCCCGACTCTGAGCTTTAAACGTGTTTTTCTCGGAATGATGCTTTTCAAAACGGTGGCCACTCTCAAAGGAAGAGTTTTGAAGCTATCCGTTTGAAATTTTAACAGAACATTCTTCACGTAATTGCTTATGTTGATATGGAAGGTTTTTGAAAAAACCTTCCTATTATTTTTATCAAAACTGTTGAAAAAGGCTAAATTTTATACTTTTAGTTCAAAACGCCGCCATTTTTTCAAATTTCACTAAAAAAAACTTCCATAGGAAAATAGCGGCTTTCTTACAGATTAATAATCATTTATGGAATTTTTGTTTCAGATAAAATTCGCGGCCGCAATCCTGGCCACCATGGGACACCACTTTTTTCCACGCAAGTTTCCGCAAATAAAAATAATGTTAAACAATAAATAAAGAAATTAAAAAAAATCATTTTGTATTCTTTATCAGTGATTCAATTTGTAAAAAAAATTACTGATTAGCTTAGCTGATAGATTAGCTTAGCTGAAAGTCGGCTATTTGTCGGGCTGTCACACTGTGATGATCCCTTGAGGTATTCCTTTCGCGGAGGGCCGTATTTTGTGGGAGCATAAGCCGAGCCCTTCTGGAGCCCTTCTGGTAAATTGCAGTGGCGCTTAATAAAAATAACTTACAATCAATTATTAAACCCAATGAAAAACTGGAATTAAAAATTTCGTGAAAATTCAGTAGATTGACATTTTCACATTTTCTCCGAAAAGTCGTGACTACGGAAGTTATTCTGCTAGTCAATTTTTTTCAAGTTTTATCATTAATATTTTCTTTAAACATTCGGTGAACTCCGGCTTTGATTGCCGTTACGGAATCTTTAGAATTGTTTTACACGCGTTGAGCAGTTTCGTTCAGACATCTAGAGCAGGGTTGCAAATAATGCATTACTTTTTGTAATGCATTAGCGTTTTCATTACTCATTACTTTACATTTTGCAATGAAGAAAAATTTCATTACCCATTACATTATTTTTAGTAATGTAAAAAATTCCAATTACTCATCACATTACATTTTGTAATGTAAAAAAAATGCATTACTTATTACATTGGAATTTGTAATGTAAAAAATTTCCATTCCTCATTACATTACATTTTGTAATGTGAAATATTTTCTTTGCCCATCACAATGTAATGGGTAATGGAAATTATTTACATTACAAAGTCCAATGTAATGGGTAATGGGATTTTTTTACATTACAAAGTCAAATGTAATGAGTAATGGAAATCTTTTATGTTACAAAATGTAATGTAATGAGTAATGGATTTTCTTTACATTACAAAATATAAGGTAATGAGTAATGGAATGTGTTCACATTACTAATGCAATACAGTCGAAAAGATCTCCATTTATCATTACGATGTAATAAGGATTATTATCCGTTTCCCATTAGGGGCAGCGGTTTTTGCACTGGGTCGAGCTGACCCGGTGGAAAATGAATAATAATTGATATTACCTTGTAATGGGAACGGAGATTTTTTACATTACACTAGTAATGTGAACAAATTTCATTCTCACTACCTTATATTTTGTAATGTAACAAAAATTCCATTACTCATTACATTAAATTTTGTAATGTAAAAAATTTCCATTACTCATTACATTACACTTTGTAATGTAAAAAATGTCCATTGCCCATTACAATGTAATATGTAATGAAATTTCTTGTCATTAAACATTACATTCCATTTTGTAATAAAAATGTTTCACATTAGAAAATGTAGTGTAATGAGTAATGGAAATTCTTTACATTACAAATTCCAATGTAATGAGTAATGGACTTTTTTACATTACTGAATGTAATGTAATGGGTAATGAAATATTTTTTCATTACCCATTAAAAAAGTAATGAATAATGCATTTGTTTTTCATTACAAATTTCACAACCCTGATCTAGAGTTATTTAGGGTATAAATTATTAGATACTATGTGTACTGTATACTGCATTCTGGGATGTATTTTGATTATAAACTAAAATTAGTCGATTGTTCAATATTCGGCTTCGTCAAAGGAATACCTTAAGGCGGTCATCCCACGTGAAAGGTCCAAAAAATCGAAAAAAAAAAAAAAAAAAAAAATGTTGCACGAATTGCAAAAAATGGGCGTGTTATATGGACCCGGCATAGCAGACTAATGGTGAGGCAATATTTTCTTGTGTAAATCGTACTTAAACTTTTAAACGTGTTTTTCTCAAAACCGTATTTTTCACTTTGGCTTCCATATTTCAAAAACTATTGAGGATTTCGCTAAAAATGTCATAGTATAGTCAGCACATCTATAGTTCTCACCAGAACTAGAATATTTCCGATATCTGCCATAGTTCGTTTTAAGCTGAAAAAGTCGAAAAAAATGACGAAACTTGGAACTTAACTTTTAAAACCGTGTCAAAAATTCTATTTTTGTTTTTCTTTACTCTAGTCGAGGCGATAGCTTCAAGTCTACAAAATGGCGTTTAATTTTTTTTCAGTCGAGCAAAACCTTCGGAATCATGGCAGCCGTCGACCAAATTTTGTTTACACACGATTGTCTTCCGAACGATGTAAAGTCGATTCAACTCGTTATCATTGTTTGATAAAATTCTGAGGGACTGTAAAAATGTTAATGTGTAGTAAAAATTCAAAGATAGTGTGCTTTAATGGTTTATAAAAAAAATTGAGACAAATGGTCACATGGGATGACCCTCTTAACCTTTTGTGGCTCTCTGAGAGTGCCACCTGTTTTATAACCATTTTCTTATCAATTGCGACCGAATTTTCCAACTTTTTTTGGTGTTTCAGCATCAGTCATATATTCAAGCATAAGAATTGATGTGCAATAATTAAAAATCATGGATTCGTCATCAGCAACCCCAAAAACCCCCGAGTAATAAATTTCAAGCAGATTGGACTAAAGGAAAAAATGTGTGTCACAAAGGGTTAAGCGTGATGTAATTTATACTTGGGAATTGGGAGAGACCCAACAGTGAAGGAAAAGGAAGGCACCTAACGACCTTGTTGATTATTTCTTTATTGAAAAATAGATTTTATTCTACAAACGAAGAACCCAATCGTGCATCAACCTAAAGTTACAAAGTAGTTTTGTTCTTGTTTTATTTTTCCATTCTGTTTTATCGACGAGAGTCGTTGATATCAGATTTTCAAAATTTCGCAGTCCACCTGTCGCTTGGTCCAGGAACCGTCCGAGCTCGGTTTCACGGCTATTCGCGCGTACGAGTGCTTGTTAACGCGTTCCGGATTGACCACGAGGCAATCGTGCGTCCATTTGCAAAAATGTCTCATATCCGAGGGTAGAAGGAGAACGTGCGGCTGCTGATACATGAAAGCGTATTTTTCCCAGAGCTCGGTGTCCACGTTCAATTCCTTCGAGGGTGGATGCAGCGGGTAGAAACAGCCCTGGGATAGTAAGTGATTCGCCAGTCGACCCAGCCGATCCTTTCCGGTCATATTTCTGAAAGTGGCACGCGTATATTCGTTTTGCATTCTATGAACGTTAAACTTTCGTCACGATCAATTTCGTGCTAGAACTCACAAATTGACTTCCTCGCCGCCCAAGTGACGTATGATGTCGACGGAAGTCGCGCCTATGGTAAGGCCCTCGATCTCCAGCATGCAGGGATCCGGCATCAGATGGAGATTCGGGCTGTGCATGGACTTTGGCAAAAAGAATTCGGGAGTCGGGTACACCGGGTCGTGGTGCGCGTCCCGAGACGATGGAATTAACACGACTTGCGTGCATTTACTGAAATGCAAAAAATGCTGTCAGGCTTGGATCGTAGATTGTGGACACCATTCCTGGGATTGAAAAAACAACTTTTCAGCTTCAAGGCCTTAAGCCACAGTAGCGGGTATAAAATCATGTGCGAATTAACAATGTTTTTTTCATATGAAAAAGTGATTCACTCAAAAAATTAATTACACGTCTTTTTAGTATGAATATCAAGCCGTTAGAAATTTTTTTTTTCGATGTACAAAATGGCAGACTACTATTTTCTTTTGTTTTTTTAGGCGTTCCGCGGCGTGACATACAGGCCTCCGAAGTAACTTCCGTGGTGGCGCCGCGCAACGGCTACCGGTGGCAAAACTTGGATTGTGCGGTTAAGTCAAACCGGCACAAAAACGAAAGAGCTAGGCTTCAGCAAGCATCATCGATTGTAGATCTCACATTGTGAATGGAATGTGCTTGTGAATAAAATAAAATAGTGCGATGGAACTAATAACGATTACTTGCGGATTTCAATGCATCCTCATGACTTCCTTTCGCCCTAAAAGCATATCTATAGGTATGCGACGAAGAGAATGTTAATGAAATTGCGTACATTGGCTGCACACCAATTTTTTTCTGCCGTACAACAAAATTTCTGTTTAAATTATTGTTTGCATCGGAAATTTATATAAAGGATGTTGTAATATAGGCAGAAAACTTTCGATAGTCATCATGTATCGGAAGTTCGCGAAATTGTTGCTGGCGAAAAAAGGACTGTGATGGGAAAAGTTCTTCCTCAAACACGCGTCAACAAGCCCAAATATGACGTGAAACGCTGTTTTTACGACGTAAACATCACACGCAATGCTGTCATTCACGCAAACACCTGATTTAAATGGCGACCGGTATACTGCACTAGTAGACGAAAACCAATCCAAGTTTTGCCAAAACTCGCCGCAAGGGCTGCGCCACTAGAGTTACTTCGGAGGCCTATAGCATCCACAATTTTTTACCTAGAACAAAAAACAAATATTCTCGTCAATCTACATTAGAATACCCATAGAAGTACATACGGAATTTAAAAAATATTGTTTTATTCAAAAGCTGTAGGTATTTGAACTTAAGAAATGAATTTTTAGCGAAAAATTTCGTTATAACTGCCCATAAAATGAAGGTTTCGATTAATCAGAAATTCCGTACGTATTTCTCTGCGAACTGCAGTTAGGAACAGAACTTTTAAACTCGAAGTAAATCGACTGAAAATTGTTGAAGTTATTTGTCACGCCAATTTAAAAAAAAGCCGTTTCGAGAAGTTTCGAGTAGTCGGCAATTTTGTGAATCGAAAAAAAAATTTCTAACAGCTTGATATTTGTTTTTATACCCGTTACTGTGGCCTAAAGCCTCAAATCATACGCTAGGACATGGGTGACCAACCTTTTCAGCATGCGGGTCAAATTTCAGAAACAATATTTCCCATACTCCCATAGTATTGTTATACGAGTGCCTCATGATGTAATGTTCTTTTGGTGATGTGTACAATAAAAGATAACATTTATGTTCATTTGACCCAGCTACACGGGCCACAATACGACCCTCGGCCCCATGCTCTAGGATCTTAAGGGGGGGAGGGGAGGTATGATTTTTTCACCATATTTAAGACTCAGGGCGTTTTATTAATACTTTTGGCTGATACATGGTATTTTTTTAAATCATTCATCTTTAAAATTGCCAGAGGTGTGGCAGTCTTTGAAACTGCATCTTCAAAACTGACGTGACGTACAGGTAAAAAACTAATCGACCGGTTCTGATGAAACTTGGTAAAAAGAATTCTCACCTTATTGTCTTAAACATGGCCATAAATGTTTTTGAAAATAAAAAGAAAGTATTTTTTATTGCAAAATGTAGCCATTCTTTTCGGAAAATTCAATCTTTTTGTTTCAAAGCGTACCATTTCATCGATTTTCTACATTTCTCACCTTTTCTTGGTTCATATTCAGCGTATGAGTGTTAATGAAAGAAAAATATTCGTTGGCTTTTTTTCAGTTTAATCCCGCCGACGCTACGTGTCACGCCGTCTGACAACATCCACCGCAACCCGTTAAGAACGTGCCATACTTCCGCCTATTTAAAATGTTAATAAAAAAAATACCGAGTAGAAGCCAAAAGTAGTAATAAAACATACCCTAAGTATAAAAAATGGCGAAGAAATCTGTTTAAAAATGAAATAATGAAAAAGAGCAATTTTTTCCTCGCCTAAGTAGCCCCCCCCCCCCCCCTTAAGGGTTTAGGCTACTGTGAAAATGACGAACGTTCGTCGCTCCAGGCAACTCGAATTGAAGAGGAAGGTCCAACATATCGTGCAGGAATCGCAAATTGAAGGTAAACTTATGATTACAACGATAAAACTGCTTGTGGAACTTTAAACGCATTTTTCACGAAACTATGTTTTTCATAACGTTGCACACGATTTCTCGACACCTAACAAACAGATGGACTTCAAATTTGGTACGCTTTTTCAGTCTAATAATTGTTCACTCTTGACCGATGTTTTAAAAACATGTTTTTGTTATTACTTATTAACAATAATTTTTCTTCGAAAAATCGAGAACGAATCAATTTTTTATTATGATTAAAACACGATAACGAAAAAACGCTCGGTGAAGTTTTAGCCAATATGATCCCTTTTGTAGAAAAAAAAATCGATCTTTTTGTTTCAGATCAATCGGTTAGCCAAAATCAAGTACACCGTTGAGTCTCTCACGTTCAAGGGTTTTTCACGCAATTGTTTATAAATTCTTCAATTATCAATATTTTTTGCAACATTTGGTACACAACTGTGTTAAAATACATACAAATAAATGTCCAAGCGATTTTTCCATCTTGTGCCTTCAAAATTAATTTTTTCCAATAACCTTGATTTTCGGGTCGCCACAGTAGCCCTTTAAAAAACTTACCTTTAAAAAAACTACCATTGGTCTAACACCAAGAAGTTGGGTTTTCAGCCACTAAATTTGTACATAAGATTTTAATATTATGTATGCTAAAAGTACATTTTTAATTCTTCATTCAAGACCACCCTAGTTGCTAGAACCACCTACACCAATCGACCATGCAACAACGGCGACATTTTGTCCAAATAATGACACCATTATTTATCAATATTTTTCAATAAAAAAACCTCAAATTTGGCAATACTATGTAACGTGTGTAAAATCCCAACCTCATGATGCCAATATTCTCATTTAAAAAATCAAAGTCGACCTTCTGTGAGCACCAAGCTTAAGCAGACCCGTCAGATATCCGATTAAGGGGTAACACCACTGTAGAATTTTCCAAAAATTGTTTTTTTTTTTTAATTGTCTTGAGAGATGCTTTGAACCATCTAGAATAAGAAGGAAAAAGTTTGGTACCTGTAAAACAAAGGTCCGCAGTCGCATGTGCGAGACGTCGACAGTTTTTCTCGAAACATAATTTTTCAAAACGGCAAGCAGCATAACGCCGACAATTTTCATTGTTTTCACTCAAAATTGAGAGCACTTCTTTAAAATAACGTTCCGAAGAAAAATACGTGCGGGATTTTCCATGAGTTAATTAGAACATTAGTTATTAACAAATTATTGTCCTTTTTTTCTATCAATAATTGAGTTTTTACTTTAAATGCTTGCCAATTACACAAAAATTCATGAGTTTAAAATACCCTATGTATTTCTCTAGCTATACTCACGTAAATCAACAGAATTTTTTGAATTTTTTCCACATGCAAATTTGAGTCAGTTATACTGCGTGCCACAGAGCGTCTCGAATTCAACATGTCTCGCGAGGATGGCTCCAGCGACACCATTTTGTATAATTTTTTTTTGTTCACTTGAATATATGACTAATAACATCCTTGAATATTATTATTCTCTTACTTGTTCTTCCACCCGAGAAATGACTTAACTCTAGACGTTTACAGTGGTGTAAGCCCTTGAGGGGCAAGGCCACAGTAAAATTTTCAAAAAATCGATTTTTTTCTCCCTAAAACGGTGCTTTATCATCATAAGAATAAGTTACTATTCGATTTATAGCAAGAACATTTTTTTCATCGACTTTGAGCGTATAACGTAAGCCCACCTCTGGCACGGCCATACAGTACCTAAAACTTTAAACGCGTTTTTCTCGAAACAGCTTTTTTGCAATTGGCGTCACAAGTTATTTCAACAATTTCCACTCGATTTACTTCTAATTTAAAAGTTATATTCCTAATTGCATTTCGGAGAGAAGTACGTACGGAATTTCTGATTAATCGAAAACTTTTCATTTCGTGAGCAGTTTTATACGAAATTCTTCACTGAAAATTCATTAAAATACCTGCAACTCAATTCAAATACCTACAACTTTTGAATAAAACAATATTTTTTTAAATTCCGTACGTACTTCTCTAGGTATTCTAATGTAGATTGACGAGAATTATTGTTTTTTGTTCTAGGTAAAAAATTGTGGATGTAGTACAAAATAGTAGTCGGCCATTTTGTACATCGAAATATATATATATATATATATATATATATATATATATATATATATATATATATATATATATATATATTCTAACAGCTTGATATTCATACTAAATAGATGTGTAATTAATTTTATTAGTGAATCACTTTGTCATACGAAAAAAAAGGTTAAATTCGCACATGATTTTATACCCGTTACTGTGGCCTAACCCCTCAAAGTTTCTTTTTTCAGCACGAAGACGTCCTAAAGTTACTATTTTTCGTACCCCTCCAATTACGTGTACAAACTGCCCGGAGTTCGCCCAAAAATAATATTCATCTTACATTCCCGACCGAATTATTTGACAAAAAGCGTGCGGCGTGCCCGTACAAAAAAAAAAAAAAAATCAAACATCAACCAATCGACTTCGCCTCTCGTCGGTCGTCTGCGCGTACCCTTTAACGAACGTCATGACTTTCTCAACGAGTTCTTGAAACAATTCTTGAAAAGTGTCGAGTATCGTTGCGTCCCGTATGTCCGGATGATTGGCTGGTACAAATGGCCCGACGAGTACGAGAACGTGAGGCTCGATTTCCGCGACGCGTTCCATCAGTTGAAAGAGGGGCTCGTAGTCGAGGCCCTCGTTGCCGCCTGTGAACGGCCCCGCGGCAACGACGAGCCGCAAATCGTGTTTGATTTTCGGTGCTGGCGACGGTTTCGTGTAACCCGACGAGAATATCGTGCTTGCGACGAGTTCGTTTCCGGTTGGATTAGTGGCCTCCACAGCGAGTATCTGCCCGGGAAATATCGAGTAGCTGGAAATACCCGTGAGATCCAAAGAGACGATAGGCGATGCCTCCTGCTGTGCCGGATGTTTGCAGCCTTCGAGCATTATCGCGGTGGCGTTCAATTTACCATCCATCTCGCATATTATTCTGCCCCAGGTGCGAAAATTCGTCTGCGACTGATTTCTCACATTGGCCGTCAAAGGAGGCGCGTCCGTGCCGCTCGCTTTGTACCAAGCGCTGCACAATCTCGCCCCGTATTCGCGACAAACGCGTTGGACGTTGTTCGCTTTTTTGGAAAGCAGTTCGAACATGTACATCGCTCCTGCGGGAACGTGGGGATCTTTCGTCTTGCCGACTTGTGCCTCCCATCTTTCGGACGTCTTCCAATCGACGTCCTCCTCGCCGAACTTCTCGAGGATCTTTCCCCTGGTCTGGCCGTCGAAAACTCTCCTCGGCGTGTCCCTGAAACACATTGTTGGATCAAACCGTCGCTCGTGCGCTTTCCGCGGTGCTCATTCGGTACTCACGCTCTTTTGGAATGGCCGGCAGGTGAGTAGGCCGTGTCCAGGGCACGTATCTTGTGCCGCGGAACGATGGCCGCGTCCAGGCCGTCCGGACTTCTGGTCCTCTTGATCTGATGAAAATGGACAGGCTATAGGGGCTCTCGTTACTGGCTCATCGCGATCAACGTAGAAAATATTAATTTTGCGCGTGCGTCGCTAATACTTTGCAGACTCGCTCGGCAACTGGCGTTTTCCGTGTACCCCGTAGACGAGTGTGTATCTAGTCACGGTTGCTCAAATTCTACGTGCACCAAATTCATACTCGTCTATGGGATTGCCCTCAAGGCTTCTTCGGCTACAATGGAGAAGCAAAGTAACAAAAAAAACACACAAAAGCTCAAAAACAAAGAATATATTCGTATACGGTGAATACTCGATGCGGAAAGTACTTGAGATTGATACACGCGTGCACCGAGTTAATTGAACAATTAGATAGTTCGCTGCCGTCCGTCTCTTCGTAATCGATTACGATTGGCGAGTCCCCGCGAGTGGACGTACGCTCGATCGTAAAAACTGACGCGGGATGAGAGCCACTTGAGCCCTCCCCCCCCCGTGTGGAGACACCTGAGAAAAAGCCACGCGACTCCCGAACACGATCCGTTGTTCAAAACAAAACTTGCTTAATGAGTGTGGATCTAGTCACACCTTTGACACATGCGCACTAGACCATCACTCACTTAGCACGTTTTAAGCTTCGTCGAAAAGGCAAAAGAAAAAGATCCTTCGATGTACACACAGCGGCTTCTCCGCTTGTCCCAATAGTTTTCGTGTTTCTTCTCCGCCGTGGCGTGTATTTACCTGGCTTTTATCGTGGGAATGAGACGCCACGATTTGCGGAAAATCCGTAGAAATTCCGGTGAGAACCACGCGCAACCCCCCCGCCCCTCTTCCTGCCGCGTCGAGTTACCCTAACCTGTTGCTTCGCGGGCAGCGGCGCTCAACCGGCGCGCCCGCCCGCTTTGTCTCTCGCGTGCGTTATGCGGCCCATCACCTCCCCTCGATTGACAAACACAAGCGCGCGCGCGCGCGCACATAGGCCGAGGGACGAAGCCACCGAAGTGGAGATTCGAGAGAGACGCGGATAGAACCGCGAGCTGAATCGCTGACTCGTGTGTAACTCGTCGTTGGTCGAGATGCGGGAAGGTTAACTGTCGTTAACCTGCCTCGGGAAACGAGAGAGCGCGTCAGTCGCGTACGCGTTCAACTTTTACGACGAAGCCTACCGAGAGAGAGAAAGAGCCTGTACGTGTACGAGATTCAGATTGTGTACACACGTATACATGTGTTTACACAGATTGGACGTATCAAAGATTAATAGACTACAGCGGACCCTGAAACTTTGCCACGAAACGGATTTTTTCAACTCCGATAAATCGGAGCCGTTGACCGAGCGGAACGCCATAAACACTAGGGATTTGTCGATTTAGAGAATTTATCGTAACGAGATTTTGCTTTTTTTTTTAATACCGAGACATATTCGAGAATTTCCAGTTATCGCGCACACTGATTTCGAATGGACGTAGGGGATTCCAGCGTTTCCACCGATCGTTCGGCCTTCACCGCAGGTTTTTTTTTTGCATACTTGCACGAACAAAAGAGAGCGGAACTGAGCAACAGAAGGGTCGGCTCGGTACTGTTCGCTGTGCGAGCATCTAGCGTAACGCGCTCGCCCGAGAGAGGGGGGAGTAGAGGAACCGGTGGGGGAGGGGAGATTTTTTTGCTGTTCCGGATCGCGGAGGTTTTCGGGTCGGTCTCTCGACGATTCTATCCCCACTGCCGTCCCTTCGCCGGTCGCTCCACGCGCTACGAGTCTCCGTTTCTCTAAATTTGTTCCCTATAGCTTTCTCGAGTCTCAAGACCCTCGGCACTTCGCCCTTCTCGCACACTGACAATGAGACGTACGTTTCCCCACGAGCAGAGAGCGACTCTTTTTTGTTTTCAAAACTCTTGAAGAACTTTTCTACACTTCGCGTCTAGGTTGCTCGTGCACGCGAGGCTGCGGCAGTGCCGGCGACGATGCGCTGCCAGTGCGGCTGCCACACGCGCATGCGCGCCGTCGCACCAGTCACGGCAACGCGGTCTCGCAGTCTACAAAGCCATGGCGCGCGCGCGCGTCGACCAACCGCTAACCGCGCGTTACGTGCACGAGCTCGAACGAGCAAGTAGACTAACTCGTCCTTTTCTCTCGCTCGCTCGCTCGGGCAATATTTCGCGCGGATTTCGCCTTCGTCGGAGCCGCGAGAGGGCGCCGGAAGGCGTCTAGTGCTCTCCCCCGTGAGCGCTTGCGCCGGGGCTGGAGGCCCCGTTCGCTTTTACACGACACACACCGTGGGAAATGACGTTGAACTTTTGCCAGTCGCTCGTCTTTCACAATGCGGGAAACGACGGCGGGGCAAATGACGCTTGTGAACTCTCTTTCACCCTCTCTCTCTCTCTCTCTCACTCTCTCTCTCTCTCCGTTCCTTTCCTCACCGCTCTCCCTCCGCGACGACGCGAGACGCGTAAGAACTGCCGAAGTTATCAACGGAATCTCGCGAGAATATCCATCTCTCGAAACTGAACATTTGGAGACGTCTAATCGGCAAATAAAATGCTGGAAATTTTTTCCCCTACATTCCGAACAGGCGGGATACGCGTTTCGTCTTTTTACAAAGCGTAGACACTTTTTCTTCCGTGATATCAGTTCAAATGAATATGTCTATTGCCCTCATGGCTCGGCCTCGGTCGGTGTTAAGACGAACACGCTCAGTCGGTAACCAAAATCAACGCTCTCAACTTTTTCGTACGATAAAACTGTTGCTACTCCGCGAAAAATCAACGCCTCCTCGAGAACAGTCGAATTCGAAACTTGGAGTAGGGATTTCAAGCCCAAATTTCTTTTACCGGCCGTGGTATAATTTTGCGAGGAATATAAATTACGAGCGGTCGTTCGCGCTCTCCGTTGGGGCGCGTGACACGAAAGGTGAATCTGCGAGAAAAAGATAAGGGCAGACGTCGAGAGCGGCTCGGAATGAGAGGCAGCGAGAAGACCGAGGAGGGAGAAAGGGGGCGGGGCCGGAAGGCGACAGCGAGCGCACGGGATAGAAGAGAGGGGGGGGGGGGGGGGTAGTGTAGAAAGAAATCGGGCGGACGGTTACTTTCGCGTTAACTACGCTCAATTGCTCGGGGGCCTCGAGTGACCGGCATAATTTGTAATAATGTTCTCGATAAAAACACGAAGTACAATTGACAATCGAACGAGTTGAAGCGCGCGGCTAAAATCGTCGCATGGCGAGCGACTTTTTTCACATTTATTCTCCAATACCCCTCCACATCTCCTTACGCCAGATGCGGGAGATCCTAGAAATCCGTTAGAGTTCTCTGCTAGCGTTCTTTCAGGTATTGCCGGCGACGTCGCCTCACCCCACCGGCGATTTTTTTTCCAAAATGGCTGACGCCATTCCCGCTCTTTTCTCGCCAGGATTCACGAATTATTAGCAATTACCAGAAATTAAAGAAACTAATTAGTTTCACACACGCTTTTTCTCAGCCAATAAGGAGCAATTACGTTGACCGACGTTTGTGAGAATACGACGCCGAGAGCCCCGCCATTCGGACGTTCGCGATACAATTGAAGTTACGTAATTGGACAAAGAACCGCGAGGGGTACCGTTGGGGACGAACAATACCGGAATCCTGGCAGCGCCAGTAAACGAATTTATTTTTTGCCCGTGTGGGTATACTGATCGATGAATACATAAATAAGACCCCCCCGCTGAAATATTCGTACAGGGCGTTAGGGTCATGGGAAATGTTTGCTCGAGTACGAGCAGCGTATCGATGAATTTCGAGCGATTGGCAGATATTTGAGCTTTCGTATCTGCCGAGCGGGTATCCGAACCGTTCGATGTTCCATCTTGAGCTGTGCCGTTGGTAAGTCTCGTGCGAACAAAGGATAGTTCGGAGTTCGTTATTATCGGGACGAAGGGAGGAGGACGCAATCGATTCGAAGAAGTCGCTCAGTCGTCGACGACATCGCGAACATGTAAGACTCAACCAACGAAAGTGGGAAGGGGGGGGGGGGGGCAAAAAGCGTGTAGGGAGTGGGGGGGCCGCGGTCTGTAAATCGAGAGTCCAGTTCGAACCGAGGGAGACACGGAGAACGAGAGAAGGCGGCGGAAGAAGAATAAAGCCGAGAGTTGCACGCAACGTGACAACTGTAACGAACAGATTTGAAGACGGCGTCATCTTTCTTCTCGAACTTCGAAAGATCGCGTAATCCTATGAAGACTTCGAAGTAAAAAAATAAAAAATACATGATTGAAAAGCAGCCAGGTCAATCGCCTAACGAATATTCGTGTAAAATGAGACACGCACGGAAAAGTGGGAGGAGGGATCCACGGTGAAGGAGGGGGGTCGAGACGGACGATCTTTCGCGTCGGCGTGCCCGATTGAAAAAGAGCAACAGGTAGCGCCAGCGCGCGACGCCGACGCAACAGCGTCGCGGGCGTCCATTGCGTCACGAGCAGCGTCCAAATACTTCCTTCGCGTGGGGGGGGGATAATGTAATCGCTTCGAAGTTAAGAGCTTAGAGGATAGTCGCTTCAACCCGTTTGCTCGTATAGGCCTCCGAAGTAACTTTCGTGGTGGCGCCCCGTAACGGCTGCCGGTGGCAAAACTTGGATTGGCGCATGGCGGTTAAGTCAAACCGGCACAAACACGAAAGAGCTAGGCTTGAGCAAGCATCATCGATTGGACACCTGATTTAAATGGCGACCGACATACTGCACTAGCAGACGAAAACCAATCCAAGTTTTGCCAAAACTCGCCGCAAGGGCTGCGCCACTGAAGTTACTTCGGAGGCCTTTTCGCACTTCCTCCTTGATCAACCACTAAGGCACGAGTGTGACTAACGTATAATCGTTTTATTGAGATTTCGGAAAAGAACCATCACTTTGTCGGAGGATTTAAGGGAGATGGATTCCTTAAGAGGGAATGACACCTCATCGCGGTCGGTATGGTAGAACAATTATAGATTCCCAAAAATCTCTGAAACGGCTCATCAGATCCCGTCGAAACTTTGCCAAAAGACGTCAAATAGATAGACAAACAGCTGCCTGCCCCTTAAATTTTCTGAATTTGAGAAAAAAAAGTAGATGGACTTATCATAAGCCAATCGACATTTTTTTCTCAAATTCAGAAAATTTGAGGGGCAGACAGCTGTTCGTCTATCTATTTGACGTCGTTTGGCAAAGTTTCGACGGGATATGAAGAGCCGTTTCAGAGATTTTTGGGAATCTATAATTGTTCTACCATACCGACCGCGATGAGGTGTCATTCCGTCTTAACGGGCTACATCTACCTAAGTGGGTAAAAAAATCGCATTTTCCAAAAATATTTTCATTCGATAGTACCACCATTTAGCTATATTCCGTGAAAATGTCATTGAAATATTCGGAAAATTGAATAAGCTACAGCTTCTAACATTCGGTCGGGCGAGCGATAGCGGCATTATCAAACTTTGAACGCGTTTTTCTCGAAACAGTTTTCAAAGTCGGTGGACATGATATCTCGAGAACCAGTTTATGGATTGTTTCAAAATTCACAGGAGATACAATGAGAAACATTTAAAGGTCGTTGACGATCTCACTTTTTTAAAATCAATCTTCATTTTTTAATAGTCACGTAAAAATGACGACTTTTTTTTGTAGATTTTATATGCTCGAGTTTCAATTCATCGCCATATGGGTGAAAAAAATTATTAAAAAAATCGACGATCGTCAACGACCTGTATTTATTGTCAAATGGAAACCGGTTTGGTTTTTAGATTTCGGATGGACCGTTTAAGGGGTCTTCTCACTTGAGACGATAAAAAGGCTACTTTCATGTATTTTTTGATAGGCTTATATTATAGATATTGATATGAAAGTTGTTACACTCAATAAATACACTTTCGAAATACATGTAAAATTTTTTTTACTTATTTAATTCACTATTATCGGACGAAAATGGTAGTTAAAAAAATATCCTAAAAAATTGTAGGTCTGCGCTGTTGATGAAATCTCGAAGATGGTCATCCGAAACAAAAAAATCAAACGATTTTAGATTCAGTATCTTAATGGCTAAGGCGCATATCATACGATTTTTCATATATGCAAAAATAACAAAATGGCGAACATTTTCCGGAAAAAAAAAACGTTTTTTTTACCGTTTTTGACAAAAAAGGAAATATCAAAATAAAAAATCCTTGATATGCGCTATAGCTATAGTTGTAAAGAACACGTAGTTAAAATTTCATAAGAATCGGTTTCGAAGATTTTATCAACAAGCCGTCGAAAAACGTTGTTTTGAGAAAAACGCGTTTAAAGTTTGGGTTACATAAATACATTAACATTAAAAAAATGTATTTATGTATATATTATATATTATGTAACTGTATATATGTATAAAGTGTATTTATGCCCTCATGGCATAAATACATTTTATACATCCTTAGGCCACAGTAACGGGTATAAAATCATGTGCGAATTTAACATTTTTTTTTCGCATGAAAAAGTGATTCACTCATAAAATTAATTACACATCTATTTAGTATGAATATCAAGCTGTTAGAAAATATATATATATATATTTTTTCGATGTACAAAATGACCGACTACTCGAAACTTCTCGAAAATGATTTTTTCCAATTGGCGTGACAAATAACCAACAATTTTTACTCGATTTACTTCAAATTTAAAAGTTATGTTCCTAATTGCATTTCGCAGAGAATTACGTACGGAATTTCTGATTAATCGAAAACTTTTCATTTTATGAGCAGCTTATGAGCAGTTATAACGAAATTTTTCACTGAAACTTCACTTCTTAAGTTCAAATACCTACAACTTTTGAACGAAACAATATTTTTTAAATTCCGTACGTACTTCTCTAGGTATTCTAATGTAGATTGACGAGAAGTTTTGTTTTTTGTTCTAGGTAAAAAATTGTGGATGCTAAATGTCACGCCGCGGAGCGCCTAAAAAAGCATAACTAAAGAAAATATTAATAGTCGGCCATTTTGTACATCGAAAAAATAAAATAAAATATTTTCTAGCTTGATATTCATACTAAATAGACGTGTAATCAATTTTACGAGTGAATCACTTTTTCATACGAAAAAAATAGTTAAATTCGCACATGATTTTATATCCGTTACTGTGGCCTATTAACCTATTTAAAAAATCATAAAAATATCTTTTTTTTAGCGTCTAATGTGAGAACACCCCTTAAGCCGGGGAGTTTCCACCGCCAAACGTCGCAAAAAATGTCATCTTCTACCGGCGGCCATGTTCTTGTTGTTTTTCTGTATTTAAATGTTTTCTAAGCTTTCAATATACGTACGTTTGTGTTAAAAAAGCGTCTCTTTTTCACCAACTGTTTCCCAGAAAAAAAATCGGGATTCAGCCATTTTTTCGGGTTTCTGGGTAGATGTAGCCCCTTAAGTGGTATCGATATTGAGCCTCAACGACGGATGTCACATACTACTCCAACCGGTAATGAAAAAATACCTGGCCCCGGTTTCGTCGATGGATAGCCGATTTTCTGCAAATTCGGCCAATGTTGTTGCTGACCCGATATCCTCCGTTTACTTAACCCTAGCCTCTCATTTGTCAGACTATTCGTCGCACCAGTTTCGAAATTCGCATTTCGCATAATATTCCAAGATGTGCGAATAAATTGATTCAATCGCCCCGTGCCTACTGGAAGGTGACCTTTGCAACAACTTCGTATAACTAAACGAAGTTATACGAAGTTACACTTCACAACTAAAAAAAGTGCGATGCCAAAAATTTCTCCCAGTTACCTTGTGCAGTCCAATCCCTTCAGCATGATCTCACGATCATTTCGCACATTGTTATCTTTCGTTCGCACAAAGTCTTCTCCACTTTGTGTTTTTCCGCAGATAAAACAGCCACTCCTTTTCCCGGTATTTTCAGTACGAAGCTTTACGCGCAACTGGTTGTTTGGCGGATATTTTTACGCGCGCCGCGTATGAACGGTAATGGACCTCACGATGAAGGCGTTTGTGCGTTTGAAAAAACGAGAAAATTGGCGGACGCAGGGAAAACGCGGTTTCGCGGTTGTTCGACCTCGCATTCCCTGCACGTCAATGTCCGTTTAGAACGTTATCGTAGACTTTATCGACCTCGCGCGCATTGTGTCGATGTTTGCCGCGCCATAGACCTTGAACTATAAATGCTGCGAAAAAAGTTCACCACTCGATATGTAGGGAAATTTTACGCTCTGCAAGATTCTATAGAACTCGTTTTCCTCTACAGAAACGGTTCCAACTATTTCCATCGTAGGATCAATCGGTCGGAAGATATTTGGAAAAAACTAATTTAGGGAAACTGAACTAGGGAAACACTCGATTTCTAGGGAAATTCTACGCTCTGCAAGATTTTTAATATCTATTTTCATTCTGCGCTGAACTGCTGAGCAGATATTTAAAAAAAACTATTTTCAAACGTCGACCCGCTGTAACTCAGAAAATATTAAGAGTACTAAAATAACGCCTCGTGAGTAAGTTACAGAACTCGTTTTCCTCTACAAAAACGGTTCTAACTACTTTCATCCTAGGATCAACCGGTCGAAAGATATTTTGAAAGAACTGATTTCCGGAATTTCCAAGATGGTGGCTGCAACTCAAGTCCTCCTGCCGCCCCAACTGATTTCAACTCGCAGGGGACACTCAGACCAAGTTCCAATCGGAAAATCACGTGCAGCAGATTTTGCACGGATTACCAGTTCCAAAAAAAAAACAATCGAGTTCAAACGGTTCTTCATTTATGCCGGCATATTTTTATTCTGCGTTTATCCTGCTCGCGCGGGACCCACGAGACGCAAAAAAACTTTCCCGACGTTTCAAAGCGCGCATCGTTTCGATACTTCCGAAGCTCTTTCTCCCGTTGACTCCCCATTTTGCCAGGTAAACACACCAACGTACATACAGCAAACTCGCGTGACTCGTGCTGGCGAAACGTCGAATATATTCGACACACTCGCCTCGAGTGATACGAAGACGCGATAGAGACGGGCGGAAAAAAAAGATCACACTCAGTTTCGTTCGTCACGTTCGAGAGGCAATGCCGGCAAGGAATGCGATCGGAGCGTTCTCGTGCGAGGGAAACTTTTGAACGCTCGAATTGCGCGAAGATTCACCGAGAGCCCGAACCGACCCGAAGAAACACGACCGGCAGAGTCCCGAGCGTCGCGATTGCGAACGAGAAGAATATAAAGACGAGACGCACCCATAGTTCGCGGCGTGCGTCGACGCCATTGGGAGAACCGAAGGGGGGGGGAGCTTGACTCCGTCAACGTCCGCGAAGACGTTATTCTTGCACCGAACTATCGCGAACTTCTCTTTGCTCTATACCCAATCACTTGGCGCGCGAGAAAGCGGCTTTCGGACGTGTACACGCCGGAGAAAGCGCGCGCAGCGAGGCAGTCGCGAACTATAGGCGATTTCTCGAACAACGAAAATTGAACGGCAGAGCCACGGAGTACGCGAGAAGTGTGAGAAAACGAAAATCGCCGCGATCGCTTCACGCGAGAATTCGGTTGTTCGTTTCAAAGACGCGACGGTGAGAGCGACAGCAGGGCTTCGTGGCGCGCGTGTCCTTGAAAACTGAAATTATGCCCTTTGAGAGAAATCCGGTCGGGACTGCGGCTGACGGTTGCGGAACGGAGAGTGGGAGGAGTCATTTCTCTTCTCCTCCAGTGGCCACTTCGTGAGCGTTGCTTGGTAGCGTCTCTTTACCAACGTGCCCTTGTACCGGCTCTTTTCTCTCTTCGGAGACGTGCCCCCCCCCCCCTTCGCCGCCACTTCGGCGCTTGCTCCCACTGCGCTTCGGAGTGTAGAGGTGGCAGCAGCCGAGGAGGGAACGCGTCTACGTGGGAGCAATTTATCGAGAACTGGTGGGGATAATGGCGGGCAATCTACCTGAAGGATTTTTGTGGCGGGAATTACGGAGGCTTTGCTGTATACGGCGCTTTCTTGATACGTCGAACGAAATCGAGTGCCTACTCAAGCCCCCAACCGCTCGAGTAAACCCGGTAGCCAAGGGCTTCCAACGAAAAATACTTTACACGCGTCGATGCTCAAATTATGGCGCCCTCGTAAAGAAACTTTGCTACCTGACGCAGCACTTTTTTCCTCCCGGAAAATAAGAGCAGATGTTGTCTCGTTCTCGTCGAGGTTTGTGGGAAACGGAAAGAAAAATGCGGTAGTTTGAATGCATGTCGATGACGGTAGAGGAAGAGCAGGAGACGAGAGGGGAAGCCCGCCAGGGTTGAACGATTTCGCGATTTTCACGTCTTAGAGGTTGCGCAGCGATATTTCAATATGGCCGGTCAATGTGTAGCCTAAAACGTAAACAATTACACTCGGAAAAAAGATTTATTATGTTCTAATAAATTGGCACATTAGAACATAATTTATTGGAAATTAATAATCGTTTACTCGTATGGAGACAGTTTTTATGTGATTGTAACTACAGCATTTATTCGGCGTCACTAAATATATTTTTTTTACGTGCCGATTTTTCACATCAATTAAAAGCTACATTTAAAATAGAAAATTTGAATAAATATTTCCTCAAATCAAATAAATACTACTTTTCAATCATGAAAACCTTGTTTCGCGGCTATGATAGTAATGCGCATGCGCACTTTGCCCTGTAACACGACGGGCCCGACAGCGGCCGCTCGTCAGATATAGCTCACGCATACGCTGACCATTTAGCTTCTTCCCATGGCAATGCTTTTGGCACAAGTGTCAGCGTTGCGTTTCGGAAGTGAGAAACTCGAAAGTGAGGAATGATTTAAGTGTAAGTAAGAATATAAAGTGAGAAAATAATGATGGACGAAATGACACAATTCGTCGAAAAAAACCAACTGGGGGATTGTGAAGAATCGTATTAGATGTTAAGAAAAACTCTATTTGACGGATAGAAAAAACCTATTCCTTCTAACTTATATATCCTATTAGATGCTGAGAAAAATTCTTAGTAAATCTTAGACATAAACTTAAATAAAAAAATGTCTTAGCTCTTAATACAATCGTAGTAGGCCGACATACGAATAAGAAAACTTATTCGCCGCGAGACAAACTTCTTTTTCCTTAATAAATCTTTTTTTCTAAGTGCATGGTCGATTGTAAAGATCCTACTGCAGTATAATAGTTTTTTTCTTCCTTTTTTAAGCTCTGTCAGTTCTGGATTTAGATTTTTAAGGTTATGAGAGTCCCTTGCAGGTTTCGAGAAGGGGTCATTCTATTTTTCAGAGCATACTTTTTGTAAGGGACGTCTGAAATTACACTGACAGAAAAATTCTATTAACTCCTTGACTGGGAGTGTCACGCATAGGGACAAAAAAAAGTCGTGCCATTTTTGTGTCATGACACGTATAGGAGCATTTGAAAAATAACCTATTTCTACTGCATCGATTCGATTGTAATTTGGTACATCATGGTTTTTGGGGTCGCTGATTTTGACTTCGACATCAGATTTCCAAAATTCAAAATGGCGGATCCAATATGGCGGACGCAAATTCGAAAAATGGTTTGATTTCGACGAAAGTGAGTACCTCATGGTTTTCGGAGTCGTTAAATTCGAATTTGAAATCAGATTTCCAAAATTCAAAATGGCGGATCCAATATAGCGGACGCAAATTCGAAAAATGGTTTCATTTCGACGAAAGTGAGTACCTCATGGTTTTCGGCGTCGCTGAATTCGAATTTGAAATCAGATTTTGAAAATTCAAAATAGCGGATCTAATATGGTGGACGCAAATTCGAAAAGTAGTTGGATTTGGACCAAAAATTGTATCACTAGATGTTTATGGTCGCGAATTTCGAATTTGGATCCTGACTCCACGTATGTGAAGCTCGGATACAATATAATGAATAAAAATGTAGCAAATCATGTATGGCAAACTATTCATAATAACAAATGTAAAATAATACTTTTCTGACGTTATATCCCGCTCTTAGCCGAACCCAGTCACCATAAGGTACGCACTTTCGTCGAAATGGAACCATTTTTCGTATTTGCGTCCGCCATATTGAATCCGCCATTTTGAATTTTCAAAAACCGATTTCAGATTCGGATTCAGCGACCCCAAAAACCGTAAGGTACTCACTTTCGTCGAAATGAAACCATTTTTCAAATTTGCGTCCGCCATATTGGATCCGCCATTTTGAATTTTGGAAATCTGATATCAAATTCGAAGTCAGCGACCCCAAAAACCTTTATACTGAGACTTTAAAGCAAATCTATGAACAATTTTTTCCAACACAAAAATGGCACGAAAATCTCATTTTCACCTCACTGCGAAAGCGTTAATACGAGTATGAACGAATCAGGGCTATTTGATTTTTGTTTATTTGAATTAACTAGATTTTCCGTGGAATCAAATTTTTCCTATTGCATTCCATTACTGAAATTGTTTACTTTAAATATATTTATGTATCCAAATCAAAATGTATTCAATATCGTCCGATAACTAAACATTTATTTAATCCTAATAAATCTGTGATTCGGTTACATCTGCTCAAAAAACAATTTAGTTGAATCCACCGAATGGATCTACTTGATTTTTTTAAATTTAAATTATATAGAATTTTCGTCGAGTCTACCATTTTTCTATTTGATTGAATGGCCGGTCTTTATTGCAAGGCACATATCAAAGGGGTGTGGGGGCAGAGAGGGTGGAGAGAGAGGAATTATATATATAGGGTATGGTAGAAAAATATATAGCATGTTATTTGATAAAACTCTCTAATTATCACAATGATATTGACTAATTGATCTAGTTCTAGGTTCGATTCCCATATAAGTGAAATATTTTCTTCGATAGAAATCATCTCAAAAGGCCAAAGAATGAGGAATTACGATACAAAATCGTTGTCGTAAAACTCTCAATTAAGTATTTCATTTCATTTTGGATTTATGAAATATCTTATATATATAGTATACTTAGATTTACAGTGTACATTGTAAGCAAACAGAGATTTAGTTGAACTGAATCTTTTTTTTTTTATTCCTTTTGAATATATTCAATATTTGAAAAGAATAGCTGAAACAAATAAAAATTGATTTAAAACTTGTGAAGCTTGCGAAAAGAGTCTTTCGTAAGTCGAAAGAAATAATCTAACCATATTTCTAGTGGATTTTCAAGCCGGCAAACCGGTGTCCTCAAGTAGACTGTCAACTCATCATAAACACTGTTTTCGGTTCTGTCTGAGATCCAGTTTCGATGAACCAGGTTATGATGATCGCCTCAAATAGGTACTGAAATCTTCCAACGTTTTGTCCCAACTATCTGAATTAAATTCCGTACGCCTTTCTTCCAGAAGGGTAATTTTTCATCATATCTTTGATCTTTCGAACAGCATTTGCACAAGCCATCGGGTCTTTAAAGTGTAGTTTTTTAAATCGTGGGTTCAGTAAGGTCGCGATAGCTAAAGATGAGACTTGGTCAATAAGGCCCATTCGTTTGTTGATTTCTTTCAGGATGAGGTTACGTTCTTCCATTACTAACGGTTCATCGATCACACGGGTTGTGAGTTTTTAAACCATGCAGTGCATTAAAGGGATTACTTTACTGCTGGTACAATGTCTATCGCCAGATTTTTTATTCGAGTTACAGTTTTAAGTGGACGTAGTATGCTAAGAAGCGATGACGCTGTGTCCAATTCCAAACCAGACAACATTGGAGGTGCTGTTTTATGGCGAATCAATACATCACTCACAGCATATGTAGCTCCAAAAATCTTCGAATCGTGTAATACGTGCTGTTGACACGTGTTGGCAGGTCCTGTGTCAACTCTGTTTCAGCGCTCACTGACATACGCGATTCATCGCTTGCCACACAGCTTTGTTTAAGGCCTCACAGACACTTGTAATGGTCGGAAAAATCGAAAGTTTTTTATTGCATATTCTTTAAGTACAATATCTCAAGAATGTTCTCGCCAAATTTCATAAAGATCGGCGCATTAGATTTGCAGTTATAGGCATTTCAACGTGCTACCCTTGCCGAGCAGCAAGCGCAAGCAGCCACAAGAGAAGGGAGAATTTCTCGTAGGCAGCATCGAGTCAATGTTTTAGAGGCTGCAGAGGATGCAGAAGGATTACTGTATGGCCCTAGAATCGACGACTCGATGTTAATATGAATACATTAACTTTAAATGTAAAAGAAACATACTCGAATCTTAAACGCGATTATCTCAGAATTGTCTTTTTTGAGAAACACCTTTGCGGTGGACACGATTACTAAAAAACTATTCATCCGATCCATACCAAATTTATACCACTTATTTATTATGATAATAGTAATATAGTGGTTAAATTCTTCCTGGACGAAGGATTTTGAAGTGTGAAAAAAAAATTTGTAAAAAAAATTTAGCACTTCAAAAATGATTTTTTTTTTAAATTATCGTCATTTTTTTTAATCAAAATTTTTACAAATCCTTCGTCCAGGCCCAATGCAATATACGAATGAAATCTTTTTCAAATTCTGATTTCAGATGAACCGTTCTCGAGTTATCATGTCCACCGCAACTGATGCTCAAAAGAAGGCGTTCCTGGAGGACAGCTGGAGTTCCGCCATTTTGTAATATTTTTGAATAAAAAAAGTGTACAAGTACATGAAACTATGTACTAATCGATGTTGTTCAGAGTTTTTCAATAAACATTTATTGTCCCGTCGAAAAAAAAACGAGAAAATCACATCCCTTCGCCCGCTACAAGTGTATATAAAGCCTTGAGGTTGGAGCGTTAGCCACAATCCAAGGTTAAATTTAATAAAAAAAAGATATGTTATTGTTTAGACTATACTGAGTCTTTACGAATTTTTCAAACTTTTTTCACCACCAAACACTAGCGATAAAAAATAGTTTAATGTACGTAATTTAACGTGCGGTTAGATGAGCAAGACTTTCGCACTAAAGGTTATGTAATTTTTTTGTTATTTAGCACCAAGATAAACCATTTCTAACAACGGATTAACGCAAACTGAACCTTTGTAAACATTTAGAAAAAAAAATCCTCATCTTGCCCATCGTAAACCATGGGCCAATAATCTCGTGACGTAAATACGAATAGGCATAATTATAAATTACTCAAAATTTCATTGTGAATTGTATGAAACATTCGTTGTCGTAGTTTTGTCCCCCAATTATCATCGATAATGTTATACTTTTTCAAGTTGGTAGTAACACAAAAGTTTTTCTACATTACGTAATAAAAATATTAAAATGCATAATTTTGCCCTTTAATTATATATTTGAAAAAATTAGCATATACAGAATAAATCTATACTTCGTATGCATCTTTTTGAGGTTCGTTGAAAAAAAAAAATGAATAAACCGTCATTTGACTCAACTGTATCGCTCCAACCTCCTTAAAGAAGCTAACGATAGTATTTATTTTCGACAGTATACATTGCATCTTAGGAATTTGCAAAACATTTTGAGTTACTTAATTTAGAGTGTGAGCGAAACAAGGGACGTGCTTCTGCATTCCGAATGCTATTTCCACAGCTTTCACCATATTCGCGGCATTATCAGCAACGACTGCAGAAACTTTATCCGCGTCATACCCCCACTCGTTGCGTGTTTTAATCAGCATTTGTGCTATATATTCCGATGTATGTCTTTCACTGAGTTTATAAACTCCCAAGGTGACAAATTGGAACTCCGGCCTAGACCGAAATCAGCCGTGACGGCCAAAAAGCCGTGCATCCCCATGCCTGACCAAATATCACTAGTTAATGTGAGGTTTTCGACATTGGACTTTAATATTGTTGCCAAGACGTCATACTTGTCATCAGGTCACCGTGTCACAGTAGCTCTGCTGGGATTTTCATAATGAGGAGCAGTAATCTTAAGGATATTTTCGAAGCCTTGGTTCTCTACCACGGGAAAAGGCTGATTCTCTACCACGGAAAAAGGCTGATTCTCTGCCACGAAAAAATGCTGATTGTCCTTACCAATCATGTAGAAAATAGCGTTGTTAATTTTGTTTGCTTTGTCAATATATTTACATAACTTTTATTTTATGGTATTTATTCTTGAGCATCAAAGATTGCGTAAAAGCGTTTATTTCTGTTAATTTTTTAAATATCTAACTTTAAAAAAATAATTATATCACTTCTAATTTGTGTTTTTTATTCTTGAGCACCGAACATTGAGTAAAAACTTTTTTCCGTTAACTTTCCCATTTCCATCTTCTTTTTTATATTTTTATAATTTTTATCTTGTGTTCTCTATTCTCGAGGATCAAACGTTGCGTGAAAACTTTTATCCGCTAATTTCGCAATTTCTCACTTTTTTTTATATTGACTGGTACTGGCTGTCGTACCCGGCACCGCGCGGGTGCTCAAGATTCTTACTATTTCTTGCTATGCACTTCTTTTTCGCACTCGCACTGTTGCAATCAAGTGCGGATTTCCGTTTCGGCATTTTGAAAACGTGGAATTCATCTCTGTGATATTCAAGTACGTAAGTAACGTCGTCTGATCACGAAAACAGAAACAGTCGACTCGACGTGTCGAATGGAGCACGTGGTGGCGCGCATTCGCTCCCTGACGTTTTCGCTGTCAACATTTTTCTTTAGCGAGTCTGATATTGTTGTTTGCTGCTCAATATTAAGAAGATTGGAGGGTTGGCCACAATCAAAGATTAAATTTAAAAAAATATATGTTATTGGATAGACTGTCTTTACGATTTTTTTTTAATTCTTTCACCACCAAGCACCAGAGATAAAAAATATTTAAATGTATGTAACTTTTCGTGTGGTTAGGTGGGCAAGACGTTTACGCTACGGTTGATGTAATTTTTTTCATAATCTTTATTTTATAATCCTTATTTTATAACCCTTTTATTTTTTACATTTTATTACCCCTTTTCATAATCCTTATAACTGATTTTGAGTTGTTTATTTTGTAGCATAAAACATTGCGTAAAAGCTCTATTTCCGTTAAATCAGCACGTGACCAAATAATGTAGAGCATTTCACGACGATTCACAAAAGTTACATTCATTCATAGTGGATGAAAAAAATCGTGCCAATTTACACGACTTCTAGATAAGTAATTGCAGATTTTTCGATCAGATTACTTTGACAACAAGTTTTGCCGTGTTTACTTCACCGCCTTTGCTTACTGTCGATTTCGCGAATCTTATAGCGCGCGACCGTTGGCATTGCACGTTGTTGAACCGCGGCCACTTCGTGTAGCGCCACAAGCGCGGCCGATGCAAGAACTGCCAAAATCGTTTTTACAAGAGACTCATCCCCACCGAGAAAATATCCAGGCCCGTGTGGCACGGCCGTGTCCATGAACCCCGCGAATATTACAAAATATATGACAGCGCGCGGCTCCGTCCAATCGCAGCTGCCTGACTTCACTCTGGTGCGCGTTGCGGCATGTGCCTCATTCGTACAAAAACCTCGCGAGCGCGTTTAATCCGTGAGACGACGCAATGAGTGAGGGTAATCGTTCTTACGACTTTTGCGAACAAGGCTACCGAAGAGAGCGGGGGAGAGGAGAGTAAACAGAAGTAGCGAGGAGGGAGACAAAAATTAAAAATGGAAAGAGCGAAAAATGAGAAGAGAGAAAGGCAAAGGTGAAAAATGAAAGTCTAGATGAGAATGGACATAGAGCCTCGAGGGATCGAGCGTTTGAACGAATATTTCTCCAACTTTCGGCGAACCGATGAATATATCTCTCGCTCTTGAATTACTCGCGTAAAACTCTCAAAAATTCTGTACTTTTTTTCCATGGTGACTTTTTTTATTTTCTCATAGTTTCTAAGAGCAAGACAACGTTCCACACGAACGCGTACAACGGGGTACTACACTCAGGAGAAAGATTTGTTATGTTCTAATAAATTGGCACATTAGAACATAATTTATTAGAAATTAATAGATGTTTACTCGTATGGAGACTTTTTATGTGATTGTAACTACAGCATTTATTCGGCCTCACTAAATATGTTTTTTTACGCGCCGATTTTTCACATTAATTAAAAGACATATTTAAAGTAGAAAATTTGAATAAATATTTCCTCAAATCAAATAAATACTACTTTCCAATCACGAAGAGCTTTACTTTGCGTTAATCCGTTGTTATAAATGGTTTATCTTAGTGCCAAATATCGAAAAAGATACATAACCCGTAGCGTGGC
This sequence comes from Ophion obscuratus, assembly GCA_964007375.1. Lineage (NCBI taxonomy): Eukaryota > Metazoa > Arthropoda > Insecta > Hymenoptera > Ichneumonidae > Ophion > Ophion obscuratus. The sequence goes on from OZ023312.1 coordinate 25,969,961, forward strand.
CGTCTTGGCCATCTAACCGCACGTAAAATTACGTACATTAAACTATTTTTTATCTCCGGTGTTTGGTGGTGAATTTTTTTTTAATTCGCAAACACTCAGTATAGTCTAGACCAGCGGTACTCAAACTTGTTCGGCGCCGGAACGCTTTTTAAACACTAAATAAGCGAAACCTGGTTTTATGTTTATTTTTAATGAAAATCATACAAAAATAGGTACTTTACATAACAATGTTTTATTTCCACTGTAAATCGATGAAATTGTTTCCATTCATTGGGATGTATGAAGTGCTCCGCCAAGCACACTTTGAGTATGGCGGCTCTAGACAACAACATATGTATATATTTTTGGAACTTAATCTTCGACTGTGGCGAACGTTCCAAGTTCCTTATTCCTTATTTTCATGAATTTTTAAAATCGGTTTATATTATAGATATTGATATAAAAGTTGTTACACTCAATAAATACACTTTCGAAGCACATTAAATTTTTTTTTTGATTTGTCACTATTTATAGACGAAAATGGTAATAAAAAAGTCCTAAAAAATTGTAGGTTGTAAGGATCGGTTCAGTAGTTTCGAACATTTTATCAACAAGCTGTCGGAAAACGTTGTTTCGAGAAAAACGCGTCTAAAGTTTTCAACGAGCATTTGAACATGCTCGGGTAGTAAAGTTAAGGTCACACAAAAGTACAGTTAGACTCCTCCGATCTTCATAAAATTTAAGTATGATACTTTTGGATACGTATACTATCGAAAGATGTAGTAAAAAATCGATTTTTTGAAAATTGTAAAGTGAGAAGACGCCTTAAAGCGAGAGTTATCAGAATTATAGGTCCCAACGCCCTCTACCCTCCGCGGCCGCCAGTGTCGTTCCCCCTCCGGTGCGCCACAGGCGCGCGATCCGCGTACTACTCCTGTAGGTGTCAACGCCACGCGGATATCGCGTCGGTCCAGTATCACGAACACGGCTACGCTTGTTGCGTTTCTAGAGCCCTCAGCTTCACTTCGAATCCACGAGAAATAAAGTGGAAAAGACGAAGAGAGGAGGGAGCGCGAGATACACATACCTGTCAAATAACTCTAGTTCGTAATGGCGGGTTGAAAACTCATGTCAGCCCAACAAGCCAAGCAATGGAGGGGGGGGGTAAAAAGTGGAGCGTAGCGCTGAGAGCGCCGCGGCCGCTCTAGTGAAGGGCGAAGCGGCCGAAGAGAGGGGAAGAGCACGGTTGGGGGTGGTGGAGGGAGTAAACGATCGCCGATGGGTGTACGTCCCTTCGACGCAGGTACACGCATAATATAACGCGGCGGGTACACCGGGGGCGCGCGCCCGGGGACCCCGAACGAAGAATTGGGTCCACACAGGTAGACTCGTTACGTCATTACGACTATGCGCCTACCACAAAGAATGTGCGGAACAGCGTTGCCAGCGCTTCCTCTGTAAATCATCGTCGACGTGTTGTGCGAGAGCTTGGTGCAGAGGGGGGGGGGGGGGGAGAAAGGGAGAGCAGGCACATAAACGAGGGGAAGAGAAGAGACGCGGTAAAGACCGAGTGGACGGATGGTGGGCATCGAGAGGGCGAAATTTATTGCCCGCCGATCATCCATGGGCGATTTCGTGTATCGACACCGTTAAGGGTGGAGATGTAGTCAGAATTCTCGAAAAATCGATTTTTTTTATTTACATTTTCTTGAAGTATGATGTTTGGAAAATATTCCCTGAAAATGTCAAGTCAATCCGATGAATAGTTTCCGGGATATCCCACAATTAGTGAAGGGGCGTCGGATCCCCATGGCAGCTAGCGGCTGACAAACGCGCAAACGATAATACCCGGGAAGGCAGAATGCTTCGAAGACAACAACAAATTGATATTTTGGAAGCTTCCACGTCGGCAGAAGCCCTATTGTATGGGCCAGGTGGTGATTCGATGTAATTTTTTAATTAGTATTTCTATACATAAATCAAGTGTAAAATTGGAAATCTCTTTCAGAAATGTTGAAAAATGTATTACTCAAAAATTATGAACTTTAGCAAAATTTTATAGAAGATACTTTCGTTTTAAAATTGCCCAAAATGTTTAACAAAATAATAATTCATTCTGAAAAACTTTAATTTTTTGAAAAATTGTTTTAACAATTGGCTATAAACAATTGAATGCTCGACTTTTCGGCAAAAATTGTGATATTCGGATTCAGCGGATCAAAATGGATAAAAAACGGTTAAGCTTCATCCATCGAGCTCAACATTTTACGAACATATAATACCGTATCCACCATAGTATATAGTATATAGTACCATATCCGTTTTTCAAGTCGGTGACCACTATAGTTCAAAAACCGCTCAATTGATTTTGATGAAATTTGGTGTGTTTATTGATAGCATTAAAAACTTGCCCTTAATCGAAGGATTTTCATTTTTGTTGGAAATTTCTATTTTTTTAAAACAATAAACGAAAGTTATCTGTCGGAAGCCGCCATTTTGTTAATTTTTGAAAAAAAGCTGCGATTAAGAACTAGATTTATTATTAAACTAATGATGTTTTTTTGGTTTTTTTATTTCAGATGATCCAGTAAAATTTTATGATGGCCACCGCAAAGCTCTACATGCCGAAGGGGGTCCGACAAAGATGGCGACATTGTTATAAATGATCAATATTTTTCTTTGAAAATTTGTACAAGCCAAGTTGAAATATATAACATAAAAAGTCCGTGTAACCACTTTTGTAAAACAAACTTAATTACTATTTTTAAAAAATATTGAAAATGCTCGTTTTTTCACGCCTCTGACTGCATCTCACTCCTTAACGTATTCCTTTCACGAACCCGAATATTCAACAAATAACTGGTTTTTATCTATAGAGTCCCTCAAAATGACCTGACATTTTAATGCATTAATAAAACGTATTATTTATTTGAAAAGGACGAATATTTTTATTTTAATATAAGGTACAAATTTTATTGGGAGTACAACTTCGCAGTGACCGTTTTTTTCAAAAGTTTAAGGCTTTATTATAAAAAAGTGGCTACATATTTTTTAATCAAAGTACTGCCCGTCGCTAGCTACGACCTCGGCCCATCTTTCAGGTAGCATTCGAATCCCGCGTCGATAAAAGTCTTGGTCCTTGGAGGCAATCCAGGAATCGACCCAATTTTTGACTTCTTCGTAAGTACCGAAGTGCTGGTCAGCCAAATCGTGTGCCATTGACCGGAACAAGTGATAGTCGGAAGGGGCAATGTCTGGAGAGTACGGCGGGTGGGATAAAACCTCCCATTTCAGCGTTTCCAATTACTTTTTCACGACATTTGCAACATGGGGTCGGGCATTGTCATGCTGCAGTATCACCTTGTCATGTCTTTCGTTGAATTGTGGCCGTTTCTCTTTGAGTGCCTTACTCAAGCGCATCAACTGACGTCGGTAGAGTTCCCCTGTGATGGTTTCGGATGGTTTGAGCAGCTCATAGTACACAGCTGGTCCCACCAGATACACAGCATCACTTTGGATCCGTGAATATTCGGTTTGGGCGTCGATGACGGAATATGACCAGGCAGTCCCCACGATTTTCGGCGTTTAGGATTATCGCAGTAAACCCACTTTTCATCTCCAGTCACAATCCGGTGCAAAAATCCCTTCCTTTGTTGTCTTTGGAGCAGTTCCCGCAAATGCTGAGAATTCGGCTCGTAGGTTGCCATGTTTGAGTGCCAATAACTTTATAATGCATACACGTATCCGTTAGCTTTTTTAAATTGTTTACATTGGCAGAGCCTCTAGTTTAAAATGCCACTTTTTTTATTGAGCTAGGGCCACTACTTCGGCCGCAGTGGCTCTCTAAGTAAAACGGTCACTGCAAAGTTGTACTCCTAATATTTTAATATAAGGTAATATAAGGTACAAAAGGAGGTTATGTGTGGAATATCTGACGAAATTTTCGATAACATTTTGGCATAATTGCGGACTAATTTCATTCGTGGTGCGTCCAATTGCTTCCTTGAGCTTCGGAATGGTCTGTGAATCATTGGCATATACTTTTCCTTTCCGAAAAACCAAAGAAATGAAGTCCAATGGCGTCAAATCGCCGCGGCGCGAGATAATACGACTACGAAACTTCGTCTGCAATAACTATACAATAACAATGCAGCAAATAACAATTTATATACGTCGCTCGATCGTGTAAGTCTCTGTGACCGAACCTCAATACTTCCTGATGCCAGCTGCCAAAGATGAGCACTCTATGTTCGCCACAATAAACAATGGCGCGCAATTTAAAATGTCAGGTCATTTTGAGACAACCTTCATAATGAAGTATAAATACATTTCACCATACTGGTAAAACTACAAGCCAAGATACCGAACTTTTAACGAAAAATGACGACTCTAAAAATCGTTTCATTTATACGGCGCTTTATGGAGATAACACGCTGGCCACATTCTTTTCTAATAATTTATACGCTAAATAACTCTAGATATATTTCATCTAGATTATCTTTAAAGTTCCCTTCGAATGATTCGGTGAACCTATATTTTTATAGTCGAGTTGGAATCTACAGATTTTAATTTACAACTAGCAACTTCAATATCAATGCTGTCAAATCGATAGGGGGATGAATTCGGTAATTACAATGTAGACGGAACGGGTTTATCATAAAACGTCAGGTTAACTTTTCCACTTTCAACCTAACATTACTTGTTGGAATTTTCGGCGAAGTATAAAATATTTTCACTATATAAAAGTTTATCACATAAACTCATATATATTTGAAAATCGAGAATTTATCTAATAACGACTGTAACGAGACTCCTACCTTAAGCACCACTGGAATTTACCAATGATTCAGAAAGGTGCTCCTTTTGCCCCCCCCCTCCCCCAAATATAGCCCTCCGCAAACAGAATACCTTAAGGTTGTCGCCAAAAATATTCGGGTGAATGGATAACAAGGTACTTTTGTTGTTTTGGTCAAATATTAGGAATTGGCTGAAATCTAAGGATGGTATAGATATGACCTTCATAGACTGATGCCCAAAAATTCAATTCGATTCAGTTTAGTTCGTGAGATGATTGCAATTGAATATGGGTTTTTTTATACGCGATCCCTATACTTAACAAGTTAACCACAAGTTTGCTCGCATTTCTCGATATAAGTTCTAAATGGATCTTAGGATTTCAAAAAAAGAACACACGTGTACGCAGTACTATAGTGGGATTGATTTAAAAAAAAAATTAAAAACTTTGACCGTTTAGTTTCGAAATAGTTGTAACATAGTTGTAAAGAATGGTTGTAAAAATGATTGAAAACTGTCAATGTTGAGAAAGTGAGCGTTTTATTTGAAATTCGTCCGGGTCGAAATGACCCAGTGTGTCGACGTAGGGTTGAAGTGACACCGGCAACACCAGCGATCATCTTCGCGCATCTCTCCCTTTACGCAGTGATGCCAACTTGAGGGTTTTGCCCCCAAATTTAGGGGGAACCAAAATGTGAAGGGGTTTTTTTAGAGGGTAAATTTATTTAGGGGTATTCTTTAGGGGGATTTTTTAGCGGATTCATTATTTAAGAAACTTTTTTGAGGGCGTGAAATTAAAGTGTATATCTTGAAAAAAAATGAAAAAAAAAAACAATGTATCTTTGATTAATTCGATCGGAAATTGAAATAAGTCAATTCCTTTGATCGTCGAAATTATGTGTGCGATAATATATTTTATATATTCGAAGTACATATTCCTGTGAAGAATCTTTCATTCGCAATAACTATTTCTTATAAACTATACGTTAAATTTAAGGATCACTTTTCCTTTTACTGAATTATAATCGATTGTCTTTCAAAATGTTTTACACCAATGCCATACTTTATGTCTTGTACCAGCAACACAAGTGGCGCTGGTGGCTGAATTTCGCACTACGACGAACAACAACTTGCTGGCCAAGACCAACGAATTCCGTTTTCACTTTTACCGCTTTTACTGTTCGACGTTTTCACGCTGTCACGTTGAGGTTATGTTCGTTAGTTTGTTGTCTAATTGCGTATTTTATTTCGAATTTCGAATTACGACGAATTGGTCGTAATTCGAAATTCGAAATAAAATACGCAATTAGACAACAAACTAACGAACATAACCTCAACGTGACAGCGTGAAAACGTCGAACAGTAAAAACTTGCTGATTAAGAGAATTCTGTTTTTACTTTTACGGTTCAACGTTTTCACGTTGTCAGTTGTAACGTTTAGGTTGTGTCCGTTAGTTGGTTGTCTACTCGCGAGTTTTATTGGATTGCAAAGTAAGTCAAGTACTCAAACAGGGTGTACAATGAAAACCTTAGGGGTTTTTCATCGAGGTCTAGGGGGATTTGAAGTTGGTACTAGGGGGAACATTCTGTAGAATTTCGCATCACTGCCTTTACGGAAAAAGACTGGGCACAGAAGAGGTTGAATCCCTAAAGAGGGGGGGGGGGGGGGGGGGGGGGTGTCGAAGTTTCGCAACACACGTGACATTGTTAGTCAAAACCATCGCGTACGTACGAGCTTTTTTTTCCCCCCATTCGCCACGCGAAAAAAAAACGCCGGTCCGACTTCCCTTTCTGGCTCCATTCATCGTGTGCGATTGCGTATAGTCGGGTGTTTTCTTTCTATGCTTCGACGTAGCTCGCGCGCGTAACGCGGAATGAGAACCGCCGAGAGAGGGGCCGGCGGAGAGGAGGGAAAGTGGTAAGGCTCGTAGTTTTTAGAGATGTTCGGTGAGTTCACGTGGCAACGACAGAGATTCGTGCTCGCGGGACTGGCAGGGTTGCCAAGCGGCGAGAGATCACGATACCGAAGAGTTCTTTACTGAATACACGCACGCGTAGACTGACAAATTTATATATATATATATATATATACACACACACACAGAGGGTGTCCTGTAATTTTGGGTTTTATGTTATTTTGTGAAAAAAATCATTTGTTTTTCGTTTTTCGCATGCAATTTCTACAAATGATATGAATCGACAATAACTAAGCAACTTTTAAAAGTAATTGGCACGACATTTGTACTTGTAAAGTACATTTTTTACACCGCAAGCTATCAAAGTAAGATGTTCGAATTGTTTGGTATGAAAATTCTGCATAAGTTCTATTTTCCTAAAGTTTCCTTAACATTTAACGTTAAAAAGAAGACTTTGCCAGATAAAACAATAAACCAAGAGTGTTTTTCAAAAAACCGGGTCAAAAAAAGTTATCATTTGAAGAAATGGCATTTGAGAAACCAAAAGCAGATGATTACAAAAGAAAAATCACGTAAAGCCCAAAATCTTGTAAACCGTGGAACTTTCACTGAAATGAAATTCCAGTATAGAGTAGGACATGATCGGACCTATCGACAGTTGCAGGATTATTCACAAATTACAGGACACTGTGTGTGTCCTGTACACGCACACGATTCCAAGAAGAAAGAGAGGAACTGGAGGAGGTACTAGCGGAAGCACCAATTCCAGAGACCTTGGTGGGACTCATGATGATAACAGAAGAGAACTGGGCAGAGATTAGTAGTTTCGCTACGGCGGGGCTGAAGAAGAAAAGAAGAGAAGAAGCGAGACAGCAACGATAACCGCTGATGCTTGAAAAAAGAGAAAGAAGCCCGTCGGCACCATCGGAGGAAGAGCCACGGCTGTGATTACTCTCGCGAAGTAATGCTTGGCGGCGGTCCCGCGGGAGTAGAAAAGGTCAATAAGAAAGCGGTTTAGGGTTTTAGTTGGTACAGCAAGTGCGCGAGTCCAACACACGGGTTGCAAGTGCAACCTACGGTGCATAAAGCATTTCCCCTCTGATAATACAAAACACACACACACACACACACACACACACACACACACACACACACACACACACACACACACACACACACACACAATCGCGATTTTTAAGCATTAAACTTTAAGGACTGTCATCATGGTGCCCAAGTACCCCTGTTCTCAATATGTAAACTACAACATCTTCAGAGCAACCTTTGTAAGAATTCGTAAGCATATTAATATCAAGGTCATTCCCAGGCTTGTTCCGGCACCAAAAAACGATACATTTCTTTTGAGCCATCAGGACTCCTTAAGGTATTCCTTTCGTGGAGGGCCGTAGTTTGTTGGCAGGGGGGGGGATGAGAGCTCTTCTAAATCATTGGTAAACTACAATGGCGCTTAAAAAAAATCAGTCGAAATCAGTCATACCCAACGACAAACTGGAATGAAAAATATTCCGCTAATTTAGTAGATTTAGACGTATGTACATTTTCTGTAAAAAGTCGCGGCTATGAAAATTCTTCTGCTTGTCAAATTTTTCCAAGTTTTACCATTATAATATTTTCTTCAAACATTCGGTGATGTCCTGCTTTTATAAGGTATTGAAGTTTGCATCGTTGGAATGCAACGAAAATTCATGTTTCTTCTTTTATTTTCATTATTATCGAAAATATTTTATTGCCAATTTGTGTCGTAGATTCTCAATAAGGATCCTGAAAAACGTTTGAGTCATTTTTGAAGCCCAAATCCGCCAAAGAATGCTTTGACAATCTCAAAAAAATACTTTTCGTCGCGATTAGGATGCAAACTCCAACACCAAGTTTTTGTTGTCGTTAGGGAATCTTTAGATTTTTTTACACGCGTGAGCAGTTTATACGAGGCATCTGGAGTTATTTAGTGTATGGATTATTAGATAGAAATGTGGTCAGTGTGTCGTGTACATAAGCGCTGTATAGATGAGACGATTTTTAGAGTCGTAATTTTTCGTTGAAAGTTTGGTAATTTGGCTTGCAATTTTACCAGTATACTGGGATGTGTTTTTAATTAATTATCGACGAAAATCAGTTAATTGGTCAATATTCGAGTTCGTGAAAGGAATACCTTAAGAGGGGAGATCTCTTTATAACGTAAAGAAGAGCTTATGTCCGAACGTGACCTCCACGAGGAAGTTAAGGGACTACTTAATGGCCGGAAGCGCACTTTATTACCGGAATCGTAGATTAATCGGTATGTTATTTAGTCCCAAAATGTTCGAGTCTTGTCACTTCAAATGCGTTTTTCTGAAAACCACTGTTTCGTGAATCTCGGACAACATAACTCAAAAATTATCCAATAGATCATTTTTCAATTCTGCACATTTTTAGATAACATGATTACCGTCTATGTGAACCTCAAGTTCCTTGAAAATGAATTCTAAAAAACTGCTTTTTCATTCTCAAATACCATAGTCAAAGTTTGGACAAAAATGGAACATTTTTTCAAACACGTGCCATTTTCCGAATTTTCACTTTCTCTTTCGATTGTTTAGGTTCACATAGAGGGTGTAGCTTTAAAAAATCTAAACCTTCTTGGCTCCGATGGTTGAGATCAATGCACCAGACGCTAGATCGTACGCCGTGGAACTCAGGTGGCAACCGTCTGAAGCAAGTGTCGTGCAGCCGCCATTTACAAATATTTTTAAATAATTGAAAAATTTTACGATGTAATAATATGTACGTCAAATTTCAAATATGGAGAATAAATAAGTTCGACACCAAAAAAACTTGAAATTTTGCCTATTTTCGACTGCTTAAGGAGATTCGAGACAATTGACGATATTTTACCATTTGATTCAAATTTATACGGTAAATTCTTTGTCATAAAGCCATAACAGACGATCGAATATGGTTCGCTGTCGAACCATATTCTAACGACTTAAGGAGTTATATTCAGTTAACATTTTCGAAAAATCGATAAAAAAAATGTTTTCGTAATGTACATATATTTAAGCACACACAGAAAATGTCTTGTCAATCCGGCGAATATTCTCGACATTACGCGCACATTTGTAATGACATGTCAGAGCGTCCGAAAGTGCTCTTGAAACTTTAAATGCGTTTTTCTCAAAACTGTGTGTTTTTAAAGTCGGTGAGCAAGATTTCTCAGAAACGGCTGAGCCGATCAGTCTCAAATTTTAACACAATCTTTTCAAGTATATTTTTTTAGTAATTAATCGAAGGTTTTTTTCTCACTGATAAGGATTTTCCATTTTATAAACAATTTAAGGCATACATTTTTGTCAAAAATCGATTTTTTTTTCTTGAGAAGCCGCTATTTTGTCAAAAATTATTATTTTGCTTATTCCTTCGATCAATTACAAGATAATCCATTATATTAACGAAATATCTTTGGTTTTTTCATTTTAGATGATCCAGTCAAGAGATATCGTGCTCACCGCAAGACGCCTTTTTTAAGAGGTGCTCCCGGAGATCAGATATAGCAGCTTTCGAAATAATTATTTTTACAAATAAAAAAAGTTAAAATACAGTTAAAACTTACCATAATATGTGTTCAATTTTTTACGTTAATAGATTTAAAGGTCTTCTCAAGAAAAAATCGTGAAAAATCGATCTTTTTGGGCCTTCTGACTGTATATAACCCCTTAAGCGCCGAACGGTCCGCTGCTCCGTCCAGACAAGCGGATTTGGTGCGGAGCGCACCAAGTTCGATGTGCGAGCCATCGAATCGACCGTAGCAATAATAACAATAACAATGTACAGCGTACTGCTCTCCACACGATCGAATATGGTTCGACAGCGAACCAAATCCGTGGTGCGGCCGAAACATATTCGATCGTCTGTTAGGGCTTATATACTCAATGCTCCCTCCCAATTTTTAATCAATCGTCTACACCGTTTCTAGAAAATTTACAATTGAAGAAACACGCTTTAACATAGGGAGATGCCCACGCTCATCACTGAATGGCAGTCTTACGCATGGAATAGTGTGAAAAAATGGGTATAACGGGTATAAAATCATGTGTGAGTTTAACAATTTTTTTCGTATGAAAAAGTGATTCACTCATAAAATCAATTACAAATCTATTTAGTATGAATATCAAGCTGTTAGAAAATGTATACTTTTTTTTTCGATGTACAAAATGGCCGACTACTCGAAACTTCTCGAAACAGCTTTTTTTTCAATTGGCGTGACAAATAACTTGAACAATTTTTACTCGATTTACTTCAAATTTATAAATTATGTTCCTAATTGCATTTCGCAGAGAAGTACGTACGGTATTTCTGATTAATCGAAAACTTTTCATTTTATGAGCAGTTATAAGGAAATTTTTCACTGAAAATTCATTTCTCAAGTTCAAATACCTACAACTTTTGAATAAAACAATATTTTTTAAATTCCGTACGTACTTCTCTAGGTATTCTAATGTAGGTTGACGAGAAATTTTGTTTTTGTTCTAGATAAAAAATTGTGGATGCTAAATGTCAAGCCGCGGAGCGCCTAAAAAAATATAACAAAAGAAAATATTAGCAGTCGGCTATCTTGTACATCGAAAAAAAAAAAATATATATATATATATATTTTAACAGCTTGATATTCGTACTAAATGGATGTGTAATTAATTTTATGAGTGAATCACTTTTTCATACGAAAAAAATTGTTAAATTCGCACATGATCTATACCCGTTATCGTGGCCTAAGGCCTTAAGGGGGTACCCCCACTTGCGATTATGAAAAAATCGATTTTTTTATTGCATTTTTTTGAAGTATAAGTATCTGAGAATATGTCCTGAAAATTTCAAGTCGATCCGAACAAAATTGACTGTGATATGAGCGTTGAAAGAGAAGAATCCGTTGTGTAAACCACCGGCTAATTGAAACTTTAAACGCATTTTTCTCAAAATGGCATTTCTGAAGTCGGTGACCAAGATTACTCGAACACTAATGAACCGATCTTCTTGAAATTTTGCAGGCTTATTTAATACATAAAAATGTAGTCTTTAATCGTTCGATTTTTTTTTTCGAAAAAAAAAATGTCCATTTTATAGCCAAAAAACGGCCTTTTTTTTCGTTAAAATCGAACCATTAACTTTGACTGTCCGCCATTTTGTGAAAAATGAATATTTTTTAAAATCCTTCGATTAAAGACTAGTTTATACTTATATTTGACTAAATCCATCCGCATTTTTGTTTCAGATGATCCACTTCGCCGCAATTTTGGTCACCGCAAACCGTGTATATAAAAACATTATTTCATTGACGGCCATTTGCCACTAAACAATGTAATATTTTTCAATAAAAAAATTACTGAAAGTTCTTCAAGATGTGTTCTTTAAGATGGTATATTGATCGATTGAAAAAGTTTTGCAGTTTTCTTTTAAAAAATTCATGATAAAGGCCTTTTTTTGCGCTACAAGTGGGGGTAACGCCTTAATATGTTATGAAAAACTGGCAAATCACCCAATTCAAACTGACACTGATGACGAAATTGTCATAATGTACTCAGTGAAAACGGTCAAATCACTCAGCACATTATACAAATTTCCTCTCCCTTTACATTGTGACAATTAGGCATGTTCCTATGTTAAAAAGGGTTTCTTCATTTGTTAATTTTTTAGAATAGGTGTAGAAGATCGATATAAAATTTGGAGGGTGCATTCAGTATATGACGAAGAATTCGCTGTATAAATTTCAATCAAATGTCGATCATTTCGTCGTTGTCCAGAAACTTCTTACAGGGATCTCCTCCTTAAGGGATCATAACCGTGTAAAATAAAAAAAATTAAAAAAAAAACAGATTTTTTGCCTCATACGATAGTATAGATTATAAACATGTATATAAACGGTTATAAACATGCTGTTCAATTTTTTGGGCGTAATTCGAATTATTTCGGTTGCTACAGTCGTTCTCAGAAAAAGGGTTTCGACCAGCTGCGTGAGACCTGACGCGGACGGACGCGGCTTTCAAAACGGTGTACACTCTCAAAGGAAAAGTTTTCAAGTTCTCGAAATCTCAAAGTCTCAAATTTTGACACAATATTTTTTACCTTGCTATGAAAGCTTTTCTTTTTAATCTCCATGTTTCTTTAAACAAAAAAACTGTCGAAAAGTAAGCTAAATTTGATACTTTTTTTTTTTCAAATCGCCACCATTATGTGAATTTTGATTTTTTTAAAACTCCATAGCGAGTTAGCGGCTTTCGTACTGATTAATAATCTTTTTACGAATTTTGATTCAGATCATATTTACGGCCACAACCGTTCAAAAAAATAAACGTTTAAAAGTGTATTTTCTGTTCTTCATGAGTGTTTGATTTTACATAAAATAATCAGACCGATTAGCGTACTTGAACAATTTAAAAAAATCGCGAAGATTAGTTATTTTTCGACCCGTTGCACTGTGCTGATCCCTTACGGTGACGTAAAAATACGACGTGAAGTATGCCCCCTAGAGGCATAGGCGAAATTTTCGAACCGAGACTGCTCAGGGACTAATAATATTCAAAGCAAAGTGAAATCGTCAAGCTCTGCGTCGATGAACTGTGTAGAGCCTGACGCTCCGTTTTTCTGAAAAATTTGACCATCTATGAGAAAACTACGCTCGAAAATTTGTGAGGTTATGTCGACATTGCACATGCTCCTAAATTAGACGTGTGTGCTGATGGGCAACGATACCAATGTGACACTTTCAAAAAATTGATGGGCGGGTCCTCCCGGAGAGGAGGGTCCATGTATGGGTATAGCTGATTAGCAGTTGTTATGGTAAATATCATTTTATCTTGCCAAAATCGATAGTTAAATATTTAAACGCGTATTTCGCGAAATGAGATTTAAAAATTTGCTGACATTGTAACTCAAAGAGCAATTATCCGATTGACTTGAAATTTGAACTGAGTACTCTTGAATATATTTACTCTACAATGGCGAGGATATTTTTGATTGGATGAAAATTGACGATTTGGCATTGAAAAAAACGACCATTTTATAGGCAAGAAAACAGACTTTTTTTCATAACTACGCCATTTTGTTAGATTTTGATATTTTTCGAAAATCCTACTTCATTGTACAGGAAATACCTTCCAGTTTAACGACATTTTTCCTTTTTCGGTTTCAGCTACTCAATCGGCCGGAATCATGTCAACAGTGGAGGAACGTTTTTTTACGCCTCCGAATGCAGCGCATAAGTCGCTTGGATCTCAATATTTTTCTATGAAAAAATTATGTAATATAGGTCAAATATAGCCAAATATATTCTTAATATTCCGAAGCATTTAATTGAGTACTTTTCTTCCAAAAAATCCCGAAAATCACCCAAATTTTCTGCGTTCACTGATATAGCCCCTTAAAATATAGTCCCTCTCTCTTCTCGCTATGTGTAGCAGACCGAACGTCATAAGCGCAATTGTATCCATATATCGGTTAAGTCGACCATTTCCATAGATTCTCATGTAAATTTCTCGTGCCAACAGAAAAGAAGCGTAGAATTCGCGATTGATGGAATATGTCTTTTTTTCGCCATTGTCGGTGACGCGGTACTGCCAAGCCTATCATTGTGCATGTGTGTGTGCAGCCTTAGCAAAAAATATCAGGTCCTCCATTATAATGCCATTACCTCAAAATTCCTCCGTCGTAGAAAGAGATGAAGGGCATGGCACGTTAGACAAAAAATATATACATCCACAAACGTATTATCTTACATGTTCTATCTTTCCCTTCATTGCCGGAGCACCGCAGTCAATTTGACCACAAACGACAACTGATTTGTAGCGAACCAGTTCACATTTACATACTTATTGATTTTATAAATTTGTGCAAAATATAAAATGTATAAGATATTTATAAAGGGTGTCTCAAAATGACCTGACTCTTTTTAAATCGTGGGCCATTTTTTTGTGGCGAACATAGAGTACCAATCTTTGACAACTGGCGTCAGGAAGTATTGATGTTTAGTCATGGAGAATTATACGATCGAGCAACGCATAGAAATTGTTATTTGCTGCATTGTTACTTGCATTGTTATTGCAGACGAAGTTTCATGGTCGTGTTATCTCGCACTGCGGCGATGTGAATTGGCCACCAAGATCGTGCGATTTGACGCCATTGTGCTTCTTTCTTTGGGCTTTTCTGAAAGGAAAAGTGTATGCCAATGATCCACAGACCATTCCGGAGCTCAAGGAACTAATTGGACGCACCATTAATGAAATTAGTCCGCAATTATGCCAAAATGTTATTGAAAATTTGGTCAAAAGAGTGAACGTTTGCAAACAGGGATTGAGGCGGCAGTTTATCGGATACACACATAACCTCCATGTTTGTACCTTATATTAAAATAAAAATATTCGTACTTTTAAATTGCATAATACGTTTTATTAATGAATTGAAATGTCACGTCATTTTGAAACGCACTTTATTTGTATACAGGGTGACCCAAAACTCAACGATAATCTGAGACCGGATGAAAGGCCAAGTTATACCAGTTCTGGGAAAAATAAAAAAAAATCCATATCACTCAGTTCGGCGATAATAGACATTTTTTTAAAAAAGTTGAAATTCGACACCCTTGGTCGAATTTTCAAGTCCTGTGATTACCAATGTCACAATTTCACTGTGATTTTTTTAATTTCGTGATCTTCATTAACGATGCTATTAATCGCAACTACAAATTAATGCAAAAAACATTGTTAATTTAACAAAATAAGTTAAGTTTTAGTGAGTAATGGTTCACAAAAATATTGTTAGTTAACTTTGACACTTCATTTTGAAAAAAAAATGTACTACACTACCCTTGGCAAGTTGTTTCAAAAGATGGCGCATTTAATCAAGATTTCAAAATGGGGCAACACTTGCTACTTTTCTTGCCATTAAAAATTTTATTTCTTATTTTTTTCAAATTGAGCTCATTTTGAACAACTCAACATTAGGATTTTTTGTTACTAAAATTTGTTATTTTTTGTTTCTGGTCTGAAATAAAATTATTATTTTTAGTAACGAGGTAATTGGTTATTAACTGATTCAATTACCGCTTTACTAAAAATAATAGTTATTTCAAAAGATGGCGCATTTAATCAAGATTTCAAAATGGTGCAACACTTGCCACTTTTCTTGCCATTAAAAATTTTATGTCTTATTTTTTTCAAATTGAGCTCATTTTGAACAACTCAACATTAGGAATTTTTGTTACTAAAATTTGTTATTTTTTGTTTCTGGTCTGAAATAAAATTATTATTTTTAGTAAAGAGGTAATTGAGTCAGTTAATAACCAATTTTTATTGTAAAAAACATGCAAAACAAACATGCAAAAAACAAAAACAATATGTTTTTTACAATAAAAATTGGTTATTAACTGACTCAATTACCTCTTTACTAAAAATAATAATTTTTTTTCAGACCAGAAACAAAAAATAACAAATTTTAGTAACAAAAATTCCTAATGTTGAGTTGTTTAAAATGAGCTCATTTTGAAAAAAATAAGAAATAAAATTTTTAATGGCAAGAAAAGTGGCAAGTGATGCACCATTTTGAAATCTTGATTAAATGCGCCATCTTTTGAAATAACTTGCCAAGGGTAGTGTAGTACATTTTTTTTTTCAAAATGAAGTGTCAAAGTTAACTAACAATATATTTGTGAACCATGACTCACTAAAACTTAACTTATTTTATTAAATTAACAATGTTTTTTGCATTAATTTGTAGTTGCGATTAATAGCATCGTTAATGAAGATCACGAAATTAAAAAAATCACAGCGAAATTGTGACATTGGTAATCACAGGACTTGAAAATGCGACCAAGGGTGTCGAATTTCAACTTTTTTTAAAAAATGTCTATTATCGCTGAACTGAGTGATATGGATTTTTTTTAAATTTTTTCCAGAACTGGTATAACTTGGCCTTTCATCCGGTCTCAGATTATCGTTGAGTTTTGGGACACCCTGTATAAATCTAGTTCGAAAGGTTTTTTTCTCCAACAACGCAGAAACTTTATGTGTGTGCGCGTGAGTCGTATTGGGGTGAGGCAATTATTAATGTATCAGTGCAAGAGGCTCGAAGTTTTTGTCAACTAGAAAATCAATGGTCTAGTAATTAAGGACGTATATATGTTTAACGCCCGTATGCTCGTTTTTTTATCGTGGAAATATTTCGAGATAATGATGCTATAATGGGAAGAGGGGATACTTTTTGCAAGACTTTCTTTTAACGCCCGTACCCATATTTTTTCTATCATAGAATTATTTCGAGATAATGACACTGTAATGTGGAGGGGGGAGTCTTTTTGCCAAGACTGGATGCGGGACTGAAACAATAGGGACGATAGGACGTTCCCATAGCATACGATAGTGTACCTATTCTCATTCGAATGTGTACATGTACACACACACACACACACACACACACACACACACACGCACACGCACACACACACACTCGTGTGTACAGGTTTTGGATCGCTTGTATCTCAATATTTTTCTATGAAAAAATTATGTAATATAGGTCAAATATAGCTAAATATATTCTTAATTTTCCGAAACATTTAATTAAGTACTTTTCTTCCAAAAAATCCCGAAAATCACCAAAATTTTCAGCCCTCACGCTGGTACAGCCACTCAATGTACATACAAAAAAATGTCCAAATTATTTTTCAACCATCTTACTTGTTCCTTCAGAATTGATTTTTTTAAAGAACCCTGATTTTCGCCCCGCCACAGTAGCCTAAATTTGTCAAAATCCACGAAATGGTGAAATTTCGCCATTTCGTTGTGAAATCCTGTGAAAACTTTTTTGAAGATATGCAGAATACAGGTCACTGAACGCAATTTTCATTGCAATTTCATTGAATGAAAATTGCGTTCAGTGACCTGTATTCTACATACCTGCAAAAAAGTTTTCACATGATTACGCAACGAAATGGCGACGCTGAAACCAAATGAAGAGAGTCTCCTTTGTCTGATAGTCGTCAAAAGAGTGATCGTTTGCAAATAGGGACTAGGCGGCCATTTATCGAATATTGTGTTCCACACATAACCTCCATGTTGGTACCTTGCATTAAAAAAAAAATCGTACTTTTCAAATGAATAATACCCTTTATTGATGAACTAAAATGTGAGGTCATTTTGAGGCACCCCATATTAATCGACGAGAAATCTCCGCTCGAAAATTTCAGGTATCTCTCTCTCTCTCTCTCTCTCTCTCTCTCTCTCTCTCTCTCTCTCTCTCTTCCACTCGTCGGTCACGTGGTACAGCTTCTACATCACCTTCATTATATCAATTTTCGTACGAGCGACTGTCCTCTAGTCGCTTTATTCTTCAACTGTGCGCGTAACTTTTCACGAGCTCAGCTTCCTTATCTGCCGAGCGTTTGGGTGAAAGCGCGCGAGCACGCGGCCACGTAAAACGACTTCGAGCCGCGCGGTCTGTTCGAATGACTAACTATTCGCGCTTGATCACTCGGCGAGCGAGTGAAAAAGAAAAGACAACGCACACGGCCGCAACGCGACAGACAACCACCACCATACACGCGATCGTGATCATTCGAAATATGATATTTCACGAGATTCGCGGAGCGATTTGGCAACAACGTATTTTCGAGGGGAAGTGACGCTTTTTCAAACGTGCGCGCGCGTGGTACTGCATGGAACCGGGTCGCAATAAGATAACCAACGGATGTAACGATGCTGAGGTTCGAATCGCTGGATGGCATTGTAGTCCAGTCGAAATAGGATTTCACCTGGAATTAATTCCAGGCTTCGATTTTCTTTTTTTATACTTAGGTGGGGTGGTTGGTAGTGTAAATTTCGATTTTCGGGAAAATCCCCCTGGTGCGTTTGCCGCCATCTTGATTTGAAGAGGGATTTTTTTTGTTTTTCGAATAACTCGCTTATTTTCAACCTTAGAGTGAAAATGATTGTATTCAAAGTTGTGGGAAATGTAATTCTGCACAAGTTTGGTGATTGTAATTTTTACCCTAGGAACGATATTTATAGAGTTAGACTGCTAAAAGGGGTAAAAAACGTTTTTTAATAACTTATCTCGTTTATTATCAAGTTTATTGTAAAGATGGTAATGAATAATCACATAGGAAATTTTATTTTCTCCAACGTTGGTTATTAGCATTTTTACCCTCGGATCAATATTTTCCGACTTATACTTAATTTAGGGGTGAACTTTTTTTTATGTTCAGTTATTTCGTTTGTTATCAAATTTATCGTAAAAATGGTAAGGAGTAATCGGGTAGGAAATTTTATTTTCTTCAACTTTGGTCAGTACCATTTTTACCCTAGGATCAATATTTTCGGACTTATACTTAATTTAGGGGTGAACTTTTTACCCCTATCTGCAGTGTAATTCTATAAATATCGATCCTAGGGTAAAAACTATAATCACCAAACTTGTGGGGAATTACATTTCCCACAACTTTTGATGTGATCATTTTCACTTTAAGGTTGAAATTAAGCGAGTTATTCGAAAAACAAAAAATCCCTCTTCAAATTAAGATGGCGGCAAACGCACCAGGGGGGGTTTTCCCGAAAATCGAAATTTATACTACCAACAACCCCCCCCCCCTCTGAGTATAAAAAAAGAAAATCGAAGCCCGGAATTAATTCCAGGTTAATCGAATTTTAGACCTATCTCGACTGGACTATTGGAAATTGAGGCAGTACGAGACCCGTAGCTAGTTTAGAAAGAGAGATAGAGTTTACGTGTGAAAATGTTAATATTTTAAATACCTTCGAAATGTTTGATAATATCAATTTTTGGTTTTCGACGGGTTCGCAGTATATGACATTTCAAAAACATTCTGTGAAAATTTCGAGTCGATTCCTTCAAAATTCTGGGAGTTGTAGAGGTTTATAGATAGGTTCCAGCGAACTTTAAAGGCGTTTTTCTCAACATGACTTTTTCAAAATCGCCGTCCACGATATGTCAAAAATCAGCGCACCGATCAACTTGAAAATTCACAAGCTTCTGTTACATATCAGAAAGCAGTGATTAAGGGGGTATCCTTCTCTGAAAACGTCAAAAAATCGTTTTTTTTGCATATTGTTATAGTGTGAACTTTCAAGAATATTTTAAGACCAACCGGACCATGAAATTTTAAAAATTGACGAAGTTACACCTATTTTGAGTGGAACGGTGTACGTCGGCTTTACCGCGATCCGTCGAGTTTGAAGGCGATTATCTCGAAACTAAATATCTTGATACGACGAGATTGATATCTTGAGTAACTTTCACACTATTGACTTGAATTTGCATAGTTAGCGTTCAAACAGTAGTCATTTTCAGTTCACGATCGTTTTTTTTTATTGGATGAACCATTTGTTAAGAGGTCTTCTCACTTTAGACGCTAAGAAAGGCTATTTTCATGAATATTTTGATAAGTTTATATTATAGATATTGATACAAAGGTTGTTACACTTAATAAATACACAAAAAAAAAAAAATTTTGATGTATTTATGGAACGCAAACTAACTTTAAACGCGTTTTTCTCGAAACAATGTTTTTCGACGGCTTGTTGATAAAATCTTCGAAACTACTGAACCGATCCTTATGAAATTTTAACCACATATTCTTTAAAAATATAGCTATGGCGCATATCAAGGATTTTTTAAATTTTGATATTTACTATTTTTTTGGCCAAAAACAATGAAAAAACACGTTTTTTAAAGAAAAATGTCCGCCATTTTGTTATTTTTACATATATAAAAAATCGTATGACATGCGTTATAGCCATTAAGGCCTTAGGCCACAGTAACGGGTATAAAATATTGTGCGAGTTTAACAATTTTTTTCGTATGAAAAAGTGATTTACTCATAAAATTAAATACACATCTATTTAGTGTGAATATCAAGCTGTTGGAATATTTTTTTTCGATTTTCAAAATGGCCGACTACTCGAAACTTCTCGAAACAGCTTTTTTCCAATTGGCGTGCCAAACTTCAACAATTGTCACTCGATTTAATTCAAATTTAAAAGTTATGTTCCTAATTGCATTTCGCAGAGAAGTACGTACAGAATTTCTGATTAATCAAACATTTTTCATTTTATGCGCAGTTTATGAGCAGTTATAACGAAATTTTTCACTGAAAATTCATTTCTTAAGTTCAAATACCTACAACTTTTGAATAAGACAATATTTTTTCTATTCCGCACGTACTTCTCTAGGTATTCTAATGTAGATTGACGAGAATCTTTGTTTTTTGTTCTAGGTATAAAAATGTGGATGCTAAATGTCACGCCGTGGAGCGCCTAAAAAAAAGATAACAAAAGAAAATTTTAGTAGGTGGCCATTTTGTACATTGAAAAAAATATATATTCTATAATGTTCCAACAGCTTGATATTCATACTAAAGAGATGTGTAATTAATTTTATGAGTGAATCACTTTTTCATACGAAAAAAATGGTTAAATTCGCACATGATTTTATACCCGTTACTGTGGCCTAAGGCATACTGAATCTAAAACCGTTTGAATTTTTTGTTTCGGATCTGCAAGATTTCATCAACAGTGCAGACTTACAATTTTTTTAGGATATATTTTTAACTATCATTTTCGTCTATAAATAGTGACTTAAATAAATATATTTTTTAAACTTTATTTCGAAAGTGAATTTTTTAAGTGTAACTACTTTTATATCAATATCTATAATATAAACCTGTCAAAAAAGTCATGAAAATAGCCTTTTTTTAGCGTATAAGTGAGGAGACCCCTTAAATCGACATATTATTTTAGCCCCTGCAGCCCTATAACTAGTGTTTACGATGGGTACCAAATGGATAAAGGTTCAACTTGAACATTGAAAATCTCCGCAACTATGTTGTGGAACGGATTAATTTGTGGACGGTTAATTCATCCTAAATTAATATCTCGGTCATATAAATTTCAATCGTCTACGAGCATTTCGATTTTAGTTTGGAAACTCCTTAAATCGCAAGGCAAGGGTTTATTCTCGAAATCTCTGGAACACGTTGCGCTCTTTGTTTCTCCATTCGTCCAATTGGCGAATGCAAAGGAAACGGAGGCGAACATCTATGACGCCTTTTCTCCAGAAAAGAACCGCGCTAAATCTCCCAACTTCCAGTTTATATATTCAGCCTAGATAGCCAGTAACTCCGCTTGAGTTTTTAGACACACGTACCTACCCGTGCGTACGTTAACTGAAGCATGTAAAAAAGATCTAAAATGTTTTTTTGCCCTATTCCGGCTACACAAACCGCCCAAAAATGTTCTTCCAATGGTAGAAAAAGGAAGTAATCCAAAGAAACTCACGTTTGGCGTTGTTGGTCCTTTGTACCCGTACATTTCCAGAATATCCTCGTTCTCACTAAGGCGGAGTCAAGGAAATATGCGCCCAAATAAATACGTTCTCTTTCCCCGAATCTCGGATGATGCTGAAGTTTCCATCGTTGCAACGAAAAACATTTTTAATCGTTCGAATTTTGTTTTTTTTACTATGAAAAGCACAACAAAATTTTCACCCATTTCTATTAAAGATTCACGACCTCAATTTGCAAAAGAATGGCTTTGGATGAGCATAAAAATAAGTAAATGAAAAATGAACAAAAAAAACATAGTTGCGTTCCAAATATGCAAACTTCAACGTCATAGTGTCGGACTCGCGACGAGAATATTTCCCGAGCCGAACGGCTAACGGGTTATTAGTGATGTTTAAGGATACGAATAGTGTGCCGTAGAGCGCGGAGCCTCGATGATGGGTATAGAAGATTCGCTCCGTGCGGAAGCGACCGCGATGATACTCCTTTTGTTGTCTTTCTTCAGTACGGAACGTTCCAACTCTCCAAGGGTGTCCAGTGTTGGCTCCAGCGGACAATTTTTTGCCACCATGCACGCAACCCACATTTCGACGAGCAGCTCGCCGCTGAGATTGTACAAATCGCAGAGATCCAGGCCTGCGCAACGACAAGAATAAACGTCAGCGGCTATGAGGATGGTCCGCTAGCGTTGCACTGTTCATTTAAGTTTTTTTTCTTCGGAGCAACTTTCAGGGGCGATTTTTTATCTTGGCGCAAGTAGGCAAAGGGCCAGAAATAATGTGTGTCCACGAAGAGTGTAGCAGCGAGACAATCATGGTATTGAAGTTTGCATTGTTGGACTGCGCCGAAAATATATTTTCGTCGTGTAGCCGATTTTTTCACACGTTTAGACTGTGAAAATTACTGGAACGTTTTCGAGGATCCTTTTTGAAAATGTACAACCAAAACCTGCAAAACATTATTTTCAATAATAATAAGCATAAAGAAATGAAGAATTTTTGTTGCATTGTTGAAATGCAACAAAAAATCTTGTCGATTTTCTCATTTCTTCATTTTTACTATTAATTGATTGATTTTTTTTACAGCATTTGTGTTATAATTTTTTTAAAGAATTGTCAAAATTGTTTCAGTGTCTTTCTTAGCCTAAATGTGGCAACAAAAATTCAGGAATACGAAAAAAAAAAAAGATTTTTTCGTTGCATTCCAACTATGCAAACTCCAATACCATCGATGGTCACAGGGATCAGAATGGTATTGAAGTTTGAATAGTTGGAACGAACCGGAAGTTCTTTTTTGTATTTCAATGTCCTTATTTCCATTATTAGGAAAAATCTTTCTTTGCATATTTATTTCGTGCATCTCTGAATAAGTGTCTTAAAAAATTATTGAGAGATTTTTGTAGGCTCATTTCTGCGAACGAAGTTCATAGGTATTCATAGAAGCAAAGGACACTTTGTTCCACTGACTTTTTACTTGTCGATGGTCATGTATGTTGACCAGCAAAACAGGGGTGGCTGAATTATTTGCGCAAATAACCCTTTGAGAGGGGAGCGTTGTGTGAATTGATCCAAATATTGATTCTTCTTGAGACAGAGATATTGACGTTTTGTACGGAGAAAAAAATTGACCTCTTAGCCATTCAAACGATAGCGTGAGCAACAACACTCTAAGTTTTTTTTTATTAGATGTATTCTGTAAATTTCTTCTTTACATACAGTGTTGAAATTTGCATTGTTAGAACGCAATGAAAATTCTTATTGCTATTTTCTCATTTTTAACCCTGACTTCCCACTGTCGGATTCGAAAAACCCCACTTACTTTCTTTCTTATGCAAATGTGTATCGATGTGTATTCTACAGAAGTGTGGCAAGGGTTAAATTCGATTTTTTGCTAAATAACCTACTTGGTCTTTTAAAGTGAACTCCTTGGATGATCTTACAAAATTTGCAAGTAAAAATATTCAATAGTATATTTTTTTAAACAATTTTTGTCGCTGGGCTGTTAATCAACCCCAGTGTGGCAAGAACGTGATTCTACAAAAGTGTGACACGTGAGGGTTGAAATGAAATTTTTTTTTTCTACAGATTTAGGTTTTAGATGTCTGGGTCCTCTCAAAAATGTTTGCACGAGTTTGGGCGCTAATATTTTCCAAAATAAAGGTAAGAGATAAAAGAAATTGTTCATCGCATTCCAACGATGCAAACTTTAAAGTCATCTTTACATTGAAACTCAAATGACTCAATGAAGAATCGATATTTGTCAGATCTGGTTGAAGATTCTTGAAACTGACCTTCACAGCTTTGAATAGCCTTTTTTTAAATCTATATTATTGTCCCTACACAAATGACAGCATTTTTTAAAGAAATTATTGTACTTCTGACAAGAATAAAACGTATCTTTCCAATAGCTGAAATCTGTATAGCATATCCAGGTTTGAAAAAAGTTCTTTACAGCTTCAACGATCAACTTTTTAAATATTCAGCCGGAGCTGCAAATATTAGTCACTAGTTGAGATGCACATGTTTACATATTCCATGTAAATTGAAGGAAAAAGGAAATTATCCTGAAGCTGAAAATTAGGATTAATTTTCTTTATACCTTATTCTATAGTTTGAGAATGACATTGAAGTTTGCATCGTTGTAATGCAATAAAAATTATTACTTTTTCATTGCTCAAATTTTTTTTGGAAAACATTTGTTACAAAAATCCCTCAATCATTTTTTATGTCGCTTATTTAGAGATCTAGAATTACAATCTGCAAAAAAAGATTTAGTAGAATAACAAAAATAAGAAAATAAGAATATACATAAGAATTTTCGTTGCATTCAGGCACAAACTTGAAGATAATTGTTCGAGATAAGTAGAATTCTCTGGTATACCTATTAGCTATATACAAAATATACGAAAAATACAACAACAAAAAACATTGTATCCTTAGAAATTTATCAGCAAAACGGTCACGCCGTAAAAAGTACCATCCAAGGAGCGAATCCAAGAGAGAAGGTTGCAAATCCGCTTTCGAGTTTTTTTTAAACAAATGTTAAAAAAGGACTAAAATGACTTTTTGCTCCCTCCAAAACGGAACAGAATTCTTTGTTTTTCATTTTTCTAAACAACCGTCGTTTGGAAATAATTTGGAGACGAATATATTCGGCAAAGCATCGGCAGCAGTAGGAAGATTGAAATTCGGAGAAAGGGTGAAGGAACTCGATCGACTTGTCGAAAAATTTCGTGAGTTCGCGTTGACCTTCCAGGCTCGCGTTGAGGTGAGCGGGGCTAAGGATCGTCCTCTCGCAATCACAACATCGCGCTATCGCTCTGGTAAAGCCTATCCGTCCGCCTAACCTCAAACGTGGCGTTCGAATTGCGAGAGAGGTAAGAGAACTCAATTTTTCGGCGAACCGACGCTACTCGGAGCGACTTTGGTGCAACAAGTGCCGCCGGTTGGCCGCGTCTTGCGACGAGTAAACAAGATCGAGAGATCGATTAATCACGAGAAACGTGAGAATCCGAAGGTTTCTTCTTGGAAGTTTGTACCCGATTGGGCCTACGGTTACTTACATTTTCCGAGGAAAGCCTCGTCCTCGACGTCCACGCCGAGGGTCTGAAAATGATGCTTCAACGTTTCCACGAGCACCATCTTGATGTGGATCCTCGGAATGCGGGCTTCGCGCCAAAACTGCGAACGTCGCGGCTCGTTCGTTACGAAATTGCCGTTTGAGGGGTCACTCCGATCGCACAGCGACGCGACGTGGCCGTAAGGTGAACTAACTTACTGAGGTTGCGGGATTCGTTTGGAGTACCGATGCTACTGGCATGGAGGTGAGAGTCGAAACTCCGTACGCAAAAGCGTCTGCGAAATTGTGGAAAATAAGAGTTCTACGGAAGTGGCGCTGGTGTTGGCTGCGTCCGATATGTTACATATATATATATACATATATGTGTGTGTGTGTGTGTGTTACTTTGTCGGGAGCATAAACTTAATTTGTTTTCCATATTCATCGAAAGTATGCAATATAAATACGGGTATAATGTAAAGTATAAAGAGTCTGTAAAAATTGAAAGTTATTCACATGTTTTTAGCGAAACTTCGAACCATGGATCTATAGTATAAATTTGTCATACTTGTAGTGTCTTTCTTTCTCGGTATATGTATAGTACAAAATATTTAATCTAATAAAGTACCAATGCCAATGCTAATTGTTTATATCTGTGAATTATATTTTTTGTTTTTTTCTTCGTTTTATTCGTTAAAACGAAAAACGTTTTTACGATCTTTTTTATCAATGAATTAGTCCTTTTATTGCCTGTTTTCAATATTTACTTTCTTAGGGTCTACTGTTCCTTTTTCTTTGGATTTGTTTTTTTTTCATGCCCATGATACGTTGGAATGGTACATGCAAAAAATTGTAAGACAGAACTAGTTTTAATTTAATACTCATGTTGTCCGGGGTACCTTGCATACGTTTGTGAAATTTGAAATACATTGACCAACTTGTTGTAGAGGTATTCGCTCTTGAAATTGACATTTCTAACACGCGCTGCATAGGACAAGTTCCGGAGGACATCATATTGCTGTTGATGATGAAAAAATGACGAGACAGAAGCTCATAAAAAAACAGTTGAATCATAAATGGATGTTTTACGGTTATTATGAAGAAAAAAAGATCCCTGTTAACCATAAACATTCCAATTTATGAGTGCCTAAAGTATGAACTTCGTGATAAAACGTGATCGGTCGAATGAGTTGATGCGGACGATCTGGCGGCGTTGCCAACAATGCGCGTTTCGTAGACTGCTGTCTGAAATATTTGGTCTTCACAAATCGTCCTTTATAGAGGAGCCGACTTTCTATTTTATTACATCTTTGATTTGTCCACTGTACGAGTTGCAAGAACTGCACTGTAAGCAATGGTAATAAGTATGATTAGGGTAAGGAATTGATTGTACTCGCCAGCGACGTTGCCACATGTACGAATCATTTGTTCGAATGTTAGTATGCGAGCGTGCGTATACGTAACATTTCTAAGTATTGGCATATGACCCGGGAAAGCCCTGCTAAAAGTTTGCTACCGCAGACAAGAGGACCACTCTAAAACTATTTGTCAATTAATTTACTATGTTATTTTTCAACTTTTAAGCGGGACCAGGGAGTTGACACTGGTAGGTAAATGCTGTGCTCAAAATGTCCGCGCCGCACTGTGGCGCTAGTCGTCGTGTGACAGGCATGCATATATCTGTAGGTTGCACCGGTGTTTCGAATATTCTACATGAATAAACGTCTAGTGTATATAACTGTATACAAACCATTATTCGCGTGTATGGTGGATTCTGTTATCGACGTATCAGTTCGTACTGTTATCGCAATAACGATAACAGCACGAAATGAAAGTATCCAATCGTTCAGCTTATCGGAGTCTTTAGAATCGAAGGCTGTCACATAACAGCTAACGCTAGGTAGTGGCGATTTCAAAAACTAAAAAGCCGAGACGAAGCGCATTTTCGTTTATCGCTTAGGAATAGTAGGCCAGTGTCAGGGGGCTGAGCGGGTCGATATCTTTAGGCGATGAAAAAAATTGCTGATTTTATTTTTTTCAAAAGGGAAGACTCCTTCACCATTTTTGAGACCTAGGGTATGTTTTATTACTACTTTGACTGTTAAATGGGGGTTTTTAAAATTAATCTTTGAAAATGGCTAAGTTATGGCACGGTCTTCTAAACTGCATTTTCAAAACCGGCGTGACGTATAGCTAAAAAACTAATCGACCGATTCTCATAAAACTTGGTATAAATCTTTCTTACCTTATCGTTTAAAACATGACACTAAATGTTTTTGAATTTTTTGTTTAAAGTATTTTTTTATTGCATGTTGATTTTTCCGGAAAAATGAATCGTTTTGTTTCAAAGCGTACCATTTCATCGATTTTCAACATTTCTCAATTTTTCTTGGTTAATATTCTGCGTATGAGTGTTAAGCCGGGTTAAGTGCGCTTATACGAGCTAGGTTCTATAGGAGTGAACTCGAAATGCAGTTGACACGTTACGAGTTCAATAACGTCCAAGTGTCATTTGTCTGCAGTACCAGTACATATGTTATTTATTTTCGTATTGATTTCTTGCGTTCTACGACCGCCTAAATTCAAGATTCTAATGACATGTTGCATTTCTGCGTTCCTAGCATTTTCGTTTTTGTAATTTTGCAATCGCACATTTCACAAAACTTCTTCTTCGTACAGCTTTACAAACTTCAGCGTATCACGCTCATTCCACTTTTTTTCTTCAAGCGAGATTTGTGATTTCCCATTTAACACCATTTTGTATTGTTAATTTTATCCGAGTCAGCTCGCAAAAATAGTACATCGTCCGAGCGCGCTCGTAGCGTGAAAACCCGGCTTTAATAAAAAGAAAAATCTTGGTTGGTTTTTTTCAGGGGGGTGACACTCGTATGTATTCCCTTAACAGTCGGTGGCCCCGTTATTGACGCCATGGAAAGCAGCCCACCATGCGGCGCTAGTAGCCACTCGCGTTACTCCCACTCCGCAAAACACCTCGTCGCATTATTTCATCATTTCTAACCTCCGCAACCATTTTCTTTGGTTTTCTCCGTTTTCTCGATCTTTTACTGGAAAGCGTCGAAATTTTAGAAGGGCTTCAGCAATTTAGTGCAAAAACAAATCGATTTGGTGTAAAGAAAAAGTGATCAAATAAAAAAACACTTTCGGTGCTTTTCGTTTTTATCTTTAACATTGCCTGCGTGCATCGTTCGTCACAATTCGGCACGGGTTTTCGATTCCATATTAGAAGATGTGTATCAGCACGAAAAACTCTCTTTCCCGTGTAAGGAACACGCCGATAATGTTCTTTTACACGTAATTTAATCTTACGTAACGATGCGAATGCAGCAATATTCTGTACGTCTCAACGCTGAGCAACAAAAAGATAATACGGATAAGAAAAAGTTATCCAAGTAGTGTTTGATGTAATGAAAAAATAATTTGTAATTGAATAATTGTTATTTGTTAACGTTTAATGAATATTTTTATAATACAATAATACTTCGATATGTGATAACCTATCCCTTTCCTTGTAAAACTGTACTCTGGAATTGTAATGTATTAATAATGAATAATCCAAACGCGTCGTATGCAGACGCTGCGCGACCGGAGTGGCGGTAACGCGGGTGACTACTAGAGCCCCTCATGGAGAGGGTCAATAAGGGGGACATGAAATTCGAGGAGTGTCACCCCCATGGTGTTTTGCAGATTAATCCCGCCGACGCTACGAGTCACGCCGTCTGACAACATCGGTTGCGACCCGTTTAGAAGATCGTGCCATACCGCCGCCATTTTAAAAGATTAATTAAAAAGTACCGTGTAACAGCCAAAAGTAGTAACGAAACATATCCCAAGTTTCAAAAACGGTAAAGATATCTTTCCTTTTGAAAAAAATCATGAAAATCGACAATTTTTTCCTCGCCTGAAGGTACCTCCCCCGTTAAGTAGTAAGATATTCTACCTATGTAGTTTTGGAAGTAGGTAAATTCATGACTACTTCAAAATTATTGCTTTAAAAAGTTAAACGTACATTTGCTTTTCAACGGTGCTGTCTAGCATGTACCTCCTTAAGGAGAGATATAGGCCTCCGAAGTAACTCTAGTGGCGCAGCCCTTGCGGCGAGTTTTGGCAAAACTTGGATTGGTTTTCGTCTGCTAGTGCAGTATGCCGGTCGCCATTTAAATCAGGTGTTTGCGTGAATGACAGCACCGCGTGTGATGTTTACGTTTGTAAAAACAACGTTTCACGTCATATTTGGGATTGTTGACGCGTGTTTGAGGAAGAACTATTCCCATCACAGTCCTTTTCTCACCAGCAACAATTTCGCGAACTTCCGATACATGATGACTATCGAAAGTTTTCTGCCTATATTTCAACATCCTTTATGTAAATTTCCGATGCAAACAATAATTTAAACAGAAATTTTGTTGTACGGCAGAAAAAAATTTGTGTCCAGCCAATGTACGCAATTTCATTAACATTCTCTTCGTCACATACCTATAGATATGCTTTTAGGGCGAAAGGAAGTCATGAGGATACATTGAAATCCGCAAGTAATCGTTATTAGTTCCATCGCACTATTTTATTTTATTTACAAGCACATTCCATTCACAATGTGAGATCTACAATCGATGATGCTTGCTCAAGCCTCGCTCTTTCGTGTTTGTGCCGGTTTGACTTACCCGCCATGCGCCAATCCAAGTTTTGCCACCGGCAGCCGTTGCGCGGCGCCACCACGAAAGTTACTTCGGAGGCCTATACACCTAGATGGTCAAGGTCGAAGATTTAGAAGCTATGAACATTCCGTCGACCGTAGAAGACCTACACTATGGGCCTGGTATTGATGATTCCATGTAAGTTGACAAATTTCATGATTTATTCATTCCCAAATTTTCAAACGCGTTTTTCTCAAAACCGCATTTTTCAAATCGGTACCCAAAATTTCTCGAAAACCAATGAACCGATTGCCATGAGGTTTTTTGTGGTTATTCTATACACCATTATCTAGTACTTGTCATAGGCTTTTTCTTCCGTTACTTAGTTTTTGTTTTATAGGCAAAATAATAACCAATTTTTGGCCCAAAAATCACTATTTATGTTCAAACGTCCACCATTTTGTCATAAATCGATATTTTCAAAATCGGCTACGGCAAGTACTAGATTATACTATCTAATTTAATCATCTTTTTGGTTTTTTTTCAAATGATTTTTGAAGAAACGCCAGTGGGTACCGTATACGCAGATGTTTTTACGACGCTCCAAGGATCATACAATATCCTTGTATATTTTTGATATTTTTAAATAAAGAAAATTAAACATATTTTTGAATGTATATACTTTGAGATAATTAAAACCCCAATCCGAAATTTCAAATAGTTTTCCTTGAAAAAATTCACAAAAATGACCTTTTTCCGGCTCCTAGATGTATATCTTCCCTTAAGATGATGAAGTAGAAGATGTACCACGTGACATATGAGTGCTAGACAGATAGCTGAAATTTTCGAACAGAGATTCCTCAAAGATGAATAATATTTAGGGCAAAAGGAAATCATCAAGCTCTGCGTCAGGGAATTCTCCAGAGCCTAATGCTTTTTTTCCTAAACAAATTTTACCATCTATGTGAAAATTAGGTTGGAAAATTACGAGGTTATGTTGACCTTGTATATGCCCTTAACTACTGTGCATTGCGAATTGGCCACCAGGTGTGGAATTTGTTTTTTTCGAGACGGCAAAGTCTCAAACGGTATCATTATTACGATATCAAACCCATGCGGAAAAGGACCAAACATTGAGCGAGCAAATTCGCAGCGATCCAGAATTTTCCGTCTCTCTCCCACTTATGGTCCAGCTGTTGCACGTGAATCTTGTTAACATAATATAAACAAATTTGCGCAAATTTTTCTCACCATTAGCAGTAAGCGTTCGCAATTGTTTTTTTCTTCCCGCGAACGGATCGTCGAATCATCGCGTTATTATGGAAAATATCATTCATCTGCTTTATTCGTGTTACAAAAGTTTGACACGTTTCAGTGTAGCCGATATAGGTACCTCGAGGCTCGTCGAAGGACGAAGTAGCACCCTGCGAAAATGCGAAGATTATCGAAATAAAAAAAAATAAAAACTTATCGAATATCTCATGACGCGATCAAGAAAAACGTAATATTCGGCAGTTCCCCGAATTACGCGGATACTGGATCGAGGGAAAAATATTGTTGATCCTTCTCCCAAATCTCGAGTAGATCAGCCGACGTTTTCGCAGACGGAAATCTGTCGACCCACGACTGAATCAGCCCCTCGAACGTCGGCGTGTAATTTTTCAGTGAAACTTTGCTCGCGTCTTTATCTGCAATCGAAGATCAACGTGATAATTGTAACGAGTGTTGACAAAAAATGATAGGTGGGGTTGCGCGACGACTCACCGTCGACGGAAGTGTTCGATTGAACGAAAATCTTTCTCGGTTGTTTGTGAGCGAGAACGATGTGTCTCCATTGTTCCCAGGGATGAGGACCGTCAGCGGGCACCTCCGTGTAATGATCGTACATGGATTTGGCGGCCTCGACGTCTCCCGTGCTCTTGTAAACCTGCAATTTCTTCAAAAATTCACCGATCGCTCGTTTACCGACCGTTGGTATTTTCGTACGATCCAAGCTCATTCGTAGATTCTTGCCGCTCTCGGTTTCCTCGATTTTGACGAAGTCTTCGCCTGCCTCGAGGCAAACCCTGAGCAGAGCGTATCTCGCCTGGGAATGAGCTTGGAGCCATTTCTTCGTGGACGGCTGATACATCTCGAGGGCCTTGGCGCATCCGTTCCACAGTAGCGAGAGCCAATTTACGTAAATAATATCGTCGGCTTCTTGGCCCTCGTAGCCGAATATCTTGATGACCTCTCGATCTATACTGAGATACAAGCCTACGGCTTCGGCTCGGCACTCCTCGTAAGACGAGGATATAACGCCGAATTTCGAGTCGTAAGTTTCACCCTCGAGGAACCATTTGTCGATCGGCTCGTTCGTCAAGGGATTCCTAACTGTCTTCTTGTCGAAATTTAATTCACCGTTGGCGAGCTTCTTGAATAGTTTACCACTGCCGTGACCGAGCAACTCGTGAAGACCAACCTGAACGTCGAAACTGGCGATGCGATATTTGTTCATCAGCGTCTGATCCTCGTCGGACAAGAACGGTATCGCGTCCTGCTTCATGTTCGCGGGTATAACGTTGCCCAGACTGACGTTTTTGAAGCCCTCGTTTTGTCGTATCTCGTCGTAATTCGGTATGTTTATACCGGAGGGTATACCCGAGCCGGCGAACGTCAGTACGTCCAGTGACGTAAAGTCCGGACGGAGAAAATGATCTTTCTCGAAGTTGGGGCCCCACGGTAGCGTGGGTAAAAATTGTTCGGCACGGGATACGAGAGTGGCGAACTTTTGGGACATCTCTTTGTTGACCATGGCTACGAAGCCCTCGAATTCGCCACGTTGACCGGAGGGATCGCGATAAGTCTCGATGAAGCCGATGTACGACTCGACCACCGGGCCCTTGTCCCTTATCCAATATCTCGAGCCGTCCTTGTGATCGTTCAACGAACCAGTCCGGAAGTGACTCACGTACTTGTCCAGCATGTTCCTCTCGTTCTCGTTGGCCGCGTGCTCCTTAGCTTTCTCGAGATTCTCGATTACCGGACCGAGGAGACCGCTGTAATCGCCCCTGCTCACTTTGAACAGGGAACCTTTGAAATCTTGCTCGGGCAGCGTCACTTTCGGATCCTCCCCTATCTCCAACGAGGCCAATTTCACGTCGTACAAGTTCGTCGTCTTTTTCACGCCCGACTCGTCGTCCCGCGTCACAACCGTCTTGAAGCATCTCGTGTTGTAACCCTCGAGTCCTTTGCTCTGCATGAATTCGTTCACCAGCTCGGAATCCGCGACGTCGCAGTTTCGCGAGAAATAAGTCGTTACGCCTTTGTCGCCGAGACCAAGCGACTTGAGCCTCTCCTCCAGGGAGTAAACGGCTTTGCGTATCTTGCTCCAGATGTTCTTTATCTCCTCGGGCTCGCGCTCGTAAGCTTTTGAACATTGCACAATGGCGTTTAGCTTCTCCTCGGGCACGTTTGGAATGATCTTGCTGTCGCCGAAGCTCTTGTAGTTTCCTGCATTGGTAAATACACCGCACGCGTACACGAGGAATGCCTGGAAACACAAGGGAAAACAAGTTGCATCACTGCCGCCGTGCGCTAGAGCGTTGAATCGGACTCACCGTAAATTCGTCCTCGCTAACGCCAGCTGCGATCGCCGATTTCTTCAGCTCCTCTATCGTCTCGGCGGAAAATATTTTGTGAAACAGAGCGAATACGAGCGGCGATTCGGGCGACGTTTGCACCAGGACTATCAAACCGCCGTACCAGGATGCCTTGCTCAGATAATGAGCGTAGAGCTTCTCCTTGACGGACAGAGCGTTGAAGGCGGTGTCGCAATCCAGCACTACGACCGGCTGATCGTTGGGCAGGGTATACAGAGAAATATCGTCGCTCATTGTGCTTCTGCGACGTCTGGAATCAAACGATCCTTACAGTCTTGTTTCTCTTTTTTTACCAGATGGAGCACGAGATTTGGCTGTTTGAACGATCGATGTTGAATGTAGAATTAATTGATCGAACGGTGCTTAATCAATGCCAATTGGAGTATGGGAGAAATAAAAAGGGAAAATGCTGGTAGATAGCGAACGACGCCTCGATATTCGTGTAGAGATCAACGTTACTTTTCTAATGTCTATTGTGTGAATTATTTAGCGGGGTATGGTAAAAATAAAATATAGCAAAATATGTTGAGCTTTATGAATCAAGTTTCTAATGGTAGCGCTCTATATTTTTCTGTTTGATTTATACCAAAGGGATTGGCTCTGTACATTGACATTGGAATAACTCAACCTTATTAATATTTGTCAAATACAGTTGAAGATACTCGTACTTCGAGCCAAACTCATCAGCTCCAAAGATTTTAGTCTTTTGAATCTTCATATTATTTTTAGATAAATAACAGCTATCTGCTTGGGTTTGTTTCAGTGTGTTTGGGTTTTCCATTGCCTTTTTCATTGTTGACAAGAGTAAACATGTCAATTGGCATAAGATTGAAGTTTGCATGGCTGGAATGCAATGGAAATAAATATTTCTAGATTGCTTCATTTTTTTATACCGATTTTACCAGCAAAAACTTGTCAACCATTTTTTGTTATACTTACAAATATGCCATTCAATATAGATCTTCCGAGAAAGATTTTTTATAATAGTTAAGATAATGAAATGAGAATATAAAACATTTCGCTGAGTCCCAACTATGCAAACTTCAATCGTATCTGCAATTTGTGTAAAAATAAAATCGAAATTGAAAAAAAAGTGTTTTCAAGCTGTGAAAGTTGACTTTTTCAGAATCTTCAACTGGATTTAACCGATATCAATTATTTGTTGAGATGTTTGAGTTTGAGCGTGAAAAGCCAAAATTCTGAGTGGAAATGAGGGCAAGAAAGTTTATCATGCATAACCGCTCAGACTCAAGGAAGGGCTCTACTTTGTTAGACCGAAAAAAACATCGATTTTGCTGTATCGGAAAATGTTAATGAAGAGGAAAGACTCTATGGTCCTGGCATAGCAAATTAGATGTGAGTATGAAACTTTTTGGTAAATATTCGGAAGCAGGACTCCTGCTACAATCAGGCTAATTTTTGTTTGAATGGTCTGAGTTTGTTTGGGTTCTGTATTAACCTGATTCTAGTGCAAGCCCCGCTTTCGAATATTTACCAACTTTTCATTTTATTTGCACATAGACTTTAAACACATTTTTCTTGACACCACGTTTTCTAAGTTTGCGAAAGTGCATCAAAATGCCCTAGATGAGCAATCATGAAATTTAGCAGGCAAACTGCTAAAGCAGGCTGAACTTCGTGAAATTTAGCAGTACGACAAACATCTTCATCAAAGGGCAAGGCCACAGTACAATTGTCAAAAAAACGATTTTTTTTCCCGCTAAAACGGTGCATTATCATCATATGAATAAGTTACTATTTGATTTATAGCAAGACATTTTTTTTCACCACCTTTGAGCATATAACGTAAGCCAACCTCTGGCACGGTCAGAGGCATATGTAAAACTTTAAACGTGTTTTTCCAATTGGCGCGACAAATAACTTCAACAATTTTCACTCGATTTACCTTAAATTTAAAAGTTATGTTCCTAATTGCATTTCGCAGAGAAGTACGTACGCAACTTCTGATTAATCGAAAACGTTCCACTTTATGGGCCACTTTTATAGGAAATTTTTCACTGAAAATTCATTCCTACAACTACAACAACATTCAAATACCTACAACTTTTGAATAAAACAATATTTTTTTAAATTCCGTACGTAATTCTCTAGGCATTCTAATATAGATTGACGAGAATTTTTTTTTGTTCTAGGTAAAAAATTATGGATGCTAAATGTCACGCCGCAGAGTGCTAAAAAAAAGATAAAATAAAATAGTAGTATTCGGCCATTTTGTACATCGAAAAAAAAAATATTTTCTAACTGCTTGATATTCATACTAAATAAATGTATAATTAATTTTACGAGTGAATCACTTTTTCAAATGAAAAAAAATGGTTAACTTCGCACATGATTTTATATCCGTTATGGTGGCCTAACCCCTTAATTAAACTAGTATCGGAGTATCTAAGTATATATAAGTATCGGAACATATTCGAACGATTTTATTTTATGGACAAACCTTAAGTTTTATGGATAAACCTAAAACTTAAAGAAATGTTGGTAAAAAAGTCAACTTCCCTTTCAATTGCTCTCTATTTTTTAATTTTTTATTTTTCTTCTTGATTCTAGTTCGACTTATACACAATATTGTACAAAGTAAAATATATATTCAATTTTTTGCCTCAGATTACCTGTTCAGGACTTGGGATTTCTGCACATAAAGAATATCATTGCCGGCACACCGACATACATGCCTCCTCTACTCCCACTACCACGTTTTGTCCAAAAAAATTTATCATGTTCAATAAAGACCGCTTAGTGGAAATTTCGCAAATTTCAACGTTTTCTATATTTAACATTTTTCGCATATAAAATTGGTGAAAAATCGAAAATTTTTTGGCCCAACAAAGTAAAAACCTCCCTTGAGTTGCAGCATTGAAATTCGGCGCGACTGTACTTCAAGGATGACGTTAAAGTTGGCAACTTTGGAATGCAACAAAGTATTTTTTTTTCTAACTTTCCCAAATTTTCTTTGGCAGATTTAACGCACGAAAATTTTGCGGCCATTTTTTAGGATTCTTATTCACTAATCGACAACCTAATTCTACAAAATATGATATTCGATAATAAGAATAAGTAATTGAAAGATACTTTTGTTGCATACCAATGATGCAAACTTCAACCCCATCTTGAAGGACATGTACAAGTCAACATAACCTCACAAACGTTCAAACAGGGTTTTCTCATAGATGATTGTTTTTATTTCGGAAAAACGAAGCGTCAGGCTCTGTAGTATTCACTTACGCAGAGATAGACTTTTTTCTTTTGCCTAAAATATTGTTATTCTCTCAGAAATGTCGGTTTCAAAATTTCAGCTATCTCCCTCGCACTCATGTCACATGGCACATATTACACTCCGCCGTAAGCGTAAAACTATTGTTTGAAGTGCTAAGGACATAGAACAAAAGTTCTTCCCTAAACGATGCATGTGTATGTGTTATATGTACATAAACATTTTCTTTGTACTTGATTTCGCTTCAGGTGTATGAACATATTTGACATGACTTACCGAAAATTAGCCGATGCGATTGGGCGGTTATCAGTAGCCTTTATGAACTTCGGAGATAAGTTTATTGCACTGAAAAATCGTTTGAATCTTGTATGCGTAACGCGTAACAAAGCGAACGGCCGTGTAGAATGAAGGGTAGATGAAATTTGCAAAAACAATCGTAATTTCGGCAAAATGAACATCTGCTCTTGCAACCGGGTGTGCGTGTGTGGGTGTATCGGGTAGCCGGATAAGCAACAATTGTACGCAGGGGATGGGCGTTTATGTTGACGGTAGGTGACGCTAGATGTCGTCTGGCGAACGTGCTCAGTATGAACACTACGCGCAATTGGCACGCGATATCCAATAAAAGCCGAGAGTTTACGGAAATTCTCTAGAAAATTGCAGCCCTCGTTGGATATGTATAAATGTCGCTGCGAATCTCTAAGGTGTGCGAAGGTCATTGATACTCAAAGCGACATTAAAGCTGGGCCACGTGACACACGAGTGCGAGAGACGGCTGAAACTTTCGAACACAAATTTCTCAGCGATCAATAATGTTTGAGGCAAAAGAAAATCATTAACTTTTGCGTCAATGAATTCTACAGAGCTTGATGCCCTGCTGCACGTGGAAATCTCAACCATCTAGGAGAAAGCGCCGATCGAACATTTGTGAGGTTATGTTGACCTTGAACACGCGCTGAAAATGCTGCGATATTGGTGAATTTTTGACACGATCGGACAATTCATGAAGATACGGGTGACCGAACTCCAATGGCCCGACTGGAAATATACTGAATGAGCTCATGAAATGTCTTCGTCAACATAAGCGAAATTGCGTTCATGTTAAGTACAATTCATGAGAACAATTAATGCTACTATAGTGAATACACGCTAAAATGTCTACACATGACTTCAGTATGACGTAAAATTTGCGGATATTAATTGCGGACACTTGAGCGCAGCGATATGATTTCTATGTGCTCTAAACGGTCGATGCATTTGTAAACGACATATTGAGATCAAAATATCTAGTACATTCATGATACTAAATGAGTTCATGGCTTTGCATCACGACATGTAGTCAATATGCTGTAAAATTTGCTTCATCAATTGTATGCACAGCGTGGTAATCATAACTGTCTATCGATTAATTAGAAATAAGGTCTCCCAGATTAACTGAACACAGTTTACGTGAAGCTGTTGCCGCCATTTTTGATAAATTCTCACAAAGAACTGGTAACTCAAGTAGAAATTTTGAAAAAGTCCAAAAGTGGGCTAAAAGTGTACCAAATGTCCGTCCGGAGGTTGCCTTCGAGTTGACCATCCAAAAAGATAACTGTCATGTGTTGGATACATGTAACTTCCGAGCGGATATTCGGTACCCATTATAGATAACTTCTGGACAACTATTTGGAAATGGC
Source organism: Ophion obscuratus (assembly GCA_964007375.1). Lineage (NCBI taxonomy): Eukaryota > Metazoa > Arthropoda > Insecta > Hymenoptera > Ichneumonidae > Ophion > Ophion obscuratus. Next base: position 26,008,746 of record OZ023312.1, read on the forward strand.
TCCCTGGGGAACTATCATGTTCCTCAGGGAATAATGCGTAAAACACGATAAAAAAAATGTATGACGGTAAATCGCGCAGAACCTCGCGGTATATGGTCGCAAAAAAACGTTATTTCGACATCCGCGCCACAAAAACAGACGTAACCACCTCGGCCCTTTTCGCCGGTAATAGGTAAGGGGGAAGCACTTCCCCTTGCTAGTTGCGACGCGTAGCGGCGCCTAGTGAATCAAAAAGTGAATATAATAAGCGTGCCTACCCCCACCATAAAAATTCAGCTTTGTGGCAGGACCTGTTTGTGGCAGGACCTGAAACTGGCAGGATCTTCAGGGCTTCAACAAAAATGTAGTATAAATTAAAAATCATTATACATTAAAAAATCAAGTGTAAAATTAAAAATTCAAAAAATTGAGTAACAAATAAAGTGAAAATGTTATGGATACATACCCGAGCTCACCAAACACCATATTCAGAACATTCTGTCCTGTATCACGCCGTAACAGCCACTCGCGACTCCACAATCTACGTTTCCGTTGTTCAAGTGCTCGTTTACGTTTATAAGCAGTAACTACAGCTGCCACGATAATTGCTCTCCTACGTCGAATTATTTCAGCCGCAATAGTTTGTTGTACTTGAGCGTCCATGATACTGTTTACTGTTGGGTACTGTAGAGGTTAGAAACACTCGTCTCTTTAATGGGTGCGTCACTTCGATGCACGCCTAGCGACAAGCACCGTGTGAAGCCAACCTACCAAGGGAGCCATCAGCGCACCCATCGCCACAGCCAACTTCGAACCCAGCGGCAAATTCTAGCAAGCTATCTAGCAGCAAAACAAGCGTCGTGTGCGTTGGGCTTAAGACCGTGGTTATGAACAATCTCGTGGAAGATCTTTGAACAGGAGGGGTTCAACGAGGTACTTGATTTTGGCCACGAGTTGATCTTAAACAAACAAATTTCGTAAAATAAATAATATTGGCGAGCTTTTTGTTTGTAATTGCGTTTTTAATTTAAAAAAACATTTGAAATTTTTTTGTTTATTATTCGAGGGATAATTACATCAATATTGTTAATAACTATAATGAAAAAAAAATTAAGCAGAAAAACGTCACTAAACTAATATTACACTGAATAGCTGTACCATGGAGCCTAGAGGGAAGGAGAGTAAAAGGGCATAGGAGAATCGTAATAAATGTTGACCCTGAAAGCGACGAAAAAGATATATGTTGGTTGTAGATCAAAAGTCAGCCACGAGCGCGCTTGTGTTGTCAGGATAGGATATGAAGTAAGGCATTGGTGATGCCATGAAGTAAGGAGTATTCGTTATCGACCCTCGGTCATTGCTGAAATAAGGATCTTATTGTCTTTTGGTGTTTACACGCCGACACATTATTTCCATTTTCTTACGTGCGAAAAAGTGTGGTGATAAATTCGAACAGAAAAAAATCGGGAACTACTGTTACCTATGTTTTTAAGTGTGCTCTTTCGAATGGTAATGGTTAAAATCGCGTCAGAAAAAATGTAACCATATAAAAACCGAAAATACGCGAAACAGACGTGATTTTTCGATGACGTTTTTTTTTAATCGAGTTTTCGTTCCCTTTCAAGTTTTTTCATGCCTAAAACCAATCAATATCGGACCTCGATGTCTGAACTAAAAATACGTGAGGTTATTTTTTTTAAACGTTTTGGTAAGCCACAATGGCGACCAGCATCAATTTTTTCCCCCGAAACTTGACGAATGTCTTTCTCGAAAACTATAGTCTTAAGCGAAAATTGTCCAAGAACAAAAATGTCTTACAATTAGTCCAAGAACACTCTCATTTTTTTCAGAAGGATTAACTGCCATTTTCGATTTCTAAGAAAATAACGAAATTAAAATTTCGACAAACGTCGTGAAAAAGTCCGAAAAAATTCGACAGCATTCTTTGACTCATCCTTATAATATTCTTATGTAGAACATTTTTGGTTAAAAAAATATGGTGGCCAAAATGAAAAATGTTTCTCCGAAAGTTGACGATGCATAATTATATCTCGTATCCAGCCCGGAATATATTATCGCGCTATCTAAAATGCGCTCCTCTCTCTCTTTTCTCAGTCTTTCTTTGTCATCATATACTGGCGACAGCAGCGCCACCGCATAGACCCATATCTTTTTCGTCGGTTTTAGGGTCCACGTCCATGGTACAGCGTTCGGGCTCCTTTACTCTAGGCTCCATAAGCTGTACCGAATTCCAAGTCAATCCGTTCGTTAGATGTCGAGAAATCGTGTACGCCAATTTGAAAAATAAAATTTCGAGAAAAGCGCGTTTAAAGTTTTACAAGCTGTTCCATCGTTGTAATAATAAGTTTACCTGCAATCTACGAGTCCTGTGCCATATGCTGGAGCTTCCTCTTCAATTTGAGCTGCCCAGAGCAACGAACGTTTTTTTGAAAGTTTCTCCGTAGCCTAATCCCTTAAGCCCATCAGACACGAGTTCCGCAAGGTATCCGTAAGCGCAGTCTTTCGAGCAGTCGCGTTACGCAAAGTCCGTTGTTTCGGCAACGCCATTGGTCAAAATCTTACGACTACGGTTACGTTACGGAGACTGTGGGTGGCCGTTTGAGTGGTCAGCGGTCACATGACCGACGAAAGTATACTTCTTGTCCAAGGATGGAAAATCAAAAGCGTTCCGGAGCGACCAATCGGGTGTGATGAGTTTAACGACATCGTATCCAGCAACGGGTACAATTATGTCTGGAAATAACGGAAGTGGCGAGTCACGTGGTCCATTCGCTCGAGGCTGATAGGACGAGACTGCGAGCGATCACGTTGATTCGTATATCTGTATATACAACTCGAGACTCCATTTAATATTTGAACAGGAGTAAAAGCGACGTTACGCAATAAACGAGGGAACGCGAGAAGCCTTTTTACCGACGATAACGCGACCACGTGCTCCAAGGGTTACAAATTTGCCGGTTCCGATCCACACGGCATTCATAATTACACGCGTAAATTTTAATCCTTGATTCCACACGATACGATACTCCTCGACGCGTAAAAACAAAAAGTAGTGATATATCGTTCTGTTGGAAACCACACGAAAATGGCGTTGGCATCGATCTGCCGGCTGTCAATTGATTCGACCTTCAGCCATTTGAACCATTTGGGAGCCACCGCCCGCCGAAGCAGACCGTCCTTTGCGTCGTTCGTGAGAAATTTCGCCGCTGCCGCCGAGAAGATGGGTCTTCCGCGTGTTTTCTTCGATATGACCGCCGACGGCAAACCCGTTGGTCGTATCGTCATGGAGGTAAATCGAAACTCTTTATCTTTGCGAGAGAAATGTGGGAAGAAAGAACAAAAAACGAAACGTGAACGTATGCGCGATTATGCAAATGAGCGAGCAACGCTCGTGTCTGTCCTCGTCATTAGCCATCTTGGCTTTTCACACGATTTTCCTTTAACGAGACGACGACCTATTTTTTACTCCGCGATAAGTCTATGCGCCCATTGAGCTTGATGGCGAAACGAATGAGCGGAGCAATCTCGCGAAAAATTTATAACCGCCGATTCTCGAGGATGTTTTTCCCCTTTTATTATTTTCGATCTCGATCCGTAATGAACTTTGATCGTACTTTTTGTTCCTCGATGTTTTGCGAATACTCGAATTTTTTCTTTCTCGCTGTAGCGCGATCGACGAATTTGGTAACGAAAGAAGGAATAAAAATGGAATTGTTTCGCTAAAACTATTTGGGAGCTTTGCGAAGGAAAGATCGACGAATTTTCTGAAAGTCATAGCCGTTTCTTTTTTTTCTGACAAAATCGTCTGCACAGCCTGATGGGGTGATACGCCCAAGTCTTCGCGAACTTGTCGGCTTCTTTTTCTTTGTTGATATATGTGCGTAAATGTACTCGGGTTGTACAAAGTTTCATATTTGCTTATTTACCGCTACAAGGAGTATGAACATTCCAATGCCGTCGTGGTCATCATAACCCTTCATTTTCTCGTGCATAGCTTAGATTTGTTACGCACAGCGTTGAACACGAGCACGTTTTTTGTGAGAAAACTTCTATTTTTTTATAAATCCAACTGAACAGCCATAAGGTTTGACACATTTGTTATAAAAACTGACAACTTTTCATTTTTAAAAGTATATTGTTCTCTGAATATTGGATTATTGCGAGCAAATAATCGTCCGGGGCCATTTTAATACCAATTGTTCTTGATGACTGGCTACAGAGGAATGCCTAACATGAGTTAATGGAGAGCTGAATTTTCTGCACTGCCGTTACTCGAACTTTGTAATGGATGAAAAATAAAAGCCTAAAGTGGAAATCTCGAGCATATATGTGGTTAAAAATGAATTTGGCTCGGGATATTGTTTTGGACGATATCTAAGATGGATTGGGAAACTGTGCTCAAGCTAATTCATCTGCATAAGAAAAAGAAGCAGAACCAAGTCAATCCAAGATTCTTCTCGATTGCTATTTTCGTCTGGACGAATGTTCTTCATGGCTATTGTGCATATGGAGAACAGGGAGACCTGAAAAACTCAGGGAGCTTCTTTCTTCCTGGAATAATCAGAGTCAGGGAATTTTGAAAACTCTGGAATTTTTCCAGAATTTACTTATTGCAAGAATTACAAAAAAGAAAGCTACTAAAAAATAAAAATTACAAGTATGAAAATAAATATTTTTGATTTTTCAAAATATTCATATCATTATTCATTATATACAAAAAAATCATGTCAATCCCAACATTAAAAATTTGAAAAACTAATTTACTCTAAAGCTCTATATATTTCCATTCTATTTGTCGAAACACAACCACACAATTATCATTGCAGATAAGTGTTTATATTTATTTTTCATTTATCGTCACTGTCATAAAAATTTCTGTTCATAATTACGAAGTTCTGTATTTGCGCTCAGTGTATTTTTTTTGCTTTACAGTGCTTACATTTTTTTTTCAGCTTTTTTTTCATTGTAATATTTCAGGGATCATCACAGTGTAACGGGTCGAAGAATAGCTTATTTTCGCGATCGTTTTTCGATGGTTAAAATACGCTAATTAGTCTGACTTTTTTAATGTCAAATCAACGCATTTGTGAAGAAAAGAAACTAAATTTTTAAACGTCTATTTATATTTTTTTACTTTTTTTTTCAACGGTTGAAAATGTCTTCAATAAAGGAGGCCTCACGGCGTACACAGTTGCGGCCGTAAATATCATCTGAAACAAAATTTGTAAAAAAATAATTAAACAGTATGAAAGCCGCTATCTTGCTATGGAGGTTTTTTTTAAAATAAAAATTGACAAAATGGCGGCGGTTTGAAAAAAAGATTGAATTTAACCTATTTTTTCGACAGTTTTTCGTTAAAAAAAATATGACGATTAAAAAAAAGCTTCCATAGCAGGATAAAGAATGTCATGAAGAATATTGTGTCAAAATTTGAATGGGCTTGAAGTTTGCATCGTTGGAATGCAACAATTTTTTTTCCACTTTCATATTTTTATTAGCATCAACAATCGTATTTTGTAGATTTGGGTTGTGGATCGCTAAATAAAGAGCTCAAAATAATGATCGCGTGATTTTTGTGGCTTAAACGTGTCGAAGAAAATTTAGGTTATTCGGAAAAAAAATATTTCGTTGTCTTCCAACTTTGCAACCTTCAGCATCATAAATTTAAGACGGATGGCTTGAAAACTCTTCCTTTGAGAGTGCACACCGTTTTTAAAAACGACATTTCAACAAAAACGCGTTCAAAGTTTCGAGTGCGGAATTTTTATACAAATTGTCTACTTACGATCAATCGGCGATGCCAGGTCCATGTTTATAACCATCTATACTATCGGATAATGCAAAAAAAATCGTTTTTTCTTAAATTTCACACTCCAATCATTCCTTAACAGTTTCTTATATTTGATATTTAAAAAATTATGTTCTTCGACCCTAATCTCCCTGGAATGTTTACAAAACCTGTGTAGAAAACCTGGAAAAGTCAGGGAACTTCTGAGTCCAAAATGCGAAACAATCATGTTTTTCCATGGATTAAAAACAAGAACAACGTTACAGTTGAGGAACGACGTGGTTCCTAAGACGGCGGAGAACTTCCGTGCCCTGTGCACCCACGAGAAGGGCTTTGGCTACAAGGGCAGCAGCTTCCACAGGATAATTCCCAGCTTCATGTGCCAAGGCGGCGACTTTACGCATCACAATGGCACTGGCGGCAAATCCATCTACGGCAGCAAGTTCGAGGACGAGAATTTCAAGCTCAGGCACACGGAACCCGGCCTACTGTCCATGGCCAACGCCGGACCGGGAACCAACGGAAGTCAATTCTTCATCACTACTGCCAAAACCACCTGGCTGGACGACAAACACGTCGTTTTTGGCAAAGTCGTCGAGGGAATGGACGTCGTTAGAAAGGTGAGAATCTGAAGCCTAACTAAACTGCAAAACTATTGTTGGATGTCAAAAAATTTTGGGTTTGCGTAAAAAAATTGATGTTTCGTAAGAGTTTTGGAGTTCAGAACATATTTGTAGCAAGCCATAGATTTCCAGAGTTATTTGTATTTAAGCTTTGGTTATCTGCTATTTATCTTTGAACAATGTCGTCTTTATTATAATTTCCTATCATAATGTGTCATTTGAACAAACGAAATGTTATTTAGTAATGTTGCAAGGTGTGATATTTCCGAAAGCAAGAATCTACGCAAAGCCCGACGTTGCATTCTTAACGCTCATATCTTGTGTCTTCTGACATGTTCCCTTCTCACGCTATCGCTACACACAATGCTACACACAAGTCCCAACCTTAAAGTCGAAATTGTATTCAATTCATAAATTTGTGCGTCCGATGGATTCTCCGACGATAGTTCTTCATCATTCAAATACAGAAGTCCAATTCGTTCTTCTAATTCTGTGATCAGAATTGGAAGAACGAATTCGCATTTTACGAAAAATTTCGGGCCACGAAATTATCGTTTCTGGCCTACTGGACGCCATTTAACGTGTAACGTCAGAATTTTGTTTTTAATTCACATCGTGACCGCTGGATTACGTTATTTTCGGCCAAACGCATATACGCGTTTCCCAGAGCGAAAGGCTTGGAGACGTATTTAGATGTATTTCGCTCGTATTACAGTTTTTAGATCGTGCCTCTGTTTACCCTTTTCGAAACTGCCGGATGTTTAGTCGAATCGTAAACGTGTTGCCGGCTTTTTAACACGGATTTCCATAGAGTTCTGTCCCACTCGATATTGTGAATACTTTATCCATAGTAACCTTATAGCAGACAATTTAAATGACCTTTTTTTTCGAAAAATAAATCGATATCCATAGAGAATACAGAGAAGGTGCGTACGATAAATGGAAAAACTCTTGTTTTTCAAATGTTTTCTTTCGAAAATTTTGAAGATTGTTTTGTTGACGTGCAATCATTTTTTCTTGTGGCTTTGGACTACGAAAATCACACAAACGATTTTTCAGGATTTTTGTAAGTTGCCGATAAACTTGATCGGCAAAAAACATCTTCGAATAATGGTAAAAACAAAGAAATAACAAATTTCCAACAATTGCGGGTGCGTTCCAACGATCTAAACTTCAACACCATCCCTTTCGGACTGTGAAGAGTCAATGGAAGGGAGGAATTTTCAGAAATGCACAACCGTTACGTTCCCCATAGCTTTACGTTCACAATCGCAACATTCCCTACGTTACCACGTTGTTTTTTTATCGACATTAAAAAAATACCTATCAGGGTGTTTCACGACGTCCTCCATTGGCGGTTGGATTTTGCAATCACTGTATAAAAGAACACCCCTGAGACAAACGAAACGTTGGATGCAAATGATAAATTATTGGCGAAACTGCTGCAATTCCGAAAATAGCAGCGATTATGGAATTGTGCGAATATGCTCTGTAGTTAGCAGAGAAACTACCTTCATGATTAATCGGATTCTCATTTATCAAGTATCCATAACGAAATTAAAAATTTAAGGACTTCTCGTACGTGAAAATGACCAATAACGAAGCACCTATCGCGAATCAATGTTACAAATTTGAGCCCGATAGTTCAACTCTGAATTTAAAGTATCCTTTTTTCATTCCTACACAGTGATACAAACCCACGCACACTCACGCACACACACACACACATCCATTTCGACCTAACGTCTGTCCAGTTTCTTCACCGAATTAATTGAAAAAGCTTGGCAATAAAGCGAAGCGAAGCTTTTTCTCAAAATCCGTACAGTGTATCTAGAATGAAAGGGGAAATAAGAAGAAACAGGAAGAGAAAAATTTCTGCCGGACTATGGGTCGAAAACATGGCTGTTACGTATATGGAAAAAAGGGAAAACCGGGAAAACTCAGGGAATTTTTTTTCCCCCTGGAACAATCAGGGAAAAGTCAGGAAACTTTGGAAATTCTCCGAAATTTTTCCAGAATTTACTTTTTGCAAGAGATACGAAAAATGAAAAATGAAAATGAAAAATGAAAACCTTCATTATATACTAAAAAATTATGTCAGTGCCAAAGATGGAACATTTCGAAAACTAAAAACTAATTTACTCTAAAGCTCTATATATTTGCATTCAATTTGTTAATACACAACCCCACAATTATTAATGTAAATAGGTGGTTATATTTATTTTTTATTCATCGGCACAGACATGAAAATTTCTGTTTATGTTAAAGAACATGTTCTGTATTCGTTTTTAATGTATTTTTTTAACTTTACAGTGTATACATTATTTGTGGAATTGCAGTTTTAAAAAAATTTTATCCTAATTAACATTTTCATATAAAGCATTATATTCTTCATTCGATCCCAATCTCCCTGGAATATTTACAAAACCTGAAAAAGTCGGGGAATTTCTGAGTCAACAATGCGTAACAACCATGAAAAATGTTATAGTAATAAAACCAACAATAATATTGATAGTAATAACAGTAGTAGGATTAACTTTGATTGGATAGTGAAATTTATTATTATTATTATTATATTACTCCTATTATTGATAATAATAGTAATAACATTACCAACAATAATATGTTTCAGCTGGAAGCTATGGGCTCCCAGAGCGGCAAAACCAGCAAGAAGATCATAGTTAACGACTGCGGCCAATTGGAGTGAGGACGCCTGCGGCCCTAGAGTGAGGACGCCTAATCGCCGAAAAGATGCATTCTTCTGGCATTTTTTTTCTTCCCTCATGCGTGTCGATTTACAAATTCGCCCTCTCTGCTCGATATAAAAAAAAAAAGTAGAATACGTACAACTTGAATTTGCAAAATTGTCGTGCGCAACAATCACATTCGGGCTGCGTAAATAATTTTACATTGAATACTCATTCAAAGATCGCCTCTAAATCCGCGATGCGGACTAAAGCGGTTTTTGCGAGTAACGAGATAAATGGATATACGACGTGGCTGAGGTTCGCAAAAAAAAGGACTGTAGGTTCGTCGGGTGCATCGTATCGTTACTTTCGCTCCAAAAGTATCTTCCTTCGTACTCCGGACGCACAGGTGTTTTTATTACTGATGCTTTATCTTAAATTTTTTACCTTTTATTATACAGTCGGTATTGTTTTCTCGGCGTAGCAAAAAAAAAAGAAACTTCAATTTGATAATGCTCTTGATCCTCCTCCATCTAGCGTTTTCAATCATGTTGCACGAGATTTGTCACGACGCGATAGCATCGATTTTTACGTCATCGTACATGTTTTTTTTCTTTCTTTCGCATATCTTCAGCTGTTCTCTGCTTACATCTATTTCTCCGTTGCGAGACAATGAGTTGCTTATTCTTCCCACAACCGTAAGCTCCGGTGTAATACAACTTACGATTAGCTTCCGCGATCGAAAGACACGCAGATGTTGTTTTTTTTTTCAAGAGGAAATAAAGAATGAAAGAAATGAAAAAAAAATTTATCCAGCGTTACTAGATTGTCGCATCTGTGTTTACGAGTAGTTGTAACGATCTCTTCGTAGCTCAAATTTCTACGTAATAAAATTGTTTTGAGAATGGATCGTTGACTCTTCTATCATAATAGCCCATTCACCGATTTCTATTTCGCGGGGTTGAGCCACTCCAGCTCTTCGCAAAAAGGCTATTTTTACAGATTTTTTTCAAACGAGTACAATGAAAGCAGTGAAGCATTAAATTGGAAAACTTTATCATGCATATTTTGTCTATGAGAAAAACCCCTCGGAATATGTGAAGATCTAAAATCCAAAGGGATATCAGGAATCCCTTTGGTGGCAAATCCCTATCCCTAAGATGTCATACAGCATTTTCTAAAAAAGTTATTCAAAAGTCTGCTAAATCGGTACTAAATATCCACTCGGAGGTTACCTTGAAGTTCACGACCATCAAAAAAGATGTTGGACACATGGTAACTTCTAAGTAACTTCCAAGTAGAGCTTGGACTGCCGGAGCGTTTTCTTTCACCGATATTATTTCGATACCAACAAGTTCTAATTTCGGAATACATGTATTTCGATTTTTTCCGATATTTATGGGAAAGCTTGATTAACCCTAGAACTACAAGCCGGGGTAGATATCCACCCCAGGCGAACTTTGAACTTCGCTCCTAAGTTAATCAATGAAAATATCAACACTGGACCTGCACCATAATTCAGTTCAAGGTTCTAATAGTAGAGTCAGGTCGGGAGCGCACTCAGTTCTTTGTTTACTGCGACGGAGTGACGACGTGAAGCGCGTATGGAGTTGATATCTACCCCGGTTTGTAGCTCCAGTTAGTGTTTTATATAGGTAAGTTGATTTTCTGTTTCTTGCTGATACACATTTATTTCACGTATTATAATGTTATTTGATGGTAAAGCATTGGACATATCATTTTCGCCGATGATTTTCATATTTTATGTACCCATACATGGGGGAAGCGAAAAAAATTGATACGTATTTAATTTTGTGGCAAATAATGGCGGAAACATATGATTTGAGGACGGTCCATGCACTGACGAAAACTTTGATGCAATCCGAGACTGCCAGACGATCATAATAACTTTACTTTTTAATATTTGCAAGTATGAAATTTCTCTTTTTTTTTCTTCATATTTCGCATAGCAGAAACCAAACAAATATACTTGGAAACTAATATTTCATGGCCTTTTCATTGACTTTTTCGATATACCAGCTCCCCAATTTTTTGCATTTTCAGAGTCCCAAATAAATAGACTTTGTTGGCAAAAAATCGTGACGATATTTTTTTCTAGAAGTCTGATGTGTCCTCTTTACAACCGCGTTTGAAATTTGAAAATCGGTTGATTAGAACAACAGATATGAATTTTTGTTTGCAACATGACGTTTGGCCATTTTTTAGCACTATTAGGTATTTAAATCGATTTTTCACTAAATTAACTTTAATGAAATTGAATTTGCTTTTCACCATTCTCTTCTGCATAAAAAAACGAAGAGATTCATGTACTTACGAGTCTCTACTGTTTTCAGAACGATTTTACGAACAAGAAACGCGCGGGGTAAATATTTACCCCGGTTTGTAGTTTAAAGGTAGAAAAAATGGGTTTGTAGTTCTAGGGTTAAAAACGTTAGAAGCTTGAAAGTGAAGATACCAGTTGTAGAAATAATAGTGTATAGCTAAGTGAAACCACAGTATTTATGAAAAACCATTATATACTTATAATACATTTCTAAACATACTCTGCTATGTTCTTAAATATATCTAACGAAACATAAAATAAACAAACATAAAAAATCGAAACTTTTATGCTAATAAAAGGAGTGAACAAGCAAAATTAAAATTAGGATGTTTTATGCAAGTCTGCGTAGTAATAGCTACCCGAATGCAAACAAATGGTATAACTTGTGGCAGGTAGGCAACTGCATGGTCCCTTTATTAACGAGATTGAGATTGTCGAAACAATGACCGCATAAACCAAAGGGCATTTGAATGTTCATCTTTTAGAGACGACCTTATTGCAGGTGTAAGCCGCGGAAGAAAAGGCCTTTTCTGATTCTACACTCTGATAAATAGTTGACACTTCGGAAATATTTAATGTAGGTGATAATATTTCAAGGCCGTTAAACGTAGAAAAAAAGCACAAGTAAAAGTAACTCAAGGCGTATATCCCGCCTTAAGTTACTTTTACTTGTTCTTTTTTAGTACAATTCATTTCGAAAGAATTTTTCCCGTGACGAATATCGACAATTTTGTGATGTTGAAGTTTGCATCGGAGTGCAACAAAATACTTTTTTTTCTGAAGTTATTAAATTTTCTTTGACAAATTTAAGGCGGAATATACATTTACAACAATCAAAAAATCGTTTTTTTTCTTCTTTAAACGATAGAACTATATATGTAGAATATTTTCCCAAAGTTTCAAAGCGAAATTCGAAAAATTTCAAACATTACAGCCTGTCAACGCTTTCTCCCCGCTCGAATTCGGAGCGGGCGTGAACTTCAAACTCGTTTTTCTCAAAACTGCATTATCGAAATTGGCGTGCAGGATCATTAAAAAATTATTAAGCTGATTGAGTTGAAACTTGGTAGAAATATTGATAATATTGATATCTTCTACTCGACGAGAATTGTTTTTGAATAATTGGAAAAAAAACTACTTTTTTATTCCACATTTTACAGAAATGTTGCGTGAAATGTTGTTTTTTTGTAAATGCGTGCTATTTTCTTAAATTTGCATTTTCTCCATTTTAATTACCGTCACATAGAAACTATACATGTTCTAACTGAAAAAATGTTTGAACTTTTTTGCAAATTAAAATCTTTTTGCAAATTAAAGAAGTAATTCATTAAAAAAATTGTTTTGTATACTTAAATATACTATTAAAGTACACCTCAAGTTTGATAATTGTAGAATAATTATTTCTTAGTTTAAAAATCCCGCAATATTGCTTATTTTTTCCTGTCTAAATGTTTATCCTGCCTTAAGGCTCTGGTCTAGAGCGAGATTTTTGACGTCAGTTTTGGGTTGTGATAACTTTTAAACCGATGAAGTTGTCTTGATGAAATTTTACATATGTATTTATTGGTCCTTTGAGAATGTATCTACATAAAAAAAAATATTTCGAATACTTTCATGTGATTTTTTATTTTTTTACAACATGGTCTGCCGAAAACCGCCTCAATCGGCGCTCACTCTGGGTGATGTATGCATCTGAAAAAAAATATATATATTCTCAATCTGTATGATTCTGTATGATCTGTATGATCTGTATTCTGGGCACTAGTAGCAGAATTAGTACTTAAAAAAGTTTTGTTACAAAATAGCGGTCTGTTAAACTTTGATTAACGATATTTCACACATTTTCAGGTATTCGACGGGTTATAAAATGTGGGCAAAATCGGTCAATTAGTTATCGAGATATCGTGGGCGCCGATTTGAAAAACCTAGTTCTGAGATAAACGCGTTCAAAGTTTTAACACCGTTAGATGAGGTTTGCGCACGGCTTGCTTATAATTTCTCTTACTCTGCTAATTTTTGAAATATCAAACGGTTTTCACGAGCGTATTAAGAAAGGTCTAAGGAATAATAAAATGAAAGCAAAACAAAAATCGATTATTTCAAATTTCTAGACCAGACTATTGCCTCAAATGAAAATATAACAGTTATAATGATATTTTATTTTTTTCAATTCTGACATCGAAATATCGGTATTATTCGAGTCCTATATAGATTTTTCGATATCCGAATTTGGTTCGATATTCCGGTTTTTCGATACGATCGAAAACCGGTATCCATACTCTACTTCCAAGCGCACGCTTTGATACCCATTTAGACAACTTCTGGACTTTTTGGAAATTGCTACTTGGTTTCCTAGGTAGCAATTTCCAAAAAGTTGTGCAAAAGTCATCCAAGTGGATACCAAATGTCCGCCCGGAGGCTATTTCGAAGTTGACAACCATCCAAAAAGATGTTGGACACATGATTATTTGTAGGTAACTTCCAAGCGGACCGTCGGGTACCCATTTAGACAATTGCTGGACTATTTGGAAATTGATACTTGGAAGCCTTGGGAAGTCTCGAAACACAACCGTGTGACGCACCCATGGCGCCGTCAAGCGGCCGTTTAGTTCCGATAAATCTGTTCAAGCCTCGCGTCAGATGTGTACTCCGATTATGCCTGAATTCGTTGACAATAGTTGAACAACTTCGAACAATGCGAAAATAAAACGTTGAACGGGACCAATGGATTGCTCGGATGTTGTTGATTGTCAGGCGGGACAATCGGAACGAATACCCTCCACAGCAACGGCTGATGACAATCAAGCCGAAGAAACACTCGATGAGGTTAGTTCACATAATGATAACAATAAATATATGAAATGAATACTTTTGTGTTTATTGAAAAGTTCTTGTTCTTTTATAATATTGATATAATATTTAAGAAAAATTACAAATTGTTCGTTCGCTAGGTCGTCACAATCCGCTCTGAAGAGAGTATCACTCGAGCAGCGGCCAGTCACATAGAACAAGCTCTGAATGAATTGAACGGAGAAAACAATTCACCTCTCCGTAACGTCAAAAATTCAGATGGCGAGGAAAAAAGTGAACTTGTTCGTCGTGTGCAATTGGGCGAAATTACGCCGTTTCAGGTGGCTGCGGCGGAGACGACCAGAGAATCAACAAACAAAAGGTTGAGTTACGATTTCAATAACATGAATACTATTTCCTCTTAAAGGTATTCCTTTCACGAATCTGGATATTTAACAATTAACTAAATTTCGTCTATAATTAAGTGAAAATGCATTTTAGGGGCCGTCCATAAATTACGTCACTTTAAAATAGGGGGGGGGGGGTTCGTCTGCGGATGACGGTAAATGATGGTTGAGGGGGGGGGGGGGCGTTTCGAAATTGACGTCATTCTTGTGATACCAGTTACTTCAAAATGTACAATAGTATATTGTACAACTAGAGTGGTTTCCCCGCATGAGTGATGAAAATATTTTGCAAGTACCTAATGGTATTAATTATTGAACTCATTATTTATTTATTTATTACATAAGGTTTGTCTACATTATATTCGAGAACTTCAAATAACAGCGTACCTATGAAAATAGTTCGATCGAGCCAAAATGAATATGGGGAGGATACGGAGATATTACCCGTGATCCAGGATTTGCAAGAATGGGTGAAAACTCCGTGGGAGCTATCCAAAGAAAACTAAAGAATAGAGAAGAATAATATTATTATATTAATGAAAATTGCCAAAGTACAAAATAATAAAAGATGATTCTATAACAAAATGTGGGAGCTATCCAAAGAAAACTAAAGAATAGGGAAGAATAATATTATTATATTAATAAACATTGCCAAAGTACAAAATAATAAAAGATGATTCTATAACAAGATGTTTTAATGTTACCCAATTTTTCTCAAATCCGCAAATGTTTTAATTTTGCCAAACTGGTAATGACGTCAATTTTGCGAGAGGGGGGGGGGTCATTAGGAAATGACGATACGATGATCGTAGGGGGGGGGGGGGGTCGAAAATCAGCAAAAATCGATGACGTAATATATGGACGGCCCCTTAGTAGACTAGTAAAATTTCAAGCCATGTTACCGAACTTGTAACGAAAAATTAAGACTTTAAAAATTATTTCATTTATACGGCGCTTTATGGAGATGGCGTTCTGGCCACATTTCTCTGTGAAAATGTATACACAAATAACTCTAAATGTCTGATATAAACTGGTCATGCGTGTAGACAATAAAAACAGGGGGTCACTGCATGTTTAAAGAAAATATAATTTATAAAACTTCGATACATGTGACTAGGGGAAGAATTTTTATAGCCGCGACTTTTCAGAGAAAATGTAAAAATGTCTAAATCTACTAAATATGCATGACATTTTTTATTCCAATTTATCATTGGGTATAGTCATTTATTGTCCCTTATTTTTTTAAGTGTCTCTGTAATTTACTACTGCTGGGAATACCTTAAGGGTGTATGGGAATCTGACCGATACAGAAACTGCATGGATTTATATTATATTTAACACATTATAAATAACACATAAATAACACATAAATAACATATAAATAACACATATAAATAACACATTATAAATACCACATAAATAACACATAAATAACATATAAATAACACATTATTTAACAGATTTATATTATATTTAACACAAACTCAGCTTCCGTCATGAACGGTTGTTGAATTACCGTGCTTGTGTTTAGCTTGTATGTAGAATTTGAGATTGATCAACTTAGCTGGTATCACGACCCTTTTAGTTTGTAGTAGCCTTGCATACATTCTTATGGGACCCTATTCAGCTCCCAGATGCCATTCGAAGTAGTACAATGAAAAATACTACCGAATGTTATAGATCTTTGGTTCAGGTTAGTAATGTCCGAAAGCAACATTTTGGAAAACTTCAAAATTATTATCTACATAATTTTCGTTTAACGGGTTACACCTAGCTGGTAGCTGGAAAAAAGAGACATTTTAGTGAATTTTTTTCGCGAAAAGCGT
This sequence comes from Ophion obscuratus, assembly GCA_964007375.1. NCBI lineage: Eukaryota > Metazoa > Arthropoda > Insecta > Hymenoptera > Ichneumonidae > Ophion > Ophion obscuratus. The sequence continues at coordinate 26,025,211 of OZ023312.1, forward strand.
GCACAGGTATCACATTTTTTTTCATCACATTAAAAGCATTGATTTTCAAAGTGGGCGCGCATTTTTTGCCCTAATAACGATAAATATGCGACGAGGGGGGTGGGTCATCTCCTTTTTGCAGAAAGGGGGTGTTATAAAAAACGTTTGGCTACCCCTGCGTTGAAGCGTATGGTTTCAACAACCTTTAACCACTTTTGTATTGGACAATATTTATAAATGTGGTAGATACAATGGTTTTTGCAGTCCGCTGTTTGAAAAACTTCCTTCGTGGTGACCACTGCTGCTCAGAATCAAATCATTTGAAATTCAAAAATGAAACGCATTTAGTTGTTGCATGAATCATTATCTAGTGCTTGGACGAAGGATTCAATAAAATATTGATTTTCGAAAAAATTGCCACAATCCAAAGATACTATCGACTTTCGGTGGGAAAGAAGTTCTATTGTGGTTAAAAAAAAACTATGCATCGAAAAGAAAATTCCTCCGTTTAAGCACTGCTTTTTGATATGTAAAAAAGCTTGTAAAATTTAAAGTTGATCGGTGCAGTGATTTCAGAGATATCGTGGTCAACGATTTTGAAAAGGTCATTTTGAGAAAAACGTGTTCATACTGCGCCGGTTTGCGGAATATACCTATAAACGCCCATAACTCTCTCAACTTCGAACGCACCGACTAGAAATTTGCAGAGAATATTTTCGAAATGTTATATTTTAAGAATACGTGGAAAACCAAGAAACGATATTCTCAAAAATGTTAACTAGACGTAAGCCCTTAAGGGACACCACAGTGTCACAGTTTAAAAAAATCGATGTTTTTTTGCATTTTTCGATAGTCTATACTTTTTAAGTATACCTTACTAATATACTATACCTTATAATTTTATCGATTTTTAGCACTGAAATCAATACTTTTATCTTTCAACGCGTTTTTCTCAAAACGACATTTTTCAAATTTGCTACAGCTCTAACTCGAATGCAAATCATCCGATCGACTTGAATCTTGATTTAGCGTATTTAGTATTTGTTTCTTCATACAGTGACTTTGCAGTTTTTCGATTGGATAAAAAATATCAATTTGCCATGTAAAAAACTATCCGATTTTTAAGCGTAATTTAGAACTTTTTTTTTCAAAGGTCCGCCATTTTGTTGGATTACATTTTTTTTTCACAATCCTGCGTCATTGTACAGGCAATACCTCCTAGTTTAATCGACTTTTTATTTTTTGATTTCGGGCACTCTGAAGGCCGCAATCACTGCAGCAGTGGGAGAACTTTTTTTTTGAGACTCGGGAGATGGCGCATAAGTGGCTAAAAATGGAATATTTTTATGCAAAAAAATTACTTTTACATAAATACTTTGTACACAAATCGAAATTTCAAAACATTCGATGCACTACTTTTCTTTTAATAACTTCCCGAAAATCACCTTTTTTCATTCAATTTTCAATCACATTTTCAATCACAGTCACACTAGTGGTGCCCCTTGAGGAATTTTAACGCACTGTGAGTCTGCGTATTTTTTTGATTGGCTCTCACATACGTCCTCTAAAAAATTTAAGGCATTACCGTAGACAGTTGAGTGGCTTAGAAGTTGCTGCTGTCAGCCGGCACAGCATATTCGGTTTTGAGAGCGTTGCCCTTACAAAGTAAAAAATTAAAAAACCTAGACAAAAAAAAATCATTGCACGAAACACCATTACCTAAAAATTTCAGGGTTAATCCACTGATGCTACTCGCCATTTATTATCCTTTATCGCCAGGACATATATTTAAGAATATCATATACTTTTACCCGTGTTTCTCTCGCTCATTTATTTTCAATTCCGACTGAATTTGAACCAACAAGTTTTTTACATCACAACTTTAATTTTACGAAAGCCAATTGCGTATTTTTAAAGCCACATTAATAGAGCACCGTCGTTTTGTTTGAAAAATTCTTCGCTTTCATTTTATTCATTGTAGATATTACTTTCTATGCAGACATTTCAAATGTCGAGACTCAGGGGCAAAAATAAATCGAAAGATTGCACTCGCAGGAATTTCAGCCAAGCTTTTGGCCTATCCGGTCTGGAGCATTATTTGAGAAGGCAGGCAGAGCTTTCGGAGCAGAGAAAGAAAATGAAAAGTTCCAAGGCCGCTGAGACGAGCGAGGGAGCGTCCATGAGGAATGAAAAGAAAAGTCTTCCCGGGAAAAAGAAACGAGGCGTGGAGAAGCGAGGAAAAAAAGCGTCCCTGGACACGGGAGAAACCAGCAGGGTTATGCTCCAAGAATGTACAGTATCAGCAGAACCAACGGCAAATGCTTCCATGGAGAATGACGGTACGTTACCTTTAGAGCCGGGTAGTCGGGATTCCGGAAGCGAGTATGTGCCCAGTGACGGGGAGATGGAAGAATCCGGTTAGTACAATTCATTTCGAAAGAAATTTTTCCCCTGACGAATATCCACAATTTTGTAATGTTGAAGTTTGCATCGTCGGAATGCAACTTACACTTGAAATACTTTGTTAAAGTATCTAAAAAAAACTGCATTATCGAAATTGGCGTGCAGGATTACTCAAAAACTATTAAGTCGATTGAGTTGAAACTTGGTAGAGATATTGATAATATTGGTACCTTCTACTTGACGAGAATTGTTTTTGAAAAATTTGAAAAACAAAACGACTTTTTTAATCTACATTTCACAGAAACGTTGCGGGAAACGTTAATTTTTTTTCGTAAATGCGTGCCATTTTCGTAAATTTACATTTTCTTCATTTTAATTACCGTCACATAGAAATTATACATGTTCTAACTGAAAAAATGTTTGAACTTTTTTGCAAATCAAAGTCTACGGGAAGCTAGACTGCACGCCGATTCGCAACTCCCGCTGCGACCTTGCTGTAACACTTTACCACAGCTCCGCCATTTTGGTGATGAATTAATTTAACCCTTGCCAGTCACACCTCCAGATTATGACGTAATAGTCATTGGGGGTGTAATCAACTCCACTGACTTTGGAGAGTGATAAATAATTGAAAAATTGAAGAAAAAATACTACAATGCATTTTCAACCCTTGTGTGTAAGACCATGCCGATTATTTTCGAGTCGTGTAATTTTTATAATAAAAAAAATGTCAAAAATGTCAAAATTTCTGGAAGGGATCGCAGGTCGAAAAACGGCTGGGGTTGATTCAACCCCCGATGACTGTTAAAGGTTAAAAAAATTGTGATGTATACTTAAATATACTATTAAAGTATACCTAAAGTTTGATAATTGTAGAATAATTATTTCTTAGTTTAAAAAATTCCTCGATATTGCTTATTTTTGTCCTTTCCCGCCTTAAGCTATACATATATATAAAACATACCCTGAGTCTCAAGAATGGTAAAGAAATGTTTTCTTTAAAAAAGATCATGAATATCAGCAAATTTTTTCCTCGCCTAAAGGTATTTCCCCTTAAAGTGACACGTGTGTGATAAATCCTGAAAGGGATCGTAAAGGCAAGGGCATACGAAGGAACATTATAAATTGAAAACATATTGAGATTCTTCGATACGGAATTCCTCGTTTACACCGCGCGTTGATGACTTATTTACGCTTTGTCTCTACAGACGGAGAATTCGAGGGCAAAAAACGTAGTCGAGCGGGCAAAAAGCCGCGAGCCAAAGATCCGGCTCGACAAGCCGAGAACTCTGCGTCTTCCGGTGGACAGAAAAGTGAGAAACATTGTTGAAACTATGTTCCCTCAATCAATGAGTGAACCGAATAATTGTTATTGAATATTTTTTGCGCTGTTATTGTTAAAAGTTCTGGACGATGGCGATGATTCGATGTATCGCGAGCGCATGGAATCGAGACTCCGAGACGATTCGACGGACTCGTTCTTCACGGTCGACAATCTCTTCAAAGTACCCAAGTCCATATGGGAGAGGCTCTACGAGTATCAGAGAGTCTCGGTGCGTTGGCTTTGGGAACTTCACGGCCGGGGCCTCGGTGGTTTGATGGGCGACGAAATGGGTCTCGGCAAAACTGTTCAAGTGATCGCCTTTCTCGCCGGATTGGACGTCAGTGAATTACTGTCGGACGGTGGACGGTAAATTAAATTCGTGAATAAAGCTCTTTTGGAACGAGTCCATGAAGTATCTTTAGAATTTTCGAGAACGTCGGGAAATCACGTTTACGAGAAAATTTCCGGAATTATCTGAGCCCGACGACATCTTTGAGATATCAGGATGATGTAGTATCGAGTTTTATTTGCACAACTTTTTTGCAAAGTTTTTTACAAAATATGACAGTTTTACAAACGAATTTTTCACTTATTATCTACTCCCTACATTCCTACATTCCGCATTATTTTTACATTCTCCCTTTCTTCATTTATTCGTCCCCGTTGTCGATCTCTCCTCCTCCATGTTCCTTACTCATCTTTCTACATAATTCCTCTATTTCCCTAAAATACTCGCATATCCCTGTTTGAATTTTTCCTCCCAGCATATTTATGATTTCCCCCTTTACTGCCAAATCATCCATTCCTTCCATCCACTCCTCTGCTTTCTTCCTTGCTTTCTCTGATACTAACTCCCTACCTTTTTTACATATCATTAGGTGTTCCAATGTCTCATTTTTTTCTTTACATATCCTGCACCTCCAATCCTTTTCCCCTTTCTTTCCAGCCCTTCCTATGTTGCCACATCTTAACCTCGCCCATATTTCCTTGTCCCTACCCTTTACTCCCTCATCTGACCAATATTTCCATGGCATCTCGTCCTTTTCTATAATATATTTATACTTATCGTTATACGTCGATTTTATAATTTTTTCTTCTTCCCTCCTTAAGATTCTGTTTTTTAAGTTTTCCAGTCCCTCTTCTATCCTTTCGTCTATTTTTTTTACTTCTTTTCGCTCCCTTATCATTGTTATTATATCTTCGATTTCCATATCTCTTAATACCTTTACCAGGTTTTTCCCCCATTTTGACGGGTCACCGTTTGTTATCGCTCTAATTTCGTCTAGTAAACAAATTTTTGGCCATCTTGTCTCATCCATTCTCATCACTTCTCTAATATATCTCGTCGCTCTTTCCCTTATCACATATTCCATAGTAAACACACCTAGCTCTCTCCTCCACATATAATTTGGTGTCGTTCTGTCCACCCCTAACGCCATCTTACAATACCTGCTCTGTATTTTTTCAAATACGCTTATTTCTCCCATTCCCCATATCTCCACTCCATACATTGCTCCTGCTTTTACGATTGAATCTAATAAATAGAGTCTCTCCTCCATCATATCTCTCCCCGCCCTCTTCCAAATTCCCCACACCATATTCGTTGCCTTTTGCGTTTTCCCTGTTACCTTTTTTCCATGTGTATCAGGATGATGTTTTTTACGCATTTAAAAAATGACAAAAAACGTAATATTCTTTCAAGGTAATCCTATCGCTTCACACTAGTCATACGACTGATCATACTTGAGAGTTGGACAATTTATATTTTTAACATATGCAAAAGAAATAATTTGTAATAACTAAAATTTTCCCTGTGTAAACTGTTTAATGAATGTTCACATTTAATTAGAAAAATGAAAAAATAGTTATTTCAACGATTCGCGAAGTATTTCTAGGTTTGATATTTGGCAACATTGGTTCTATCTCCGTCTCTTTTTACTCAACCAGGCGAGTTTAATTTCCATGCTTTTCAACGTCGATTTGTCAAAACAATGTCAGGTGCGGGAAATATAAAGCATTGTATTCGGGCCACGACTGGTAAAAAGCGTGGAAAATTTGTGTCGGCGAAATATTTCGGTTAAAAATGAAATATGTGTGGAAATTCGAATGAGTGAGACGAGGTTAGGACTACAGTCAACTGTTGCCTTGCTGTTACGACTCTTTATCGTAGCAATTGGTAATAAATCCAATACCGGAATTTCAAATTAAACTTGATATTACATAAAAATTAGGTCAATAAGCGTAATTTTTTCTGAGAGCATTGGATTACTACAAGAGTTATGTATGTAAAACTGGTTATTTTTAAGAATCTGGCGGATTCCCACTATTATACACACTTTTGTAGCGACCGGAAATTAGGTTTTTGTATGTCGTCTCGGAATTCCTTCATAAAAATACCCAATTTTTATATCTTTTTTCTCTGTAATTAGGTCGATAACCGATCCTGAAATTTTACAGAGACGATAATTAATATATTTAGTGAAGCTCCAAAAAATTAATTATGAAAATCCTATGGATTGAAGCCTGGCGATAGGATTACCTTAAGAAATCATCACAGTGTAACGGGTCAAAAAATATCTGATTTTCGAGATTTTTTTTCGATTATAAAAATACGCTGATTATTCTGATTTTTTTAATGTCAAAACAAAGTACTCGGGAAGAACAGAAAATAAATTTTTAAACGCTTATTTTCGTTTGCTACATTTTTTCAACGGTTGACAATGTTTTCGAAAAAAGGAGTCCTGAAACAAAATTTGTTTACCGATTATTAACCAGTATGAAAGCCGCTATCTTGCTATGGAGTTTTTTTTCTAAATCAAAATTGACAAAATGGCGGCGGTTTGAAAAAAAGCATCGAATTTAGCCTATATTTTTGACAGTTTTTCGTAAAAAAATATTAAAGTTGAAGAAAAACGCTTCCATAGTAAGATAAAGAATGGTGTGAAAACTCTTTTGAGAGTGTACACTGTTTTGAAAAACCACATTTTGAGAAAAACGCGTTTAAAGTTTCGAGTAGGGAATTTTCATATAAATTGTCTACTTACGATCAATTGGCGATACCAGGCCCATGTTTATAAGCGTCTATACTATCGGATAATGCGAAAAAATCGATTTTTTGAATATTTTACACTGTGATGATTCCTTAAATGTGGAGACATCGAGGATTTATTTTAGTCCGCGAACAGCACTACTGAAAGATATAGTCGGCAAGGATTTGTACAAAATTCGATCAAAGGCATCCGAATGAAATTATTTATTTTTTGCATCTACGGAAATTTAGTGAAATTGGTAATTTCGAGGGTTGATTTTTTCTCCTATATAAAGTATTGAATTTGGCTACGATCAATCGAGGGGTTTGGATTTCGAAAATTTCGATTTTTCACCTATACCAATAGCCGCTGCACCTTTCCCAAATTTCGGTATATCGGGCGATTTTTTCTGCATCTCCAGATGTATTGCGAACGAGAGGTTGAAAACAAGTCGCGGGAAAGTACAAAAACTTGCACAGTGCTTCGTTTTTATTTAATTTTTCTCCCGAAGCTTTTTACACGAGGAAGCTATCGTCGCAAAAACGTCTTTATTGTAGAAGGATCACCTCAATCCTATGACTCTCGTTGCCACCACATTCATTCGAAACTTACGTGTTTTCTTCGGCGACGATAGATTCCGAGGCCTGGGCCCGACGTTAATAATCTGCCCAGCCACGTTGCTCGAACAGTGGGTGAAGCATTTTCGTGATTGGGCGCCGCTGCTGCGAGTCGCCGTTCTCCATCATTCCGGAACTTATCGAGGTAAACACCGCGACATTTTTAAAAGTCGCGTGGTGAAACGATAGTCGTTAAACCCAGCTGTAAATAAAATAACAAAAGTTAATCAATAAACGGAGTAAAAATTAAGAGGAAAATTCCTAAGGCGAACCCGAGCACTTGATCGACAGCATATTGAAGACCGGTGGCATCCTCGTCACGTCTTATTCGGGTGTGCTTCGACAAAAGGAGCATCTTCTGGAGTCTCATTGGCATTACGTTATTCTCGACGAGGGTCACAAAATACGAAATCCCGAGGCAAAGGTTCGTCGGCTTATTAATTCGATTCAATTATTAACAAAGCACGAGTTATCAACTAAAGGGTTGAGTGGATCCAACTAATGATGGATTTCCAATTTAATTACTCGTTTGAGTGTGTTCATCATTCAGGGTTGTTACGCATATGGAAAACAGGGAAAACTCAGGAAATTTCTTTCCTGGAATAGTCAAGAAAGATTTAGGGAACTTTCGAAATCCTCTACAATTTTCTCAGTTACTTTTTGCAAGAATTACGAAAAATAAGATCGACTTGACAAAAAAGCTGAACAGTATAAAAATAAATATTTTTGTATATTTTTAATATTCATGTTATTCTTCATTATGCTTTTGATGTTTAATAATGAAAAGCTCTGTAAAGAAAGAAAGAAAGAAAGGAGGAAATGTAAAAAGGCCGCAAGGGTGTACATGAAATAAAATAATCTATCTGAATGTGATTCTTCATTATATACAAAAAAAAGTTATAACAGTACTAAACATTGGAAATGTAAAAAACTGAAAACTAATTTACAGTAAAGCTCTATACATTTGCATTCAATCTGTCGATACACAATCACATCATTGTTATTATAGATAAGTGCTTATATTTATTTCTTATTTATTGTCACCAGCATCAAACAATCTGTTTATAATAAAGAACAGGCTTTTTGCTTTCAATGCATTTTTTTACTTTACAATGTTCAAACTATTTTTCGAATTTCAGGTTAAAAGAAAATATTTAAATTTTAACGTTTTCATAAATTTGATCTTAAAAAAAAATTATGTTGTCCAGTTCAATATAATTTGTCAATAGAATCATCGAATTGGGAATTTTCCTTTGTTTTTTCAAGTCAGTTAAAAATGTTGTTTTTTTTTTCACAAAAATGATTGCTATTTCTACGTATATCATATTTCCCGTATAGTTTGTAACGTTTACAACGTTTACTAGTATGGTTGAAAGGAGACATAACTTGGGGTCTTTAACTTAAAAATATATATATGTGATGAAAACAAAGTGTTCTTCATTTGACCCTAATCTGGGTAATTTGCGAAACCTGGAATTTTTGCAAAACCTGTATGGAATACCTGGAAAAGTCAGGGAATTTCCTGAGTCAATAATGCGTAACAACCCTGCCATTGGAAACAAAGTAAAACTGCCTCTCGCTCGGTAGTCGGGATGCAAGTCGGTACGCGGCAAAGCGGTCACCCATCTAAGTAACGACCCAGGTCAACTCTGCTCGAGACGGGGGATCGCCGAAGCTTCACACCGATCGCACCTCCGCTACCGTTGGTTGTTTATTTTTATTTTTACAAATCAGTAATTATTGCAGGTGACGATAACGGTGAAGAAATTCTCGACGCCTCATCGTTTGCTTCTCACCGGAAGTCCCATGCAAAATTCATTGAAAGAATTGTGGTCATTGTTCGACTTCATACTGCCGGGAAAATTGGGAACTCTGGCAACATTTCTCGAGCATTGCGCAAATCCTATAACGCGCGGTGGCTACGCCAACGCCTCACCCCTTCAGGAAGCTACCGCCCTCCAGGTCGCGACTATGCTCAAGAATGCGATCGCCCCTTACATGCTGAGAAGAACGAAGAACGACGTTCAGCATCACATCAAGCTGCCGGAAAAAAACGAGCAGGTTAACGGCGTCCTTTGAGATTGCGGAAAAATGGATTCATCGTTATTTTTGTTGTCTCCATTGAAATTATTCTTCCGCAGGTGCTCTTTTGCAGCTTGACGGAAGTGCAGAAAAATCTTTACAAGGATTATTTGCGAACGGAGCACGTAACGTCCGTTTTGCATGACAGGGGCAGTCAATCCGAGAATAGTTACAGAGCCAGGCTCCTCGTGGCTCTCACGAATTTGCGAAAAATATGCAATCATCCCGATCTTTACAGTTGCGGGGATCAAGATGTTGTAAGTCTCGCCGAAATCGCCCGAGAATTACTTCCGTTTTATCGATTGAGCATTCGATTGATGAGATTGGAATCGGCGTTTGTTGAATTGCGCCTTTTCCGGAGAGCTAAAAAATTCCGACGAAAATGCAATTTGGAAAGAGGATGCAATTTTTGCCTTGGAGCGTTGAATTTCAATACGTCGAAAATATTCTCTCGCCCATCTTATGATGAATTTTTAAATCAGGCCTCCGACGAAGATCTTGATCTCGACGAAAAATCCATCGAGAACTTCGGCCACTGGAAGCGTTCCGGTAAATTGGCCGTTGTCAAGTCGTTGTTGAAGATTTGGAAGCGACAAGGTCACAGAGTACTTCTGTTCACACAAGGTCGCCAGGTGAGACGTGTCGCAGTGATATTGTTTATCGCATGAACGTTTTATTGCCTTTTGTACGTCCGCCTCATTGCGATTTTAAAGGCCATGGTTTATTCACTTACTCGGGGTTGTTACGCATATGGAAAATAGGAAAAACTCAGGGAATTTATTTCCTCCTGGAATAATCAGGGAAGTCAGGGAATTTTGGAAACTCTCTGGAATTTTCTCAGAATTTACTTTTTGTAAGAATTACGAAAAATGTAATCGACTTGACAAAAAAACTGAGCAGTATAAAAATAAATATTTATATTATTCTTTATTATATACAAAAAAAGTTATGTGTGGGCCAAACATTGAAAATGAAAAAAACTGAAAACTAATTTGTTGTAAAGCTCTTTACATTTGCATTCGATCTGTCGATACACAATCATTATTATTATTATAAATAAGTATCTGTCGATATAACCATCATTATTATTATAAATAAGTGTTTATATTTATTTTCCATTTATCGTCACTGGCATACAATATTCTGTTTATAATAAAGAAGAAGTTCTGTATTTGCTTTTAATGTATTTTTTTTACTTTACAATGTTTAAATTATTTTTCGAATTTCTGTTTTAATAAAAAATTATTTCAATTTTTAACGTTTCCATGTATTTTATCTTAAAACAAATTATGTTATCCATTTCAACATAATTTTTCAATAGAACGATCGAATTGAGAATTTCCTTTTTTTTCAAATCGGTTAAAAATGTTTTTTTTTTCTCAAAAATGGTTCATTGCTATTTCTACGTATATAATTTTTCCCGTATAGTTTGTAACGTTTACAAATACTAGTATAAACAAAGTGTTCTTTATTTGGCCCTAATCTGGGTAATTTGCAAATCCCGAAATTTTTGCAAAACCTGGATAAGTCAAGGATTTTCTGAGTCAATAATGCTTAACCATCCCGGTTATTGCTTTTATCGTTAGATGATGCACGTATTAGAGGCACTGGCACAAAGGGAAGGCCACACGTACTTGCGTCTCGACGGGACGACTCCGATGTCCCAGAGGCAACAGACGATTCGCAGATTCAACGAGGTTGGTTAAAGTATAAAAATCGTGAAGTTTAGTCGAGAAATCATCGAATACGACGATTTTCACGAATATAGCCATTTTCTTTTGTTTCCGGTCCCAAATCAGGATTCTAATTACTTCGTTTTCATATCGACGACCCGGGTGGGTGGTCTGGGTGTGAACCTGACGGGTGCCAATCGCGTCATCATTTACGATCCTGACTGGAATCCGGCGGTTGATGCTCAAGCGAGGGAACGAGCTTGGAGGATTGGCCAGGACAAACGCGTCACGATCTACAGGCTCATAACAGCCGGCACTGTCGAGGAAAAGGTGCGTTCCAATTTAGCCGGTGGTGCCATGTGCAACGTCAGTTTCTTTTTTTAAGGGGCCCGAAAAAATGGCCAAATTCCGATTTTGTTTTTGGCAAATGTTTGGTGAAAAAGAAACGCATTTTTTAACACAAAGGTACATGTATTGAGAGTTGTAAAAAAAATCACCAAAAAATACAGAAAAACAAAAAACATGGCCGCCGGCAGATGATGAGATTTTTCGCGACGTTTCGCGGTGGACAGTCGAGCTTAAACGGTCTATCTGAAATCTGAAAAGCAAACGGGTTATTTAAGTTAACAATAAATATGATTGTCGATGATCGTCGATTTTCAAAATCATTTTTTTAACAACGTGGCGACGAATTGAATCTCGAGCATACAAAATCTATGAAAAAGTCCCCATTTTTACGAAACTATTAAAGAATGAAGATCGATTTAAAGAAAATGAGATCGTCAACGGCCTTTAAATATTTCTCATGGTATCTCCTGTAAATTTGGTAAGAACCCATCAGGTGGTTCTCGAGATATCATGTCCACCGACTTTGAACCGTGCTTCAAGAAAAAACTCGTTTAAGGGGAGGCACCTGAGTAAACGGCGAGAAAAACAGGCAAACTTCGGGAATTTTTATCTCAAAAACTAATGTTTCGATTGGATCCGGGTTTTTTTTTTTTAATTGGAAAATATGTACATGGAGGTAGGCTTAGGATTTAAAAAAAATAAATTCGTTGACTAGAAGCGATTCAAACGCGATTATCTCGAAACATAGTTTTCAAAGTCGGTGCCAGATGTATCTCGAAAACGGCTTGTCCGATTTTGTCCAAATTTGGATACAATATTCTTCGATAGTTTTTCTCGTTCGCCACGTAGGGGTTTTTCATTTGATTGAACCATTGCTTTTTCATGCAATGTGTATGCAATCCAAAATCGTCGGAAATTGCGAACGAAAAACGAATCTTAAATTAAAACGGTTGCAATTCCGTCAAAAATGAAAATTTCAAAAAAATCCTACGTGGCGAACGAGAAAAACTATCGAAGAATCATTTCGATCCACATTTGGACAAAATCGGACAAGCCGTTTTCGAGATACATCTGGCACCGACTTTGAAAACTATGTTTCGAGATAATCGCGTTTGACTCGCTTCCAGTCAACGAATTTATTTAAAAAAATTCCTAAACCTACCTCAATGTACATATTTTCCAATAAAAAAACCCGGATCCAATCAAAACATTAGTTTTTTAGATAAAAATTCCCGAAGTTTACCTGTTTTTCTCGCCGTTTACTCAGATACCTCCCCTTAAAGTTTGAAGTTTGGTGCTGCTACCGCTCGCCCGGCCGACTGTAAGGAGTTGTAGCTCATTCAATTTTAGGAATATTTCAATTAAATTTTCAGGAGACACAACGCTAAAAGATAATACTATCAATTAAACATATTTTTGGAAAATGCAATTTTTTTTACCCACATAGGTAGATGTAGCCCGTTAATGATTCTTCTGATGCGCTGCGAGCATTTACATCCCTTTCACTTTCATCCCACGCTTGCCAATTCACTAGGTCCGCTTCCTTAGGCCTCATTTGCACGAGAGTTAAAAAAGCGTTGCGTTGAAAGCCGATGTTGGCGCTTTAAAAAAGTTCTCGACATGGTTGTTCATATAAACGCTTTAAAATCACTCTTGTCTCGTTTCTCGCTGCAGTAGACGTGCAATGAAGTTCGCTTAGTTATTAGCAATAGCGGTTTGTGTTGCAAGAAGGCGAAAACATAAACAAATGTCATTCTGGGTGTATCCTCTGAATGAGAAGCGACATTTAAAAGGACGATTCGTAACACTTTACGAAGATTTGAGGCAGAATCCTGATAAACTTCTTAACTATTTTCGAATGTCCATAAGCACATTCGACGCAATGTTGCTCATAGTGGTGCCTGGAATAACACTTCAAGAAAACAACACGCGATTGGCGATACCACCTGTACATACTTGCATACCGAACGCAGCCCCGACGTTTTTTTAGCTCTCGTCCGAACAGAATCAAGAAGTGTCATTTGGTACATTCGAAATAACGCCCACCGCTCAGCGCTTAAAATCCAACACAGTGCGATAAAAAAGCGTCGCGTTTAAAAAGCGCCGACGTGTGAATAAATACACGGCTACCCATTTGTTTCATTTAAACGCTTTTTTAAAGAACGCTGATAAAGTTCTCGTGCGAATGAGGCCTTAGAGAACGATTTTCGACGTCTTTCGATCAGCCATTTTACGGGGCCAGTCCACTTTGGAGCCACGAAAAAGGCTATTTTCGCGATTTTTTTGGAGGATTTTATAAAAGATATGAATATAAAAGTTGTTAGGCTTGATAAATAGTCTTGAAATACATTTAAAAAAATTGAATTCCTTTTTATTCATTTTTAAGTACAAAAACTATAGTTTAACGTAACGCCTCAAAAATAGGTGGGCTGTGTAGCTCCATCACAACTCGGCAACGGCTTGTCTGAAACGAAAAAATCAAAGTCCATTAGATTCAGTATGACACCAGCTACAAAATGACCCTCGGATATAAAGTTTTATCAAAAAATAAAAAAATGGCAGATGAAAAACGAAAAAAGTATTCTAAAAACGCGATTTTTTCGCAGTTTTTCGCAAAAAAAAGAGTAAAAATCAAAATTTTAAAACCATCGAGGGTCATCTTGTTGCGAATCATGTTTACAATATGTGGTTCAAATTTCAAGAGAATCGGTTTATTAGTTTTAGAGATACGATGGAGCTAGATTTTGAAACCGTTGTTTCGAGAAAACCCGTTTGAAGTTTATACTATGAAAAACTCGTACCTAAACTCAATCGGCAATTCCTGCACCGTACAAAATCTCTTCTGATTGCTCATCATCGTCGATTTTTTCAAGTCTTGCTTGCTTTGGATTTTTTTGAATTTTCAAAGTGGACTGGCCCCTTAATCGTCACTTTCATCGCAATGCTCAAAGAACGTTGACGCTTTCAGATATATCATCGGCAAATTTTCAAGGTACTACTGTCGAATCGAGTTCTCGAAGATCCCCGTCAACGAAGGCTCTTCCAGACGTCCGACCTCGCCGAACTTTTCAATTTGAACGAGCCCCTGGACGGAAGAGCCACCGAATCCGATCGAATATTCCGCGATTGCAAGCTCGAGGCTACAGTCAAACCCACCAAACCGAAGTTCTCCTCGCGCAAAATCGAGGCTATGAAAAAACTCGCATCTAGCGTCAGCAAGAAGATACAAGAGATCGCGAGTAAGAACGTCGTCGTTGAGGAGAATGGCAAAGCCCAGTCTGAACCCGTCGCACTTCCGAGTAAATCGATCGTAAAGAGTCGACGGAAGAAACGGCACAAGAAAACGGAAGCTGAAATTTCAGCACTGTTCGAGGGTGAGAAAGTGCCGTGTCTGATTGGCCGTAGACTCGGTCGATCGGAGATGAACGAGGAGGGGATATCCTCGACCTGCGACGATCAATACGTTCTCAGTAAACTCTTTTCAAAAACGAGTAAGTATACTCGCCATTTTTGTTCCTGTGGATTGTTAAGGGATCGTCACACTGTAAGGGGGCGAAAAATAACCGATTGTCGCGATTTTGTTCTTTCGATAGTTGAAATACGCTAATCAGTCTGATTTTTTAAGGTAATCCTATCGCTTCACACTAGACGTGCTTCACATGCAAGACTGATCATACTTGAGATTAGTACAATTTATATTTTTAACATGTGCAAAAAAAAATCATTTGTAATAACTAAAATTTTCAATGTGTAACCTGTTTAATGAATGTTTACATTTAGTTAGAAAAATGAAGAAATAGTAATTCCAACGATTCGCGCAGTATTTCTAGGTTTGATATTTGACAACATTGGTTCTATCTTCGTTTCTTTTTACTCAACCAGGCGAGTTTAACCTCCATGCTTTCCAACGTCGATCTGTCAAAACAATGTCAGGTGCGGGAAATATAAAGCATTGTTTTCGGGCCACGACTGGTCAAAAGCGTGGAAAATTTGTGTCGACGAAATATGTCGGTTAAGGAGGTACGGTGATTGGAGCGAGTCCAAGATAAAAGCCCGATTTTTTTTAATAACATTGTCGAGAGCTTCGTCCATGCGTATGCGGAGTTTCCGCGAGATTTACCGTACAGTTTCCGAGTTATTAATTGTTAAAGTTGGTCAATTAGTCACACGTAGACGACAAAATGTGCCTGTCCTCTCATATATCGATTTTTTTGTGCTACTTGGAGTCAAGACACGCGTAAAAAAAACTGACGGTTGCGTTCGTTGGTTCGTTATAATCAATAAGGCAACTTGAATTGGAAAGCTCACCGCAGAACTAAGCAATAAATTTAGAAATAAAGTCGCGAAAAACCGAAGTATTCGGCGAGAGAGACGTCTCGTGACGTAACCGCAGCCATCTTGCTCGAAGTGTGGCAACGCCGGATACCCGCGCAAATTTGATTCTTCTATCGGATATTTTCAACGCGAATTAAAAATATGGTTGTGTGAATCCGTACGTTTTTTAATCGATTATAAAAGGCCTTTCGTCGATATTTACTCAAAGTTCTCTTATGTATAGCTAAGGCATCTCAATCTTTCTGGCGAGATGCATACAACGCATTTATATGTAAATTCAGCATGGAAAAACCGTCATATAAAATGAACGTTCGTTTTTATATTTGCAAATATTGTGAAAATTAGGAAAGAGAAAAATAACATAACAATAGATGAAATATGTTTTGACTTCGGACAGATTGGACATTGGATATTGAGGTTAACGTCAACGCGACGTTTTTCATTTGCATTCGCAATATCATCTTTTCACTCTCTAATTCTTGTCCGACAGAATCTACCTTTGTCTCTAAACTGGACTTCAGGTACAATCCTGTTACTCTCTTGATAAACTTCTACAGTACTTATTTTCATTCTCCATGTTTACCGGCTACCAAAAATAATAAGCCGAGCGCGTGGGACCGATGACAGCTATCGAAAATGCAACGATGCTAAACGTCGACGATATGGCGTACTACTGAAGTCGAGTAGTAGATTATTACGTTTGTTTTCATATTATAAAAATAATAAGTAGCTTGAAATTCAATACTTAAAAAATATTTCTCGAAATATAGGCTACACACATATGTCTAAAACGTAGCGGTATTATGGCGAAAAATAGACTCTTAGTTTACTAGCGTGGTCATCACCGTACCTCCTTAAAAATGAAATATGTGTGGAAATTCGAATGAGTGAGATGAGGTTAGGACTACAGTCATCTGTTGCCTCGTTGTCGCGTTTCTTTGTCGTAGCAAGTGGTAATAAATCCAATACCGAAGTTAAAATTAAACTTGATATTACATAAAAATGACGTCAATAAGCGTAATTTTGCCTGAGAGCATTGGATTACTACAAGTGTTAAGTATATAAATCTGATTATTTTTAAGAATCTGACGGATTCCCACTATTATATACACTTTTGTAGCGATCGGAAATTGGGTTTTTGTATGTCGTCTCGGAATTCCTTCACAAAAATACGCAATTTTAACATCTTTTTTCTCCGCAATTAGGTCGATAACCGACCCTGAAATTTTACAGAGATGATCATTAATATATTTAGTGAAGCTCAAAAAAGTAAATTATGAAAATCCTATGGATTGAAGCCTGGCGATAGGATCACCTTAATGTCAAATCAAAGCACTAATGAAGAACAGAAAATACATTTTTAAATGTTTATTTTAATTTTTTTACATTTTTTTCAACGGTTAAAAATGTCTGCGAAAAAGGAGTCCTCATGGTATACACGGTTGTGGCCGTAAATATATTCTGAAACAAAATTTGTAAAAAGATTATTAATCCGTATAACAGCCGCTATCTTGCTATGGAGGTTTTAAAAAAAATCAAAATTGACCAGATGGCGGCAGTTAGATAAAAATCGAATTCAGCCCATTTTTGGAGTGTTTCGTTAAAAAAAATATGTACACTTAAAAAAGCTTCCATAGCATCATAAAGAATGGCGCGAAGAATGTGTCACAATTTAAGACGGATAGCTTAAAAACTCTTGTTTTAAGAGTGCACCCAGTTTTGAAAAACGACATTTCGAGAAAAACGCGTTCCAAGTTTCGAGTGCGAAATTTTCATATAAATTGTCTACTTACGATAAATCGGCGATGCTTATAAGATGTTTATAACCGTCTATACTATCGGATACTGCAAAAAAATCATGTGATGATCCAGTAACGCGGGCTTCAACGTGTTTTTTGTCTTTCGCGAGCAGAAGTGAGTTCGGCGATTCAACACGACGCGGTTATTTCAAACGCTCGCTCGAACGGTGAACAAGCGAACCCGATGAATCGAATGGCCCGCGACACCGCTCAGGAGAGCATGGAGCTACTTCGGAAATCGAGAAAATGGTGCTGGAGACCGACGTGGGATTCGGCGCAAGACGGATAAATTTTCACACTTATCAATGCCACGAACCAAGACTGATGGTACGATCGAGTACAAAAGTAAATGGAACGACTGTCGTTGCAAAACAACGCTTTATTTATATTACTATGCAATCTCAGTAGCGATGAGACAATGGCGAATGACAAAATATACAATTCTAAATGGTCGTTGCATGTAGGGGAGTAGGGTGGCGCAACCTGGTATAGTGATCGTTATGAGACGCGCGTCACAATGTTATTCTTCATTCAAGAATTTGCTGGCCAATGAATCATATCCAAAAATCAATGTAAGAGACACTTTTTTTTCGTAAGTTTTTGTATTATTTTTGTCTCGATAATATTCTAGTGATAAATCCGTAATGTTTGGCTTGATCAGACGCGTGCGCATCGAAAAACGAAAAGATATCGAACTGTAACACGGAGAACGTTGAGTTTGGTGAAATTGACCTTTTATAATATTCCAATTGCACCGTCGACGTGTGGATAATTCTCTGAGCATTCAACGAGCCCGAGCGCGTGCCAATTGACGATAAAACAAATTTAACGATTTCACCGAAATCGCGATTGTACAACCTTCACGGTTAAATACACTTTTCAACGCAAAAATTAATACATCGCAGTGTAATAATTTACGAGTAAAAATAATTCGAATTTCCCGGACATTTTTCCATATTACACAACAAATATATTACAATGCGTGTTTTGAGGTTATGCGTTACGCGGCAATTTTCGCATTGTTGAACAATGAATGTTTATTCAACGTCCGTCCAGCTCGTTTGGTACAAGAATTTTCGGTAATTAGAACGAACTGTGGGCAACAAAAGTCGATTCCTTGCATCGACAAAAGTCGATTCACGTGAATTTGCAATTTTCTTCCCATCGCGCGAATATCATTACGCGTATAGTAGACAACAAGAGATACTTGCATAAATATTTTTATCAAGCCGTTTTTCCGTTCTTCGTAAATCATTACTTCAAAGTTGATGTTGCAAAAATATGGGAAACAATTTTTCTCGATTGTTCCCGACGTTTACTAGATGCAGTAGAAAAAAAAGGGTTATTAAAAAATGTTCGAAGGTTTTGGTTTTGTCGAAGCGACCGTTCAAAACTCAGACCCAATATACAGAAAACGAATAACGTGGCAATTTTCATATTTCCATTTGCTTTCATCTCGCTCCTAAGCGAGATTTTTTTCGTGTTGTTTTTTTCCTCCGAAGATACTCACCGGATTCTTCGATGACGCGACTATCTCGAACTTTTCTTATAATTAACTGTACAATAATTTACGCGTAGAAGACGGGAAACGAGGTCGTTCGTGTGCACGTCATTAGTGTCGCAGAAATTCTTCGAGCTTTGGGCCGCTACGTCCCAAAGGATCCTCCGGGAACATGAGATAATCGCCCACGAATGTAGGCGTGAGCAAACGTTTTTCTATCGTGTCGCGCCATTGGGGTTTCTCGTGCCACAAGTCGCGATATTGATCAGACGACACGACGATCCCGTCACACTTTGTCGCGTATTCCAATATGAATCTGTAACGTGTTACGGTTATACTTTTGAAAAATCCCGCAATATCTTTTCGGCACAGGCTTGTCATAATTTTCCCGCGCCCTCGTGCGTATGCGACACTACGGGGCATTGGGATACAAGTGGCTGTGAGCAACACTCCGGGGGCGGGTCCCTCGGAAACGAAACAGAGGAGTGCAGTAAGAGTGGAAAGAGTAAAGGCCCGGGAGGGCATACGAGAGAAAATTAAAATATATTATCAATATGTAACAAGTACGACTTTTCAAATAATTCCATGGAATCTCGTTAAGGGGTTAAACTATGCTGAAAAAGACGAATATCCGTTCGTCGCTTGAGGCAACCCAAATTGAAGAGGAAGTTCCAACATATGGTGGAGAAAACGCAAAATTAATAGAAACTTAAAACTTCAACGTTAAAACTGCTAGTAAAAATGCGTAAAGGCACACTTATTCGGTGTAATCGTAGTTTACTCTTCACCGACCTTCGTCTTAACGTTTTTTTTTTCATTAGTTCTCAACAATGCCATTTTTCCTTGAAAAATCGGAAAAAAATTATTACTTTTTTTATGACTGAAACACGATAACGAAAAAAAGCTCGGTCAAGTCTTGGCCAATATTATTCATTTTAAGAAAAGAAATTGTTTTTTTTGTCTGTTTCAGATCAACTGAAATCCAAGTACACCGTTCAGCCCCTCACGTTTACAGGTCCTTCACGAGATTGTTCATAACTTATTTAGTCATTAATATTCTTTTATGAAATTTGGTACACAATTTTGTTAATGTATCTACAAATAAATGTCCAAACGATTTCTCAATCACCTTACGTATTCCTTCAAAATTAATTTTTTTAAATAACCCTGATTTTTAGGTCATCACGGTAGCCTAAGTCCTTAAGGGGGCTTCTCACCGTAGACGCTAAAAAAGGACCTTTTCATGAATTTGTTTGATAGGTTTATATTATAGATATTGATAAAGAAGTTGTTACACTTAATAAACTTTTGAAATTCATTTTTTTTAAATGTATGTATTTATGTAACCCAAACAAATTTTAAACGCGTTTTCTTTAACTTAACATTTTTCGAAACTACTGGACCGATCCTTGTGAAATTTTAACAACATATTCTTTACAACTATAGTAATAGCGCATATCAAGGATTTGTTTAAGTTTTGATATTTACTATTTTTTACTGCTAAAAACGGTGCAAAAAAACACGTTTTTTTGTTTTTTCAAACATGTCCGCCATTTTGTTATTTCTGAATATATAAATATCGTATGATATGCGCTATAGCCATTAACATACTCAATCTAAAACCGTTTGACTTTGTTTCGGTTGATCCATCTCCGAGATTTCATCAACAGCGCAGACCTACCATTTTTTAGGACTTTTTTTCACTACCATTTTCGTCTATAAGCAGTGACTTGAATAAATAATAAAAAAAAAATGTATTTATAAAGTGTATTTAAGTGTAACAACTTTTATATCAATATCTATAATATAAACATATCAAAAAAATTCATGAAAATAGCCTTTTTTAGTGTCTAAAGTGAGAAGACCCCTTAAATGAAAATCTGTTTCTTTTATTTTACCGAAAACAATTATTTTACTATAATTGCAGCAATTTTACTTTAGAGTACTCGCTCAACATTTTTATGAATTACTTTAGATTTTTATAGTAAGAGGCAAGGGGACTGTGACGGATATACCCTAATTGTAGAAAAAAGGGGAAAAAACCGAAAAGTACCTGTCATCATATGGAGTTATACTTTTACCGCCGATTTTACGACTCGGGGTAAAAACTAGATGTCCACTCGTATGTAATTTTTCCAACAATGCGCGGTCTGCCTTGCGCATGTACTGCGGCAGGAATGCCCTGACCGCGTGGCCGCGTTCCTTGAAGTAATCGATTACGATTTGGAGACCCTTCTCCGAGAATCCGGTACCGTGTTTGTGCCTGTTTATGAGATGGCACATTTCAAAAAAAAAAAAAAATTCCCTCGATACGAAGTTCAAAAGAAACTGGGAGTCATTGACCGACGTTACTATCGATGACTGAAAATGCCGAGGAGCATTTCCCAATAATCTAATCTTTCAATTTTCGAAATGCTTTCTCATCATTTTATTACGGCTAGCAAACTTCCTCTGTGAGAAAGTTTGACGTTCAATTCCGACGTTCTCGAGGCGGGAGCTTCGTAAGCAAAGCAAACACGACGAGCCAACAACGTGCATGTTTCCGATGCGCACGCCCTTTTTCAGAATTCTATCTGGACGATTAATATCGTCCACATAAAACGTTGCAATTATGGGTATATTTAAAAAATGTTCTATCTCAAAGAAAAGTTACAAAAGTCAGTCAAAAACGGCCCACAGGGATGTTGAACTACTTTTTGAAAAAGAAAAGAAAAACAAGCTTTATGCCTTTTTCATTATTCCCCATTACTTTTTTTTACTCGCTATGTTACCCCGAACATGGTTGTTTTTTTCACGACACTGCTAATTTGATAAACTGTCGTGTGATTTTTTGGGTAATGGCAATTAACATTTTTTTAAAAGGGTTTCGAAAGCTCCGAAATTTACCTTTAAATTGAACGCAAATATTTGTTTTCTTCTAGTCCCGGGAGATTATTCAGCGTTTTGTAAAGCAGATTAGTTTTTGACAATGCGCTGGGACTCCAGAACCATGGGGTTTAAAATGGACCACCCGGGGGGGGGGGGGGGGGGGGGATTCGATTATAAAAAAATTTAACGGATTAGAGTTTGAAAATAGAGTCTGTATAAGTTTTGTTTTCCTGATGGCTTCCGATCGAAAAACCGTAAAAAGTTTGCGTGTTCATTATGTCGGTACTGTGTATCTTTCGAAAAAAAATCGGATTTCTCGTAAAATTCGAGTCCCTAAAGTCATATCGAATCGAGCTTCATTTCCAGGCGTTCTTTGATGATATTCTTCAAGGGTAAATAGTTTTATCGAAACATCTCAAGCTTTGCCGAAGTTGGAGCATGAATAATAAACGCAAAACGAAACCCAAACGAACCCACAAACTGAGCAGTTTTTCTGAATGTTATTTTTCGACTTTTTGGAACATTCTGAACAGATTTCTATTGATAACAGAAAATCCTCACTGACCTTTTCTTTATCCTTTGACCAAAGGTTCCTCACCCTCTATGAAAAGAGAAGAAACAAAAAGTGAAGAAAAAGAAAACGGTTTTTACCCCATTGCCACATTGGCGCCATCAATAATGATCTCGCGAAGTTTCGTCTTTTGTTGCGGCTCTTCTTCGGTTGAAACAGGACATGGTTCATTGTTAGGACTGCAACTCCTTTTGTTTCCGCGTTTTCGCTTCGGTCTTTTTGGCTGCGCAGTCCCGTTGGTCCCGAGCCTCTTGACCGCTTTCGAACGATGAGCGCGAAGGTAGTTTTTCGCCAGATTTTTGCGCGATGGTTCGGTATCGATGTTAAAGGGTTGACGCACGCTCGCGTTTCCACCGTGGCTCGTCGGGTCCGAATTTGTGTCCGAAACCCAAACCACCTCGATATCCTCGGCCTCGCTGGGACCTACCAATTACCAGCATTTGTTTCCGGTTTGTTTCAGGTGAAATTTCTTTTTACGGAAATCGGTCGCGTGTTTAATAACGCAGCATATACGAAAAGTAAAAAGTTTAGGCAGTAGGGTGTGACGATGAAACATCAGGTATGAGAAAAAATTACTTCGAAATTTGAGCTCTAAGTAGCTGGATCATTTCCCCATTCGATTTACACGAAAAATCTTCATGTTCAAACCTGAATAACTCAACGACTCGTTGGTATTTGTCAAAACCGGTGAAAGATTTTTAAAGCGACCTCTACAGCCCTGAAAGATGTTTACAAAAATCGCGATATCTTTAATTTTACACAAATGTCAGCTACTTGTAATTTTTTAAATTAATTTTTCGCCAATTGACCATACATTTTTTTAAATAACTGATTTATGTAAGAATAATGAAATCAACATTTTGTTAAAAGATTTTCAATTCTTCTGACGTAACCGTCAGCTTTAAGGATTTTCAATTGGACTGGACAAATATTGATTAGTTGCTCAGTTGTGCAAACTTGAACGTAAAGAGCATGAAAAAAATATATCAGGCCATCCCATAAATAACGCGGTTCTTTCAATTGCATTTATCGTCAAGGACAAGTGAATTTTGGAAGAGTGGCCTTGAGCGTCTATCAGAAAAACGAAAGAGCATTGTAGAAAATGAAGAAGAGTATATTTTAGATTAAAAAAGAATTTTCTAAATCTTATTTTGAAAAATAAAAGTACAAGTGCATTATTTATGGGATGACCTGATAATATATGTAAATATTTCTTATCAGCGCTCCGCCCTATAATCATTTGGACTTTTTTTTAACGATTTTTATCACTCGAGGGCATGTACAAGATAAAAATAACCTCAGGAATTCTCAAACAGAATTTTCTCATGGATGGTTAATTTTTTTTTGGGAAAAACACGTTATAAGGCTCTGCACAATTCACTGACGCAGAGCTTGATGATTTCACTTTGTTGTAAATATTATTAATCTTCTAAAAAGCTCTGTCTCGAAATTACAGCTATCTCTCTCTCTCTCGTACTTATGACACGTGGTATAGTGTCACACTATCTACTTCAATTCAAAAATGATATAACAACTAACATTATGAAAGCGGAAGTCCTGAAAATCAAAATGATCATTGTACAGTACTACCAGCCAGAACACATTTTTATTCGAAAAATATAATGGTAACTAGAACATAAATAAACAATCTACACCCATTGGATGGTAGTAGTAGGATCTTGAATTCCTCGATTTCACATAGTGTGCGTAGTATTAATTTGTATACATTTGTGATTGCAGCTATTACTCAGCTTTGAGTTAACGAGATGAAATGTGGCATGAATTTTTTCCACCTAATACTATTGTCCAAAGTCGCAACTTCATTTTTTTGCGTCACCCCAATATGCGGTATATTAAATATCGAAGTTACGGCTTCTGAAAGTTAATTTTGAAAAGTCTATTCTATGCCCATCAAAGGATCCTCACCGTCTGAGTGTCTCCCCATAATTTGGCCATTGTGATTCTCATCGTTGACGCTAGTAGATTCTGCGCTCTTTGCTAACGTTTTTGCATTTCCCCCTTCCGGCTCCTTGCCTTTGAAGCGTTTATTGCGCCGCCTAAAGCGGGAACCCAATGGCGACAGTAAGGATTCTGCTGATGTGCTGCTGCGCGTGCCGTACCTCCGTTTCGGAAGCTCCACAACGTCATTGGTCTCAACGTCGGATAACCCGATTTCGACGACCGTGTCGCCCGTCGTTTCGTTAATGACTACGATGCTCTGATCATGATTGGCTTTGTTTCTCGCACCTTTGGCATTAACTTTCGAGCACTTCGAAGGGGGCGTCGACACGACGGTGACATCGCTCTCCGCGTTTTCACGCCTGAAAACAAGAAGTGCATCTCCATTGGATCCGCCTGGGTGTGATTGGTCTTTTTTTTTTATCTAGAATTACGCAAATACCCGGTGTTACGTCGGAGATGAACGAGGGGACTTTCGTAAATGGTGCCGAGGAGATTTTTGGAGTCCTCGCAAGATCGCAAGCGTTTGCGAAAATTCGTGACTGTTCTCTTCCACTGGTGCGACCTCGAGGGACTCGGAGAATCGCATATTATCACGGAATCGTTTTGTGACATCATCGTGTTCGATTCCTGTCATTTAAGTCCTCCGAACGTTGGGTTTTCTCTTTCTACTATTTACTTATTGTTTTTATCCCTCGTAACAACGTTGTGCTTTGCAAAAGTGTCAGCCACGAGTGACATAACCTTCAATTCTTAAACTCTTAGATTCTGCACGAATTGTATGGAATCGGGGGTGAAAAAATGCGCCGCGGCTACGCAAATAAAGTTTTAACGATATTTCGAATGTTTTGCTATCGTGTACGAGTACCTCACACTCATTATGTCTTTTCAAACTTTATCACGTGTACGTGTATATACACACATACACATGTATATGCATGCTTATGTATCGATAATTTTTCGTACGTAACTTTTTGTCACGGGGATTTAAGCGAAAGAGGAACGAAAAGAAGAAAACGGTTGTAAAATACGTGTTAGAGCGTGTTTTCGTTCGAGGCAGCAGATTCGCGAAAAAAAAATATGTAGAACACTGTATAGGTTTGTGGACGAAATTCCTTTCTTACTGCTGCGTCAAGGTTTCGAGAGTTGCTGTTACGAGACAGTGTCGCTGCAATCACGTTCCGAGTTTGAGGTTGCGCATGCGCTTATACATATAGGGTGTCCTGTTATGCATGGAAAATTCTGCAACTGCTGATAGGCCGGATCACGGTCTTACATACAGGTTTGGAAACTCGATGAAATTCGGGCGGTGGGGGTGGTTCCACTATTGAAACAGAAATCGTGGTGTCGCTAGTATCGAGGAGTCAGTTTTGACAGCGAACACATTACCTGAGTATGGTCGTCGAGTAACCGCGAAGTAATGCCGAAGTCCTGCGTAGTACTGGAGTGCAATAAGGCTTACAAAAGCCTAAAAGTGAAACTGTTGTCAGTATATAGCGTGATTAAGCCTCCAAAATATGTTGATTGTACCATTACAGAACGACCTGAGCCGCAGATTTTGAAATCGCTAAGCGATCTGAAAGCTTTGAGTGGCGAATAACCGGAACCCAAAATAGTCAAGTATCGTGATGAAGTTCGACGAAAATTAGATGCCGTTTCAGATAAAGGAGAATGGGAGACCGACGATGTCATCGAGTACCCTGTCGATCACGATTATACCCTTCCTCGGGCGATAGACTGTATAGTTTATTACGCGACACTTTTTAAATATTTTAACTAGTTTTTCACTAGGCTTCTTATTAACTCAACGTAGGTAGCCGTAGAATAAACTAACAATTCTCATAGCACGATTGTAGAATCGACGAAATCATCATCCCAGTACAAATAATTGTTTTCAATTCTTTCGCTACTATTAATTACAGGTGATAATTTAAATAATATATATTTATCTAACATTATCGGTTTTATGTCTATCACGTTTGATGCGTCCCTTTTTACTGGGACGTAAGTTAAATTTGAATAGAATCTTAGGTTTGAATGCAACTTTTCGCACTTCGCAGTGTTTATGTTCTGTGTTTATCAATCAATTAATAAAACCATAATGTGCATACTTTCAGGGTACTTATGCGAGCAAATTCTGAAGAGATATGATGTGTGTGTCATCTGTCGCGAAGGGGTTACTTGAGTTCAAATAGCTCACCTGCTCTTTCTAAATTGGTGGATATGAAATCTCGTGGCGGGTTAATCCATGCCAATTCAAAATTCTTTAATCTAATACACTACGTTGAAACGTGTTTTGCGAAGCATTCCTCAAAGGTTAACGTGTTTGATTTAACACTCGAAGATATATTAACGGAATCAAGTTTTCCTTTCCATGTGAAAAACATGGTTCGGATATCTTATTATACGCGATTATTTATTACATTAGGTTGCGCATGAGGCAAAACGCCTTTCAAGAAAATATGAAGGACAAAAAAATTTGTCGTAAAAAAAGATGTCTAAATTGACAAACCAATGAACGAACGATCAACAAAAATTAAATGACGGTTTAGTTTTTTCGTTATTTTGTACATTCCACCTCCCCCCCTGCAGAACGATAAAGACTAAAAATCTTCCTTATTGTCATTATAAGACGCCATTATTTGAATTCTAAGGGATAAGTAATTGTTATTATATGATTGATAAACGCGAAATTACATTTGCGCTGTAATATAAAATGGTATCTCCATATATAGTGTTAGGAAAAACAACATGATGAACACGTATACGTATAAATATTTGCAAGTAGCTCCTTGATTGCAGCGCCTCTCGCGGCGAAGTTCAGCAAAGGAACCATGTGAAGTAACGGAGTTTCCAGACCTGTATGTAAGACCGTGGGCCGGATCATGTCCTACTATCTGCTGGAATTTCAGTTTAGTAAAAGTCCCACGGTTTTCAAGATTATAGGCTTTATGTTATTACTTGAAAAAAATCATCTGCTTTTGGTTTTTCGCATGCCTTTTGTTTAAATGATATGAATCAACAATAACTAAGCAACTTTTTTAAATTGATTGGCACGCTATGCGTAGTACATTTTTTTTACACCGCAGGCTATCAAAGTCAGATGTGCGAATTGGTTTGTATAAAAATTCTGCATAAGACGTTTTTATCATAAAGTTTCCTTAACATTTGAGGTTAGGAAGAAGACTTTTCTAGGTAAAACAAATATCCAAGAATATTTTCTTTAAAACCCGGTCGCAAAAGTTATCATTTGTAGAAATGGCATGCAAAAAATGGCATCCAAAACAAATGATTTTCATCTCGAAATCCGCGGGACTTCACTAAAGTTCCAGCATATAGTAGGACATGACCTACTGTATGCTGGTTGACAGTTGCAGTTGCAGGATTATCCATTCATAACAGGACACCAGTCTATATTTGCTGTTGACAGTTGCAGGATTATCCATTCATAACAGGACACCAGTCTATATTTGCTGTTGACAGTTGCAGGATTATCCATTCATAACAGGACACCTTGTATACGTAGGGTGCGTTCGACTTGGGCGCTGCGCCCGTTTACTGAAGCATTTATGACGTTACGGATGACGTCATTACCGCCGCCATATTGTGCTTACAAACGCTTCTTCCAGCGAGGTGGGGCCACGTCTTACATACAGGTCTGACAAAAGCGGTAGTGGGGGTAGGCACCCTTAGTGGTTTTGTTTTTTATTCCGATTTCTACCGCTTGGTGCGTGACCACAAGGGGAAGTAGTGGTGCGACGAAGATAGAAATAGGTCTTTTGTCCTTTTCCCTCCTGAACGGCATGCGCTGTTTGCCCTAACTTAATTTACCGTACTGTCGTATAAACTGCATAATATACAAAACCAATAAAAAAATGTGTTGATTAAAAAAAAGATGACTATTTTCATCGAAAAAAAAACTGAAAACTTTTTGAATACATTAATTCATACCAGCACATATTACGACCATTTAGACCCTTTTTCTTCAATGTCTCACAATACATCGTTCTTCGAAATGTTTTTCGCAAACGTACTGAGACTCTTTCAGTCCCGGAATAGCATCGAGCCATTTTTTGTATCGTTCGACGTTTCTGGTCGCGCGAAACACGGACCACTTTTGCTTACAATTTTTGTACCCCGTTTTACAATTGCGAACTGCGCAACCCTTAGCCATTTCGCCTTTCTTTTGCAAACACTACCAAAAAAATTCACACTTATGCGTAAAAACACGATAAAAAATGTATCACGGTAAATCGTGTAGAACCTTATGGTATATGGTCGCAAATAAAGGTTATTTCGACAATCGCGCTACAAAAACATACGTAAACACCTTGGGCCCATTCGCCGGTAAGAGGTAAGGGGGAAAAACTTTCCTTTGCTAGTAGCGACGCGTAGCGGCGCCTAGTGAATCGAAAAATGAAGCTGATAAGCGTGCCTACCCCCACCACGAAAATTTAGTTCGAAACAAACGCGACGTGAGCATATCCAAGTAGCACTTTTCAAAAAGTTGTTCACAAGTCGGCTAGATGAGTACGAAATGTCTGCCCGGAGCACGGTCTTATCATGCAGGTCAAGAAACTCCGGCGTTTTTGAGTGGTGGATAGTGTCACCGTTAGCGATGCAAAAAGTTCCTTATCCATCCACTGAAAGCGCTGTCACGTAGGGGTCTTGTAGTTATAGATATACAGCAATAGATAACTTCCTCAAACTTTCTGAATCGTATTACCATGTTCCGTGTAGTATCGAAAGAAACCAAACGGTCTATTGAATTAGGAAAATGTCCAAAGCGTGCATTGTACCGAACTGTTGGAAAAGTTTTAAGAATAATACTAGAAAGTGTCCAGTGCCGCAGGACGAAGTATTGTATCGAAAATGGGAAAACGGCAAATACAATTCATTGGAAAAAACAAAATAGCTTAACTGACAAAATTTAAAAAAAACGGTGCCTTTTATACGTATACAATGCGTTTATTAATTTGTTTATTTCTCTTCCATTATATCTATTTCCAGGGTCTGATTAGCATTACAAAGGGAGCAACAATGAAAATAAAAGTTGTACAAGCAGTCGAGGAATGCAATTTACTTAGAAAAACAGATTAGTAATAAAGGAAAAATATATAGATTGTATCAATTTGTTTATACCCCATATACTCTAATGGCCAAAGACCCAATTGAAAAATAAAAGAAGTTCGAACATACGAGGAATGCAGTCTACTGAAATAATGAATGCCATTCTCACCATATTTCAGTAAAAAAAACTGAATCATTTTCCATTCAGATCGTTCTTAAAAATGTAGTTCATTCCGAAAAATCTGCTCCATTGCACAACAGTTCGGACCTGCGTTTGATTCGGTCACGGTTTTACACACACGACGGTGGTGGGGGATGTTCGTTCAGCGCCCCAAAAACTATCTCGACTTGTGCCCGCAACGGCGGCGCTGCGATTAGGAGAGGTTGGCGGAAATCGCGCAACGCGCGTGCGCATTAAGGCCTTATATACGCGATTTCGCCGATTTTCGAAGGTACTTTTCTAGACGCGGTTAAAAAAATAACGCATATATTAACATTTTTTTACAGATCATGTATGCACATGGTTAAGTATATGTAAAAAAATCAGAAATGTTAGGGAATGGCGGAGATATAACATAATAAAGCAATGTATTTTTTTTGCGCGCGCGTTGATGGTGAAAGTTCTCGGCATCGATGTGGGTGTCTGAAAAAAATGAACATATTTATAATTGTTCATTTATAATGTATCTTCAGTGTGAGCCAATAATATTATTTTTTTAAAAATTATTATAATAATAATTCGAAACTTAAAATTTACTTACTCAATTTTCTGTCGGTAGTTTATTTTTTATACATTTTTGTGTCATTGAAATATTTGTTTCTCTGCTTCAAACGATAGGTGATGATACTAAGAATATGTTGTAAAAATTTCAAAGCGATCTGAACCTTCGTTCAAGAGTTAGAACTTTCACAAGATTCAAAAAAGTGAATCGTGGAAAAACGGCTTTGAAGTTGGCAGTCGGGCGCGCCGCGCGGTATCTATTATAAATGCAATCTTACCTTATTTTTGGAATTTTTCAATTTTGTAAAGCTTAAAATATTCCTAACTGTTCAGGCTAATGGAATCAAAAGTAAAAAAAAATTGAAATTTTTCGCGTATATAAGGCCTTAATAAATCATAACCGTATGTACTCATGTACATTGATATGAGGTATTATACCAAGGAGACTATAGGGAAGGAGTCCAAGCTTCGTATGAAGAGACGGTATAAGAAACGTCCGAAAATTCGTCCTGAAACATGATGGTAAATGCGGCCTGTAGACGTCGCAGTGTAGTTAGTGTACCAAAAATATAGTAATACAGCCAGTGCACAGGATGAAAGTGACTGTTATGGCGGCTAATTGTTGACGCTTGTCACAAACACCTAACGGGAATTAAAATTTGTTTGTTTACGACGGGGACTTTGAAAGAGTATCGGACGAGAGAGTATTTACCGATAAAAGGCATAACGAAACATTCCAATAAAAAAAAATTGATTCGAATGAGATTGAGAAACGAAATCAGCGCCTCGCGCGGTGTCATACCGTTTTTGGATATTGTGCGTAAAATTAAACTTAACAAACCAACACATCTTAGTAGTAGTTAGATTGTAGACTTTGGGCTGTTGTTATCAGCAGCATTGCGTCTCGATATTATTTTGATAAATATAAAATGTAAGATGATGGCTCATGGTAGCTGCGGATGATGCTCGCTACTGCGTAGCGAATCTTTGTGTTGTTACTGTCGCTGCGGGTGGTGCCATGACTTGTGCATAAGATATGTCCGGTGTGACTTTCGTGTGTATCGCTTCAATTCTTTCGATGAGTTGTCGTTGTCTTATGTCTTTCTCACTTTTTCAGCGTTTGTGTAAAATCTTGTACTACAGGCATCACTTATAGTTCACTGGGTGATCCGGGTTATTGCAATTTGCACAGTGGGGAGCTGTTTTTCTGATGAGTTAATTAATGTGCATTTTCCGGGTTTGTGTGAAGCACTACATTTGACGCGGTGGTATATGAGGTTGCAATTTACTGAGGTTGTCCCAGTCGCTGACATTTTCTACATACTTTGCATACTATAATCTCAGCCACGTGACCACACTTAAATGGAATTTATATTTACGGCGGATATAAATTGTTATGGCATTTTTGGGTGTTTTTTTTTCGTAATTAAGTGGGTAATTGCACTACAACTCATATTAAGAAACATCTCAAGGCTCTACTACAGCTGGACGAGATTAATTATAAAATGAATTAAGGTTAATAAAAATAGAATTGTCAGCTTATGTGACAGCCAATAACAACACAGATAGCTGATAACACGCATGTACTAAACATACGTGTATATATAGCACATGGTTACGAGCTACCGCAGCGTCGCTTATGCGGAACATGGTTTCAGGACACTTTTACGGACATGCTAGAATACGGAGATTGAACTCCTTCCCTATAGTCTTATTGGTGACAACACTTCCAGTGCATACATGAGGAACTATGTTTTTGCCTCACTAGCGGTGACACTTCCCACCATGCAAAAACGCCGGAGTTTCCAAACCTGTGGGTAAGACCGTGGCTTAGAGTAACGTGAAGTTGATTACTGATACTTGCAAATAAGAACAAGAGCTCATAGTGCTAAGCAAATAAAAAGGTCCGCCTCAGATGGCTGCTCACCTACGCCCAAATTGAAAGATTTTTTGGCATTGCTCCATGACGGAGAAACCCTACGTTTGGCCCAATTTTTAGCTGTTTCTGAAACACTATGAGCCTGGTAATGGAACATAATGTTTCTTAATCTTCCAAAAAATGCTGCACCTTTACTTATACTATAAGACGGGTATGCCATCGTCAACATCAGGAAGATCCAGGTAAGGAGTACGAACGCCTGTGGCGAGCGCGATCCAAAAGCGTCCGTGAAACTGTGAATTTTAGTAGTTAGTGTTTTCACGGCGTGCGTCGCCAGTGCATGACCGCACGGAAGTGAACTAAGCGACAAGAACACAATCGACGTCATGTGTTATCGATGATTCCCGCTCGCCGTCCGTGTTGGCATAAAGCGCGTTCGGCCTAAACAATTTTACGAATTGTGTTAGATGTAAAAAAAATAATTGTGTCTCGGTATAAAATATATTTAGTGATCTGCGGCGAAAACAATCAATCGTAGGTAAGAAAAATAGTACTTAGATTCATAAAAAGAATGGTTTCGTTTTATCGTACCATTATCGTACCGAATGAAATAAAAATTATCACAAACGCGAGATATGGAGCAAGTGTCCCGTCGATGAGACAAAACGTGCAATGTATGGATTTTTTTTCATATATTACAAGGTTTGTCTCACGTCTCGAAAATAAACAAAATGTTTATTTTCTAGGCGTGAAAATGGGAAGTGAGTGGGTGAGTGAGTGAAATATCGATTTGCCATTTTCATAGAAAGTCAAATTAAATAACAGCTTGTAATATTGTTTGAATTGTTGTTTTCAGTGCTCGAACGCGAGACAAACTTGGAGTGCAGCGATCGATCGAGAACTGACGTTAAAATCTACACTCTCCATCAAGTTCTCGACAAAGTTCCGGACATGGAAAATTTGCAGTACGCGGGATGCCAAGCACACAACGAAGAGCTCACGAAGAGAGTGATAAACGATTATCTTGTCATGCGAGGACATTTTCTAGCGCGATCAGTCAACGAAAATAATTACGCAAGGAAAATTAAAACGAAAGACAATGGGGAAAAATGAAAACTATAAGATCGATTTATCCGTACAGCGTGTCATAATGTGCAAATATGATGTGTGATAAATTGTGAATCTTTTGTTTGAATTCAAAATTGTTATGAATTTTCTTGTGTCTATGTTTTTACTGCTTCCGCAACGAAAAAAAACATTGAGTTAATTTCTGTATTTCGTTATTATTCTTTATCTATACAGCGTATAGACAAGGCGGAAACCGTAACAAACAAAATTTATTTATAGACACAAGAAAATTCATAAGAAATTTTAATCCAGACAAAAGTTTTACAAATGATCACATCTCATATTTACACATTATGATGTGTCAATTTGAGATGTGATAATTTGTAAAACTTTTCTCTGGATTAAAATTTCTTGTGAATTTTCTTGTGTCTGTAAATAAATTTTGTTTGTTACGGTTTCCGCAAGGAAAAAACTGACTTAATTACTGTATTTCGTTATTATTCTTTATCTGTACAGCGTGTCATAATGTGTAAATATGGTGATCTTATGAATTTCCTTGTGTCTATAAATAAATTTTGTTTGTTACAACTTCCGCAACAAATAATACATTGACTTAATTTCTGTTTTCCGATATTCTCCAAAACAATCTATATATAAGAATTCTGTCTATCTATATAGAAATTGCCTTCACCAACTGGTTGTATAATTAATTTGATGAAATGATCGCTCCATATGAAGTAGCAAGGGGTGCTTTTTGCAAATCGTACGACACTGCCTTTACAATTCATTTGATCAAATTATCGCTCCATATGAGGGAGCGAAGGGTGTTTTTTGCATATCGTACGGCACTGGTTTGTTGCTGACTTTACTTCGGGGCGGTAGGAGAGCAGCGCCGCCCTTCTCGTCCTCGCTTTTGCGGACGTTTCGACGACACGGCGTTCGTACTCCTTACCTCTAGTCTTCCTGGTCAACATGTGAGCACATTGCAAGAAGTGGCTCCAGGTGGCGCTCACATATGTGAAAAAAGTGGTGTCTCAAGACAGCTGACATGACACCCTTCCGTCGCCGTTCCTAGCCCCCACTATCCTAACCCATTCGTTGCTCTTTGTTCTTCGGATAAGAAATACAAAATTCGCTGCCAATGCTTGGCAGTCGGGTGACAAACACCGACACGAAGATTACTATCGTATTAGAAAAGTAGTCCAGAATAGCGATAAAAAGATGAGATGAGAAGAATAGGCCCGTCTCTACGTGTGGGAGCAGATGCTCCTCCGAGTTTCATTACGACCTGCATGCGGCGCCGAGCGTCAAAGAATCGGTTGAACGTACGTTGTACAATTTTATGAAGTCGTAGAACACGCGTCTACCGGAATGAGAATTCACCAAACGGGCTGAATAAGGAGCATGGAGGTTGCGGTGTATCTGTACCGTATATGTGGTTTTGTTATATTGTCGAGGGAAAGATTTACAGTTCTCAGATCGTTGGCACATCGCGCTCTCTTTGTTTTCCTTTTTTTTTTGCGTTTTGTGTATATATATATCATCTGATGGAATAAGTGCACGACAGGCTCGGGAGGGGGGTGGGAGCCTAGGCGCCCATTGTTCCATTGCTTAGCTGTTCGTCCAAGTGGATGAGGCATCTTTCACGAACGTGAACGTCTTCAACGTCTCCAAGGCGCACACGCAACGCACGCATCCACCTGCGGGAGCAGTTGGGGTAAAATGGACAACTCAAGAGTGCCTGATTGCGACCTTTCGTACGAAATGAATCGTCAAAGCGGATGAGAATGACACGCGCCACTTACCTTGTTGAAAAAATCTAAAGAAGGTTGTCGAATCTTTCGTCGAAAATCGCTCGACCGAATGACTCGATACTTTCACGGCTGAAATCTCATTATTGGAGGAAGAAACATCTGAAACATCTGGTTATACGTGTCTGAAAAAAGAACTACGAATCAATTTGCCACGAGAAGCTGTAACGGTAGAAGGTTAGGATCAACTTCCGGTTGAGCTAACTGTAAACCGAAGAGGTATTCGGCCGTGATAGATACGGGCATTTTGACACTCGAATCATTCGGTGGAAAAATAGCATACATGTAACATACTGCATACTATCGCACAGATATGACCGCACAGCATTAATTTTTGCTTTTGCAGCGATATCTCAATATGGACGGTCAAAGTATAGTCAGTCAAACATAAACAATTACTTCGTTCTTGATTTCCTGCATTGGCTATTGGATTTACCTCCATGGTAGATTGCAAAGATGCTACTACAGTGGATAATTAATTTTTCGCTCTTTTTTACCTCTGTCAGCTCTGTACTTAGATTTTTTAAGGTTATGAGAGTCACGCGCAGGTTTCGAGAAGTGATTGTATTTTTTAGAGCATACTTTTTACAAGGTACGTCTGAAATTATAATTATACATTGTATATAACAGAAAAAAATCTTGATATTGCTGGATTTATTATTTCTAAAGATACAAACTTGGAGGTAAACATTTTGTGGAGTGACTATAACCCTGCTTTGATGGCCTAAAGAGAGTCATTTTCAGAGCCAACAATCATTATTTTTTAAAGACCTTATGTATATTTTATTTCAAGTTTTACTTGCACAGCCTTTTCGGCTTTTTACAAGGCTCCACTTATATGTCCACCGCTCTACACTTGTTCTTTCTCTCCATCATCCCCCCTCCCCATTGCGGCCGCAGCCGACTTCCCCCTCTGTATTATATTCATCATGACATTTCTGTCATGGGTATAGGGAAACTGCGGAAAACCTATACCAATACAGCCGGTCACGAGTTCGCTTCCCAGCCTCGGAGCTAGTCGCGTTTCGTCGAGAAATAGTTCACAGGCTACAGCCATGCCCATCCGACACACACACGTACCGGTCCGTGGGCGCGACATCTGTGTACAACTGGAGCTACGTAACACGCCTGTGTTTTTATTTCTGGACGAAACTACGAGACGGTGATTCGAACCCGCGACCTCTCGATGTGTTGATTTCAGAGGCAGGTACGCTAACCACTAGACCAACACATCGGTTCTAAAGACTTTATGTATAGGTGGCTTATGGAACGACAATTCACTTTTATTATCCGCTTTGCACCCTGGAACACAGCAGAATCTAAAGTAATTTTTCGTTTTTAAAATGTTGTCGATTGTTATCAGTGTATTTTGACAAAGTTTACTATACTAGTAGAGCTTCTGCCTTAGGCCGCGAGAGGCGTCAAGATTTTTGGGGATCGCGAATTGTCTAGCAGCTTCGAGCCTGACATTAGAGCCTGGAGATTCTCCCACCATGCAGTACACGCATCGATATTTGGCAAATTATGGGAGGCTGTTGCATATATGAAGGTCCCGATACCCAGTAAACCAGTCATGTAACGGCAATATAACGTGGAAGTTACAATTAATATCACAATGTTACACTTGTGTAGTATAACTGTTATGTAATATGGAAATAACACTGCAATGTTTCACTCGATACCTGTATGTCATATACATATAAGGTACCATGGAAATATCATGGTTACATTACCAAAATGTATAACAGTCTCATAACATGTGTGTAACAATGTGAGTATAACGTGGTAATATTCAGGTTATGTAAACGTTGTGAAAGGGTTTAATATTGCAGTTACATAACCAACATATTGTAACTGTTACATATTAGGTTGATAACAATGTGAATGTAATATCGGTAATATTCAGGTAATGTATATGTTATGAACTGTTGCAATATTGCAATTGCATATCCAGGACTTGCAACAGTCACACAATATTGTTACAACCATGTGAGTATAACAATGGTAATACGTACATAATGTGAATGTTCTAAAACGGCTAAATGTTGCAGTTACATAGCTAACATATCGTAACGGTTACATATTATACCTGTAACGATGTGAATATAACATTAATAATATTCAGATTATGTAAATGATATGA
Organism: Ophion obscuratus; assembly: GCA_964007375.1. Classification (NCBI taxonomy): domain Eukaryota; kingdom Metazoa; phylum Arthropoda; class Insecta; order Hymenoptera; family Ichneumonidae; genus Ophion; species Ophion obscuratus. Next base: position 26,062,391 of record OZ023312.1, read on the forward strand.
AATGTTGCAATATTGCAGTTGTATAGCCAGTACTTGCAACAGTCACATAACATTGTTACAACCATGTGAGTATAACCATGGTAATACGTACATAATGTGAATGTTCTAAAACAATATAATATTGCAGTTACACAACTAGCATATTGTAACTGTTACATATTATGCTTATAACGATGTGAATATAAAATTGGTAATATTCAGGTATATATGTTATAAAATGTTGCAATATTGAAGTTGTATAACCAGTACTTAACACAGCCACCTAACATTGTTACAACCATGTGAGTATAACAATGGTAATACGTACATAATGTGAATGTTCTAGAGGGGTAAAATGTTGTAGTTACATAGCCAACATATTGTAACCGTTACATATTATATCTGTAACGATGTAATTTTAACATTAATAATATTCAAGTTATGTAAATGATATGAAACGTTGCCGATTTTGTATGATTAAGGGCGGGTTTTTCCAACTTTTCGGTAAGCCTCTACCTGCCAGTTATCCTATGCTTGATATTCATGAAGCAATAAAATGTATAAGGTCGAATATAATCAATAACTAATCATATTTTTACAGTAATTACGAATATAGCTTGGTGGAAAGTTTTTATTGAACCATAGTGTCAAATTATTTGCATTTTCAACATACATACCATAACATAACAATTGAGAACACTGTAATGTTGCATTTATACCAAATGTATTATAATTCGTGTTACCATAATATTAGTTATTTCGGCTCTCACATAACCCTTCGTGTTAATACAACATTACATTTACTTCAACTGTTACGTAAACATATATGTGAATGTAACAAAACATTGACATAAACTGCTATCTAACCATTGATGTACTTGTAATATAACATTCATATCAACCATTAAATAACTGTTCAAGTTAATGTAATATTGCAGTTATATCAGCTGATAGGTAACAGCTAGGTTCACTGTTATATTACATTTTGAAATTTCGGTTACGTAACTGTTGTGCTACTTAATATATTACAGTTACGTTACACGATGAACCAGTAACGTAACTGAAATATAACGGTTACATAAGATGGTACATAACCAGTAATACTTATAAGTAGGAAATAAGAACTTACACGTAAGTTGCATGTAATATTCGAGTAATATAACTTGTTACTTTCGTTAACGTTACCGTTACATTTCCTTTACATAGCAGTTGCATTGTACAACAAACAAGTAACATAACAAAAATGTAACGGTTACATCAAATATTATATAACGAGTAATACTCATGAGTGGGAAATAGCAACTTACATGTAAGTTGCAAGTACTATCCGGTAAACATTACTCGTTATTTTCAGTTACTTTGCCGTTACATTGCCGGTACAGAACTGTGTTTACTGGGTAATCGAGGTTCCAGTGTATCATTATTAGATTCAAAATTGATATTGGTCGGGGTTGTGATAATAATTGTGACAAATATTCCTGCGCATTGCGAACGGTGACAAACGCGGAAGGATTATATCAATATTCCATATCGTATAGTCATATTTATACGTGTGTGCTCGCCTACATACGTATGTAGAAACCCTTCGCCACGCTCCGATGGCTTTTACACCGTGACGCTGATTTCAGAATGCTTCCTCTTTCCTTTCCAGTTGGTTCTTCCACGCCGTTTAAAAACTTGTGCGCGAGAACGATCCGCACCTATATGCGAGATAAAGAAAAAAAGCCCCGCGCTATATGACTCGAATGAAATAAATAAATTAAGCGTGTTTATGCCCGCGAAGTACCGGTCGCCGTAGCTGTTGCCTGAAAAGAAAATACTGACGGTATGAAAGATACATATTAATTGTGAAGCATGCAGGTGCAGTAAAATGCGCGCGAACGCTTATTCTTGTAATTAGGAAAAATGTTGAGCCTCGCGAGCCGGCGCAACGGTGAGCCGCCAGAGTCACGTAATCGGATTAGAATAGTGTGATTTTTTTAAATTAATTTTTCTTTGTAGGACATCGTCTAACAATATACGAGTATGCATAGGCGTGTGGGAAGTGGGTGCACGGATTATCTGTAATTATCCGGTAATTAGATTGTTTTTTTCTTGTCCAATCAAGCGAAGTGGCGCTAGTCCATTTGCTCGCCTGGAGAGGGCGCTCGGCATGATCGTGTACGCCATCTGCAGAGGAGGCGAGCTGGCGTATAGTCATTTCCGTTCACACGTACATGTATCGGATTTATGACAGCGTCGCTTTCCTCGAGTGCGTCAGCAACTCTACATATAGGTTTTGGAAACCGTTGTGCTTCTTGTCGGATAGCTGAAATTGTTTATCTGCGATTTCTCGGAGATGTAGTGTAAAATGTAAAATGTTTAGGGCACAAGAAAATCCTTAAGCTTTGCGTTAGTGAATACTACAAAGCCTGATGCTTTGTTTCCCCTGATAAAGCCAATCATCTTTGAGAAAACTTCGTTGGAAGTTTTTTGTGAGGTCACTATCACCTTCTACGTGCCCTTGATACGTCTTGTACTATTGCAGTAAATGCTGTTCTTTTCACTGGAATGTTTACTAGACGCCGCTGCCGTAAAAGGCGACGTGCTGAATCCTAACCTAATACGGGGCCAGGTCAAAATGCTACCATCAAGGTAACATATTTTCTGGAAGTCTATAACCCTTGCTGATCATCCTGTGCAGATCGGCTTCGATCCACCGTACCGTTTTTTAGAGAAACAATCGGGAACTCGATGTATTTCGTGGGGTAATCTTACGGAAACCTCCCGATTATATTTCAGTACATTATTTTCATCATCTAAAAAAAGCTACCACGGAGCTGAAAAAATAGTCACGCCTAGACTAATTATCGGACTGACCTTTGGCACCGTGAATATGAGGATTCACAGCACCGTTATAAAATTATTGATGTGGATAATCGTGAATTTGTGCGAAAATCAAGAACACAAAATATTAGACCGTGCAAACATAAATGCTACCTACCTTATCCACATTCGGTAATTATGCCCGGGAATCTCAGACTGTACTTGGTGAAGATAAGTAACGAGGAATATTATTTATTTTGATTAATTAATAAGTTATACTGTCTCAATATTAATTTGAGATCTATGCTCAGAATCGATATTTTTCTAGAAATATCTAGGCAAAGAAAAAATACGGTGGATTTTGTTTAGACCTATTAGATTTTTTTTTAAGTAGAAAAATTAGTAACCTTTTTGCTTTCCTTCAGATTAGAGACTGCTTCAGTGTACACTTTCCCTTCCCAACGAAAGAATTTTTTACTCGGACCGATATTCATTGTTAACAGCTCCTCGGGCCGTTTTTGAGGTTATGAACAGGTCATCCCGGGAAAAAAAGTTCATGTCTGAGTGGATATGTTTATATATATTTCAGTCATTGTCATATATATATACTTCAGATATTGTCATATATGTATCAGATATATTTATATCTGACATTTTACAGTATCATATATGATTAGGTCTGATCATATTCCACATAACATATGCATATAGATCATATCTGATCAAATACAGTATCTGCCCTGACCATATATGAACTCATATCTGCATATATCCGGCTAAGTACCAAGGCGAGTTGGTACCGTAAATTCGTATCTGAACATACATGATGTGATATGTGAACGTATCTGTTCGTATAAGATCATATCCGATCAAATACGGTACCAGACTCCTCTATATAGATCTCATATATGTTTTTATCTGGTCAGGTACCAAGGCGAGTTGGCAGCGTGAAACCATATGTGAACATATAGTATGTGATATATGAGCAGGCACATTCATATAAAACTTTATCCCATCAAATACGATACCATACCTGGAAAATATACGAAGTCTTATACACTCATACCTTATCGTATATGCAGTTCAGTTGTTCATACATGAAAACATCTGAATATATGAAACGATATATGAGGATATGAGACGATATCCGATCAGATATGGCACCTCACCTGACTATTATATGTGATCCTGTGAGTTACTATATTATTATTAATTATTAACACGTCAAGTGATGACGTGTTAATAACCCCGCTCTATATATGTAAACATTTTAATATCTTCATGACTGCACTAACAAGATTTGATCTGTCTCAACAGGGTAAAATTTGCTGTGATATAGTCGGGTCATACCTGGTCTGATAGTTCAGATAAACTATGATTTTATCATATGGGCAGGTCTATTGTTCATAGATGTCCAGGTCTACTGGGACCCACGGTATTTTATTCTTATACGGACAGACAGATCTGGTCCAATAAGATTAGATTTGCCTGACATGATCAGATCTGGCCCAATAAAATCAGATCTACCTGACATGATCAGATCTGGCCCAATAAAATCAGATATCGTCCAACAAGATCAGATCTTGCCTGGGGATTGGATCTGGTCAGACCTGCTGTGATATGGACGGGTCTACTCTCAAAATTATCAAAATGGCTCTGATATGATCATACATGCTCAGATATAAGGATACATGATCTGTCATGACACTACATGAACAGATATGGCCATTTTTCTTGTCTGATCATATCTGATTCTACAGATATGATTCAGATATATGTATTCAGATATGAACTTTTTTCCCGGGATGTCTCTAACTTCGCGTCACTTCTGTTAACTTGAGCTAATCCATATACCACGATTTACAAATTTGCCAATTCATTTCGTCTCAATTGAGCAAGACAAAATTGTAGAATATAATTATACGAAGTAATGGAAACATTTCATGCAATCATCGAATGTTCAAGAATGTGTCTTTTTATAAATAGGTGTACATTTTTTTCGGAAACGTACGTTTAAGATACGTACGCACTGAGCGGAACTGCACTGCGGTGGAGCGGCGCGGCACGACGCGACCAAATATTGTTTATATGAAATCATATGAGATAGAACGCACTACGCGGCAGCGGAACTACAGTTTACTTCAAAGAGCCATCTCGTGCCCCGCCGCTCAGCTGCAGTGCAGTTCCGCTCAGTGCGGTCTTACCTTTAATGTGACGATTATTTCATAGCTAACAGTTGGTAACACTCAATCGGCCACAGGCATAAGCATAGGGCACTGTCCTCAAGTGTTCCCAGGTTTGGAGATTTCCTCCTAGATTTAGGGATATTTTACCTGGGTTAGCAGAGAAATAGGGGAAAAAATTTGTAGGAGATTTTTTATGAGAATTCTGAAGCGAGAGGGTATTTTTAGGGGATTATAAACACCCGAGGTTTTTTTTTCAAAACAAGTTTTAAAAAACCAACCACAAGCGCACCAATTCCGAGTGAACACAAACAAACAAGCTCAAACAAACGAAAACAATCATTCAAACCCAACCGATACAAGCTGCGAAACAAAATGCTGTGACTTTAAGCCGACAGCTCGTATGTTGAAGCATTTCAGCTCTGAGAATATTTATAATAATATAAATGACAGCGATGTTGGAACCCTCGATATACTTCCTGACAATTAGGACCGAAATTTAGCTATTCATGCATCAGTGAATTCTTCATTGCAATGAGTATCAATCCGATGGGGAATCCACTCTGTGTTCATTCTATTCGTTATCGTTTTCGCTTTGAAAGGCCGCTCCGTCCATCGTGCTGCGGGTATTTTTCGATTTTTGGCCGAATTTCAAAGAGGGACCATCGATTTTAGCAGATCATTCCACACTTTTTCAATAAAAATTGAGGGTTTCGGGGGAATTAATAGTGAATTTGTATTCAGGGGGCAGAAATACGTAAAATGGACTTGGAATGGACCGTCGTCAATAAGTATAAGTAACACTATAGAATAGTTCAAAGTATATACTCGGCTAATAAGGAACCGGTGCGATGGTCTAGTGGTTAGCGTGCTCGCCACTAAACCAGCGGACCGGGAGGTCCCGAGTTCGAATCCCGGTCGCGTACATTTCGTCGTGAAATGTTTTTCTTCGGCATTTCGCGGCGAAATAAGACTAGTTCCACGACCGGGGGGCGAATTCGATGACCGGCTGTATTGGTATAGGTTTTCCGCAGTTTCCCTATACCCATGACAGAAAATGTCATGATGAATATAATACGGAGGGGGAAGTCGGCTGCGGCCGCAAGAGGGGGGAACAGAGAGGAAGATGGAGAAAAAAGGAAGTAAAACAGTAGAGGAAAGAACGGTCATAATGTGGGGAAGAATGGGTAACAAACGCGAAAAGCGTGTACCTAAGGAAAAAACCAATAAAAAAAAAAAATACTCGGCTAATAAGTAAAAAATTGTAATAACAAAAAAAATATATAGACAAATATAAAAGCAGGGTTCTTGTAATATGCAAATTCAAAAAGAAATAAATCCCCTCCAGGGCTCAAAGATAGATTACCATAACGCGATAAATGTTTTTACCGTACGTTTCACCTAACTCGACAATTATATCCATAAAAAAAGTATTCATCTTTATCTATAATCCGCATAGATCGCAGCAATCAAGTTTGAAAACAAAATACTCAATACACAAGTAGGACATGCATTTTAAATAACAGCTCCTTGACAATATTTGACCGATCGCGGAAATTAGCCTTTATTTACAGCACTGTTCAGGCTGGTAGCTGGGGGCTACTTAGGAGATTTTCAGGAGGGACCAGCGATGATCTAGGGGGAAGTCGCCAGAACCATCTGGCAAGACTGCTTCACCCTCGACGATTAGACCCCATAGCAACTTTAATACGCGCTCCCGTGATCGCGCTGCAATCCTATTACAAGCCTATCGGATTTACTTTGATTTGCGTATGGAATTTTTCTTTGTTTTACGCGTTGACAAAAATACGTAAATACGAGCGGAAATTAGGATCAAAGGAGCGACGTAAAAATGCGGAGACTGGTCTTATCACTGTCGCTCACGACATCGCCTTATCGTCGTGTCGTGAGCGGTACTTGCCCAAGTCAGAGTGGGTATCAGTGAGCGAGCTACTACCTCACCATCGTCGTTTCACGACCTGTGCCTAAGAGCCCGCGTCCGGAAGGGACGAATCAGTTCCTCCTAAACGACAAGTGCGAAACATCGTAAAACGCACCCGACACATACACGCATGAGTACAGAGAAGTTGCGAAAAAACCATATCGACGACACACGTGCATAGGTGAGAGGATGGGTAGCAACGGGCATTGCTCGATGGGGCCCCAAAAAGGGGATAGGTGGCGTGCGATGGTCTCGTTTTGCTCACTCGGCAAGCGCGACCTCTGCCCGCTTTTCTCCGCACTAATAAATCGTCCGGTGCGTGTGCGCGCTCACCATGTGTCCCACGGTGGGTAAATTTTGCTATACATCAGAGCAGAACGTGCCGGGCTGTGTTTCGCGCGGGATGAGCGAGGAAAACAACGAGGGAAACGAAACAGACTCACGGCAGCTAGGGTGGCAAATTAAGCGCGCTGTAATGAGCAAACTCGGCGTTCGCTACCGTCCGCGCGTTAATATAAACGTCCATTATAAACCGGAGGAAAAAAGAGCATTACGAACGTCATTTGAGGCAATACCGTGATCTATACCGAGAAGAGCTAAGTACCTACAGGAGGCGCAACGTTCGCGCAGCCAAGAAGCAACGAGGGATGAAGAAAAAAAGACGAGAGTGGCGAGAAGCAGAGAGGAATAAGGGATTCTGGAGGTGTCTACACTGGGCATAGAAGTATAATGTTGCCGACGTACAGTAACGAAAAGGGGAGAAACTCGACAGCCGCGCGGCTAGCAGCACCAAGAGAGCGATCAACAGACAGAGAGGGAGAGCGGCCACACGCACACATCCCACCCGTACACTACGTCATGTAATTAGTCATAGTGCGGTGCGCTAACAGCGGCACTCTGCAAGAGTGCCTCTCCGACGCGTCTTTCTCCGCGTTGCCCCGTTTAGAGAGGCTCTTGTCTCGCTCTACCTGCCCGCGCGCGCGTTCAGGATTCAATTTTGTGTTGAAGAAAATTCATTCGGGCTTCGTTATGTACCGACAACCCGTTGAATTATCCCACTAAGCGCGGACTCGCTGGATTTCCGGTACATCCCGCGTCTATATGGGTGACTACTTCAATTCAGACAGCCAAGACGAGACGGGCATTTTTGTTATCTTTTTTCTTGCTCAAAACTTCCAACCATTTATTAGGGCGTTGAATAAGTTCTCGCCGTTTTCCAACAGATCGCGGTACCCGAATTGCGTGCGTGTAGTTAAAGATGGTAACGCATCTATAACGAAGTACTAAAGGGTGTCTCAAAATGGCCTGACATTTTTGTTTGGGCGCCATTTTTTTGTAGCGAACATGGAGTACTAATCTTTGACAACTGGCATCAGGAATTATTGAGGTTTAGTCATGGAGAATCACACGATCGAGTAACGCATAGAAATTGTTATTTGCTGCATTGTTACTGCATAATTATTGCAGACGAAGTTTCATGGTCGTGTTATCTCGCGCCGCGGCGATGTGAATTGGCCACCAAGATCGGGCGATACGACGCCATTAGATTTCTTTCTTTGGGGTTTTCTGAAAGGAAAAGTATATGCCAATGATCCACACACCATTTCGGAGCTCAAGGAAGCAATTGGGCAGACCATTAATGAAATTAGTCGGCAATTATGCCAAAATGTTATTGAAAACCTCGCCAAAAAAGTGAATGTTTGCAAACAGGGACGAGGCAGCCATGCATCGGATGTTGTCTTCCACACATAACTTCCATGTTTCTACCTTATATTAAAATAAAAACATGCGTGGTTTTCAAATAAATAATATGTTTTATTAAGGGGTGAGATGCAGTCAGAATTTTCAAAAAATCGATTTTTTAAAAACATTTTCTTGAAGGTTTGAAGGAATTTGAAGGAATATCGCATGTACACGATAAATGTCATCTTAATCGACTGTATCGTTTAGACGAAGTAGAAGCTGTACCACGTGGCATATGGGTGTGGGAGAGATAGCCGAAATTTTCGAACCGACGTTTCTCAGAGATGCATAATATTCAGGGCAAAAGAAAAAAGTTTTTCTTTAAAAACTTAACCATCTGTGAGAAAACTGATCGAAAATTTGAGAGGTTATGTTGACCTTGTACATACTTTTAGCGTAACGTGAAGTTGGTTACTAATAATTGCAAATACAGACACGAACAAAGAGTAAAGAGAAACACGAGCTCGTAGTACTAAGCGAACAAGACGGAAGTCAGTCATGAAAAGTGGCGCCTCAGATGGCCGCTCAGCCACGTCCAATTTGAATGATGTTTAGGTATTGCAGAATGACGGAGGTACCCTAAGCACCTTCCAATTTTGAGCTACTTTTGTTACATTGCAAGCTTGCCGACACACCATAATGCTTTTAAATCTTTTTACTATTTCTTCAGCTTTACTTATACTAGGCGGCGCATTTAGCGTTAACGTATTAGCAGATTGCAGAAAGTGGATGAAGGTGGTGCTCACAAACAACATAATTCTACCGAGCCTGATGCTTTGTTTTTTCCCTAAAAAACTTAAACATCTATGAGAAAACGCTGTACAAAAATTTGTAAGGTTATGATGACCTTTACAAGGTTTACGCTCTTGAGAGCGATCACCGTGGCACCTGCGAAAAAAAAACTGATGTGTATGCGAGGCACCTTTGCTTTTTCATCATCTGGCAAGATGAGAGGATGAGATCTTCAGACTATACCTGACGATATGTCAAGACGAATGAAGCGAGAAATGCCTGCATCCGGATCCGTTATATGTGTTCATATATATTTGCCTACGTCTGCAGACCGAGGAGCGGACATCCAGCCACCGTCAGGTGGCCGCCACAATACCTCGAAACATATATACACGCGTGTGCATATGTGTGTAAATTATACATTCGTCATTAACACGTTTTATACAAAGAATATTTGTATAAAATTACAAATTATAAGAACCCGAGTAAAAATGAATCTATATAATCATATATAATTGTATACGAAAATTGGCCCGATAGAATTGTATGTATTTGTATATAAACGTATACAATTGTATATGATCAATTAATATACAATTATATATGATTATATATATTCATTTTTACTCGGGTACATTTATATCGGATTATATATACGAATGTATAGAATCATATACCATTATATATAACGCTATATAAATATATATGATTGTTTATCATTTTTATATAATTGTATCTAAGTATATACAATCATTTTTACTCGGGTCATATACAGTCATATACAATTTTATAAACCGTAAATAAAATTATCACGTATATATACAATTATATACAATACTGTATCTAATTATATAAACTCCGTATCAAAATAGTATCTCCATATATTATTATATACAGAACGATATATAATTTTGTCAAATCAAATTTGATGGAAGTACATTTATATCGGATTATATATACGAATGTATAGAGTTATATACAATTGTATATAAACCTATATATAAATATTTGTTTATCATTTTTGTATAATTGTATCTAAGTATATACAATCATTTTTACTCGGGAAGACATAAGTTTCTAATGTTCCTTCGCATGTTACTCCGGGTTTTGACGACCCTACCTCTGTCACGTCTGCCTCACAGTTGTCACCTCACTAATTGCAGTTCTCTAAAGGCTCCCGAGAGTATTGCCCACAGTCACACGTTTCTATTCCACCACTGTATAGCATTTGCACGAGAGCCTAGGGAAACTGTGGCAAACTACGGCGATACAGGTGTCTATTTAAGTTGATTTTGATGATATTCAGCAGAGATGTTCATAGATAGCTAGTTTTATGTCGGGTTACGAAGACGGTACTCAATACGAGGTAAAACAGTTATACAAGTTGGTTACGCGGCTATCGTTACACAGGTAGCGGTACACAGGTGTTACAATGCTCCAACTAGAAATATATTGGGAGTACAAATAAATCTCCGCTGTTCGATAAAAGATGGCCCCAACAGGAGGTTATGGCTGAAATTGTCAGATGTAAAACGTCATATCGTAAGGTTAAACATCTCGCAAGACCATGACCTTGAAGTATCAGCGATTTTGTATCAGCATCACATAACTTTTTGCGTTCGAAAATGTCGAGTTTTGAGCTGAATAAGCGTCACTTGCGGGAACTTTATAACTCTTCTTTACTTCTTTAATTTGAAGAAATCTGCAGCTGAGGCGCATCGATTGCTTGTAGAAGCATATGGTGAGGCTGCTTTAAGTGAGAGAATTTGTCGTGAGTGGTTTCAAAAGTTTAAGAACGGTGAGTTTGACGTCGAAGACAAAGAACGTAGCGGAAGGCCGAAACGAAGACGCGGAATTGGAAGCATTATCGGAGGGAGATTCATGCCAAATCCAAGAGTTCCCGCAAATGACGCTTATTAGGCTCAAAACTCGACATTTTCGCACGAAAAAAATTATGTGATGCTGATGCAAATTCGTTAATGTTTTAAGGTTATGGTCTTGCCAAATGTCCAACCTTACGATATGACGTTTTACATCTGACAATTTCAACCATAACCTCCTGGTGGGGTCATCTTTTGGCAAACGGCGGAGACTTCTTTCTACTCCCAATAGATACTCAAGCAACTACTACCCAGTAGTGACCTATACAGAATTTGAACATCTATGATTCACAGTTGCAACCTCAGTCGCACCATTTTATTTCATTCTCCACTCAAGTCAATTGGACAAGGTTCTATTTAATGTAAAATCGTTTCGTAGTCGTGAATTGTATAGTCTCCTCGTTGGCTGGCTCTTATTTTACCGAAGGAAGCGATGTTTGGCTAAAATTCGCAGCCGAACGATCAGTTTTGGTCCGATCACGGCCAGAGTGGAAAACTCCGTATTGGCCATGGATTTTGCAACGAAACCGAGTTTGTTTAATCGATTTGCGTAAAGAAAAAAAGGGCTCCAGCTCAATTCACAGTTGTGAAGTTCGATGCTCGGCGGATTCAAGGTTTTTTAGATTACTTTTCTGCTAGTAGCGAACTAGCGAAATGAATTTCGAGACTATACAATGGCATTTGAATTGAGTGGTGATGGAAATATGCATTTTCGTATGGAAAATCGATCTTCTCTCTTTTTTAACGGGTTACACTTAGCTCGTGGCCAGAAAAAAGAAAAACTTTCGTGATTTTTTTCTGCAAAAACGTACGCGAGCTTGCATTTTTTGTTTCATATAGAAGAGTACGGTTTTTAATGTCTTTTACAATTTTTGTATTGAAAAATATTCACAAATGTGGTAGATACAATGGTTTGTGCATACCGGTGTTTGAAAAGATTCTTTCGCGGTGACCACCTCTGCTCAGAAACAAATCATCCGAAATAAAAGAATCAAACGCATTTAGTTTTCGCATTAAATTATCTATTGCTCGGCCAAAGAGTGTAATCAAATATTGATTTTCGAAAGAATGGTCGCCGTCAAAAGTGAAAATATCGATGTTCGGCAAAAAAACGCTTTACTTTTGTTGACGAAAAAAAACTATGCATCGAAAAAAGTTTTTTTTCGTTGGAACACTGCTTTTTGATAAGCTTATAAAATTTGAAGTTCATCGGTGCTCATAAAATAGCTTATAAAACTTGAAGTTGATCGAAGTTGTTGCTTATAAAATTGATGAAGTTGATGCTAATAAAATTTGAAGTTGATGGATGCAGTGATTTTTCGGATATCGTGTTTACCGATTTTGAAAAAGTCATTTTGAGAAAAACGCGTTTAAAATTCGTTGGTTTGCAGAACCTACCTATACACGTCCATAACTCTCTCAATTTTGAACGGATTGACTTGAAATTCTCAGAGAATATTTTTGAAATGTTATATTTTGAAAATCCATCGAAAACCAAAAATCAATATTTAACAAAACTTCACCTAGCCGTACGGTCTTTTAAGGAATTAGTTTGAAATTCAGGATAATGAGTATAGACTTTGTGTTGCTCGGGTATGACACTCGACGTGACAGTGCTAAAGCGCCCCTTTCATAAACAAGTTGACTCCAAAGTTGGGCAGGTGAATGGGAGGTGCCTCTACATGCAAAATACGAAGTGAAATTGTCTCGCGATCATTTTGTGATGAGGTGACTGACAAAAAACTGACCACCTCGGACTAGTCTATTAGGATAATATGTGTACGCATGTATCCGTGCGTGCGTGTGTGGCACACACACACACACACACACATATGAAAACAAAATTTGACCACAGCAATACGGACATCATGGGTAGCATGAAGAATGACCGAGGAATATGGTAAAGCGCCAGAGCGAGGCGGTAAAATCGGCGAGCCATGTTTCCGGCAACCGACTATCTTAGCTCTTCTCTCTGTCTCTCTCGCGCTCTCTCTCTCTCTCTCTCTCTCTCTCTCTCTCTCTCTCTCTCTCTCTCTCTCTCTCTCTCCCCCTTCCTTCTTGCCCTCTCCAGTGCGCTACTTGCGCTCTCTTTGTTCTCCTTGTTCTCCTTGCTCTCCTACGGACGATGCAATATCGTCGATTCGTCGATACTGCACTGTCTTCATGTCCCAAGTCTGAAAGAACTCGAAGTGCCGGACGAGGCCACCAAAGATCCGCTCTTTTGGCTCCGCCAGACCACTGGTACGCATTATACATGTGTGTATGCACGAAAGACGCCGGGCATAAGGTGCATAAGTCGTCAGGGGAAACGCGCACCTGCCCCAACGACGCGTTGCTACCTTTTACCCTCACGAATATACACCTGCGAGACAAACAAGAGCGCGATGCTAGGCCACTATGTCCCGGACGTGTGCTGTTACCCCAGAGCCGTCCAACACCTGTTAACCCACGCGGTGTGCGCGCGGATGGGTTCGATTAGTCGCAAGGTTATGTTAAAGCCGCTGCGAATCGCGCGTACATCGCACTACCGGACTTTTGGCGGGTAGGCAGGCTCGCATCATCGACCGAATGACAGACAGGGAAAGCCGAGGATTTTTGCTTCCTCGTAGATGGAGTTTTCGTAAAAATCAGTTGCTTTTGAGATATTTTGATGGACCCGTTCTCATAATGTTGCAGAACGTTGAAGAACATTTGGAAAAAAATGTTTGTATGCGGTGGTGTGGGTTTTTTTAGCACAGAAAAACTTCCACAATTATTTCAATCATCGGTCCGGGTGGTGAAAATTCTAAGGCCAAGTTTTTTCCTCGATGGTTGTCTTTCGGACAAACGAAGAAATAGATAGTGATGCAACGGGAGTTTCATAAAAGAAGCAGAAGCGGAAAAAGATGTTAAAAGTAAATTTTAGCGACAGTCGATGGGGAAGCGGAAGTGTAAATATTATTAGAAAATAACAATTTTTTGTCAAGGATTATGTTTTCTTTATTAAGGGGCTATACCAGTGTGACACTTTTTCGATTTTTTTTCCTTTTTCGACAGTTTATACTTTCAAAAATATAAGATGAGATTTTTGTACTTTCAAGAATATGAAATGAGATTTTTCAAATTTGCTGACATTGTAACTCAAACAGCAATTACCCGATTGACTTAAAATTTGAACTGAGTACTCTTAAATATATTTACTCTACAATGACGTAGGATATTTTTGATTGGATGAAAATTGACGATTTGGCATTGAAAAAAAACGACCATTTTATAGGCAAGAAAACAAACTTTTGTGCATGACTACGGCATTTTGTTAGATTTTGATATTTTTCTAAAATCCTACGTCATTGTACACGAAATACTTTCCAGTTTAACGACATTTTTTTCTTTTTCGGTTTCAGCTACTCAATCGGCCGGAATCATGTCAGCAGTGGAGAAACTTTTTTTTTGGCGCCTCCGGAGGCAGCGCACAAGTCGCTTGGATCTCAATATTTTTCTATGAAAAAATTATGTAATATAGGTCAAATATAGCCAAATATATTCTTAATGTTCCGAAACATTTAATTGAGTACTTTTTTTCCAAAAAAATCCCGAAGATCAACCAAATTTTCAGCGTTCATACCGGTATAGCCCCTTAAGGGGTCTTCTCACTTTAGACGCTAGAAAAGGCTATTTTCATGATTTTTTTGATAGGTTTATATTATGGATATTGATATAATAGTTGTTACACTTAATAAATATACCTTTGAAATGCATCAAATTAAAAAAAATGTATTTATATAACCCACACAAACTTTAAACGCGTTTTTCTCGAAACAACGTTTTTCGACGGCTTGTTGATAAAATCTTCGAAACTCCTGGACTGATCCTTATGAATTTTTAACCATGTACTCTTTACAACTATTGCTATAGCGCATATCAATCATTAAAAAAAAATTATATTTACTATTTTTTTGGTTGCCAAAATGGTGAAAAACACGTTTTTTTGTTTGTTTTTTTTTTCGAAAAAAGTCCGCCGTTTTGTTATTTTTGCATATAAAAAAAATCGTATGATATGTGCTATAGCCATTAACATACCGAATCTAAATCCGTTTAATTTTTTGTTTCGGATGATCAATCTCCGAGATTTCATCAGAAGCGCAGACCTACCATTTTTTGAGGACATTTTTTTAACTACCATTTTCTTCTATAATTAGTGACTTAAATAAATATTTAAAAAAAAATGTATTTCGAAAGTGTATTTATTAAGTGTAACAACTTTTATATTAATATCTATGATATAAACCTATCAAAAAATCATGAAAACCGCGTTTTCAGCGTGTAGGGTGAGAAAACCCCTTAAATTAACATTCAAAATGTAACAACGGCAAGTTATATTCAACAAAAAGTAATTTTGCCGCTTTTCTCACCCTTTTCTCACCCAAACATGAGTGTTCTTCGTATATGAGACGCTACTGGGAGGAGCTGACAAATACTGCCGCACTATTGGCAAGAGACAATGGTACTTGTGTTCATTTGATTCCCACCACATTAGGGGGTGCCTTGCAGAGGTTGTCTTTTATCTTTTTTGTACTCCAGTAGGTGTGATTGTAACATCAAAAGTAGATTGCCGCTATTGGTAGCCGGGCTTGCTGATCTTGGTTCATATTTAACCCTAGAATGGCACACTGGGGTACATTCGTGCCCCACGAGTTTTGTAAGAGTACTCAATTTTACCAATTTAAAATTTTCTTTTCCCTTCGGATCAAACTTTGACACACTCTTCGAATTTTCTGAAATTTTCGAATGGTACCATTGTCTTCCTGGTTAAAAGACGAAGAAAATCATGTGCTTTCAAAAATGTTATTCAATATTTATAACACCGATAATCGGGTCCAACGGGTGGAGTACATTTGTGCCCCAGTGTGCCTTCAGAAGGCAAAAAAAAAATAAGTGTACCATTCTAGGGACAACATAGATTCCAACGTTTGCAACGAAATTTGTAATTGAGGTGTACATTCTATGATTGGGGCACAATTTGTTGAAGGCTGATCTTGATTTTCAATTTGAATTTGGCACCTTTAAGAGCTAGAAGGCATGCAATCATCTTGAGTTGTCTTTGTATATCTGGTTCTGATTGTCATCAAATTAGGTATTTCGGACTCAACTTGCTCCGTAACGATGGCATTAAAAAATGTTGATTTATATCGTGGATCTAAATACGTATATCGTCATTCTCACCATTTCTAGAAAGTTTTGATCAACTTCCGATATAAAAAGGCGGAATCAGCTGCAGAAGCGGACGTGAAAAAGTGTGCGGAACTTCCGCAGTTGCGGAAGCAGAAGCAGAGGTCTGTTGCATCGCTAGACATAGACGTTGTTCATCTTCTGACAGAGCGGAAATTGTTTCTTTTCTTTTTCCAGAAATATCAGCCATCTCGGAGAACATTTGGAATTTGCAAATCATCAATCTCTGTCGCACTCATAGCCGCTCGGTCCGTGTGACATGACGTTAAAACTTGCGTAGTTGGAATGCAACGATTTCTTTTTTTTTCTTTTTTATTCCTCAAGGCAATAGTCTGGTCTAGAGCGAGATTTTTTACGTCATTATTGGGTTGGAATAACTTTCAAACCGTTGAAATTGTCTTGATGAAATTTTACATATGTATTTATTGTTCCTTTGAGAATGTATTTACATTAAAAAAAAATTATTTTAAATATCTTCATGTAGTTTTTTATTTTTTTTTCATGGTCCGCCGAAAACCGTCTCAATTGGCGCCCATCTGGCTGATGTATGCATCTGAAAAAAAATATATATTCTCAATCTGTATGAGTATTCTGAGCACTGGAAGCAGAATTAGTACTTAAAAAAATTTCGTTACAAAATGGCGACCTGTTAAACTTCGATTACCGATATTTCATACATTTTCAGGTATTCGACGAGTTATAAAATGTGGGCAAAATTATTGTTCGACACAATTCTGTTACCAGTCCTCAGAAAGAGGCCACCGAAGGTATGTGCAAAATTTGAGCTCGATCGGTCAATTAGTTATCGAGATATCATGGGCGCCGATTTGAAAATCATAGTTCTGAGATAAACGCGTTCAAACTTTTGATACCGTTAGATGAGGTTTGCGCGCGGCTTACTTATAATTTCTATTACTCTCCTAATTTTTGAAATATCAATAAACGGTTTTCACGAGCGTATTAAAAAAGGTCTAAGGAATAATAAAATGAAAAATAAATCGATTTTGTCAAATTTCTAGACCAGACTACTGCCTTAAGTTTTTCACTATCCGAAGGCTTTTTGTTGTTGCAAATGGCTGTCGTAGATCATTAATAAGAATAGGTCCAAACGTTGGAGTAATTTTCGTAGTCAAAATCGGCCACAGCATTTGAGTGACTAAAAAGAATTGACTTCCGTTGCGTTCCAACGATGTAAACTTCAACGTCGTCGTGTGACACTGCGCCTCAAGACACCTGACTGCGTTCTTGCATACTTAAGTAGTGGACCACGGGAAGTATGTTTTAAATGAATTTGGTGAAAATTGGTAAAACACTTTGGATGTTGAGGTAGCTTACAGTGAAAAAAAAAAAATTTGGAATTGTAACTTGCAATTTCTTTTATTTTTGCATTAATTTTTTTTACGAGTGTATGATATTAGATGCGATAGTTACGTATAAAATGGTACGACAATGGGTGGCAGGTTTTGCATTTTCGGAAATATAATTTTTATGCTATGACTCTGTTAAAAATGTTCATATAGGGATCCATTTTTGTACGGGAATAGAGTATTATACTGGGTTCATTTGTATCCAATTTTGCGAGAATCGATTATACATTTTTTTAGCTTTCGAGGGAGTATAGATTTGCACAAAAAGGCTTTTTACGCTGTAACATTTTTTAATTTGGAATATCTCGATTACTATAATTTACTTACATTCTACCGTCATCACAAATACTTATAGGTCTCTGAAACATTTACCAAACTAGTGTGTGATACCGGATATGTTATAATTGAATTTTGATACAATTTTTCTAAGTACTCGTAAGTTTAAATTATCAGAAATCCGTCTTTTTATATTATAACGTTTCTAAATGTGAGATATCTGTATACATTTTTTTAAACGCAAAGTGATGATTCTATGTTTATTTTGGACACAGCGATGGCTACCAATGTTCGACGTTGCATTATTGAAATACGGTTTTGAAGAAACCGTTGTGCAACTTGGCATTGCTTCCTCATCACTTTATTTCGCTTACAAAGCTTGCTCCACAGGGAAGCCAACTTCGACGAATCGACATGCTCATGGCGAAAGCTTTGTGAGTGAAATAACACGATGTGGAAGCAATGAGCTAGTTTTCACATTTTTAGGTAGACTAAAGCACAGGAGGCTTAACTCTTTGGTGAAGATACTAGAAAAAGCGTTCGTGAAATTGTGGGATTTCATAATGTTACATCTTACCACTAGCATCGCTACGACCTACGTAATTTTATATATATATATACATGCATACATACATACACATATATCTGTAGACACACACACACACACACACACACACACACACACACACACACACACACACACACACACACACACACACACACACACAAACGCACACGCACACGCACACGCACACGCACGCGCACGCACACACACGCACACACACACACACACACACACACACACACACACACACACACACACACACACACACACACACACACACACACACACACACACACACACACACACACACACACACACACACACACACACACACACACACACACACACACACACACACACACACATATATATATATATATATATAGTAATAAAGTAATGAATCAGAACCCGCAGTTAAAGTGACCATGCCGTTATCACAGAGACGAGTGGCCAAGATTTATTGTATTCACTATTTCTAACCACGTCCGTAAACGCGGCTTTACAACCCGATTAGTGCTTTTGCGTGTTTGGGGTCTTTAGTCAGTGACCTTTGATCTCTTGACAGTATTATTTTACCTATAAAATCTTGGCAGCACAATATTTTGTAAAATAAAAATATAAAGATTTTTTCAGTTTTCTAGTTCTCAGCTGGGTTTTTCCTTCCACAATTTTGCATGATATAATGAAAAGGTGTTTTATATCATTTGCAATTAAGATAGATTCTACGTCGATTTATTTACGAACCTTGTTCAATTGTTATTAGGGGCTTGACCTAAAATGTTTTGAAAATGTAGTTTTTTGATTTTCCACGGATTCATAAAATATAACATTTCAAAAATATTCTCTGAAAATTTCATGTCCATCCGTCAAAAATTGAGAATGTTATGGGCGTTTATAGGTAGGTTCAGCGAACCGGCGAACTTAAAAGGGCTTTTCTCAAGATTACTTTTATCAAAATCAGTGGGCACAATATCTAAAAAATCACGGCACCGATCAACGTCAAATTTTAGAAACCTCGCTTACCCGAGTCGAAATTTTTAGCCTCCTCTGAACCTCGCAGGACCCATTTCTTTTGTAATACATAAGCCGCCAGCCTCCGTTGAACCTACGAAACCTCATTTGTCGAGTTCAGTGCCATGCAGAGACCTCCTCTTGGCCCACAGTAGCCTCTGCTAGACCTCCCAAACCTTCTCTCGACCCCAGTTTCAGTGAAACGTGCAGAGCACAGGCCTCCTTAACCTGCTTTCAACCTCAAACTGTTGCCTCGACCCCACCTAACCTGCTTTCGGCCCAAATTCGATATCTCCTCCATCATCATTCCATTGTGGCCTGGTCGGTAACCCGTTCGATGACGAAATTAATAAAAATACATCGTCCCCTTATCAAATTATTAGTGCAATATTAATATGCGAAAACAATCAAATTTTCTCAATATCGATTTATTATTATTTTATAGGCAATTCATAAAAGAATGCTTGTATATACAGTCTTACTCCAATTCTATCGGATTAATGGGCGTTTTCCTGTCAGAAAAAATCTCACAGGAAAATTCTTAAAAAATGTCAGTCTATCCACTATAAGCTTATGCGACGTTTTTCGTCCTTGACGTTTCTTCTTAAACCCTCTAGTTCTTGAGTTACATTGCATTATCTAGAATTAGTCTTTTTTAGCAAAAAATGAAATAACATTGCGAAAAAAATCGTACAAAACTTTATAAAAACGCAAATGGACTTCTCGCTACCCCGTTCAAGTTTATCATGGATAAACGCAACAATTTTTTTTTGCATAAGTCATGCGCCCAATTCTCGATGGTCGAAAAGAAGCCGAAAATCAGTCACGTATAAAAGTGCGTACCGGGGCGAAAAGAAAATTATAAAAAAATATTTCAGAAAAGCAATATAAAGCTGAATTTATTCCCGTCAAAACGCCGTTCGGTGAATTTGGTTATCTTTTTATTTACGAAGCTATGTAACTTTTCGTGCAGCAAGAAATATAGACTATGGTGTATCCAAACTTTTAAGCGACGGTATATATTATATAATACTATATATATATATATATATATATATATATATATATATATATATATTATACTCGAAATATGTGGTTGCATTAATATATTGGAATATACACTACCAGTCAAAAGTATTCAGACACTTCAGATAACTGCAAAACTTAATATCACTTTGGATCATTGCAAACTTATGGTAGAATAATAATTATTTTACGAAGATAGTATAAAGCTCTGTATAATTACTTAATTATATAGATCTTTATAGTATGTTCGTGAAATAATAAATGAAATGAATTATATTACTCTAACATTATTTGGCAATTATCCAGCGCTCAAAAGTTTTGCGATTATGTGGAGTGTCCGAAAACTTTTGGCTGGCAGTGTAGATCTAAATAACATATAATGTTGATATCTATATGGAACGTTAGGGTGTTAATTATAGTCTATTTCATGTTTTACAGGATTGAAATTGTCGGTTTAGAATTCAACCTCATTCGATTTTTTCTTTATTTTTTCTTTTTGTTTTTGTTCGTTTTGTTTTTTTTTGTTTATTCAATAATAAGTTGATAAATGTCGACGGCCGATTACCGTCGATTTTAAATAAAATGTTTGATTTTTCTTTGTTTTCATTTTTAGCACGTCGAAAATTTAAAAACCATTTCCCCGTGTATGTATGAAGCATATTTTTATTTTTTTCCGCTAAATAATTATAATATTAACTAACCGCGTCTATTTGATTCTTTTTTATTTTAGTTAACTAGATTTTTCATAGAACCAAATTTTTCCTATTGCATTCCATCATTAAAATGATTGATTTCAAAAATGTTTATTTATAGAAAATGAATCTATTTAATATCGTCCAATAACTACATATTTTATTTGATCCTAATAAATCTGTGATTCGGTTTCATCAGTTCAACATCTTCATCTGTTAAAAAAAAACAATTTAGTTAAGTTCACTGAATGGGTCTAGTTATTTTTTTTAAATTTACCTTAAATACAATTTTCTTAGAGTTAACCTTTTTTCTATTTGATTGAACTAATGGTCCATCTTTATTGCAACACTCATATAAAAGGAGCGGGGGGTAGAGAAGGTGGAGAGAGAGGAATTTTATATATATGTATATGTATATGTGTGTTTGTTTGAAAAATCTATAGCATGTTATTCGATGAAACTCTCTAATTATCACAATCATATTAACTAATTCACATAGCTTATGTGATACAACTAATAGTTGGAGGTATTCATTTGGTCTCTTATGCCATATCAGGGACCAAAATGTTATAAGCACTCGGTAGCATAGGGGCAGCGGAGCGTAGTTATGAGTAGGTAGGCTAGGTTCAAGACGCATATAGGGCAAATATTTTCTTCGAACAAAATCATTTCTATAGGCCAGGGAATGACGAATTAGGATGAAAAATCCTTGTGGTAAAGCTCTCAATTAAGGCGTTCATTTTATTTCCGATTTATGAAATATTTTATACATATAGTACACTTAGCTTTACAGTGTGCATTGTAAGCAAATAAAGATTAATTTAAATCTCATCTTTATTAATATATATAAATATCTTTGAAAGAAATATGATCGTAGTAGGCTGTGAGACAAGGAAAATACCTATTTTATTTAAATAGATTCTATATAAATTCATTTTTTTGTTTAGCAGTGTACAGTAGGCCGAAAGGAGGGGAAGTAGGTTCTGCGGGAGCGCTCGCAGTAGGCCGAACTGAGGTTCCGTAGGTTCAATTCTGAACCTCACTGACCTCCTTTGAGTCAAAAAGTCTACTTTCTGCCATGCCGGAGGTTCATCGGAGGCTCTAACGCATGGTACTTTCAAACATTGTACCCTCCTTTAGATACCCAATAATCCGCTCACGCCGATTTCTGCTCGCCTTCATTTTGTGGGTTGAACGCGGCTCGAAAATTTCGACTCGGGTATACATCAGAAAGAAGTGCTTGGACGGAGCAATTTTTTGTCCGATGCGCAGTTGTTTTTGTCAACGAAAATAGAGGATTTTTTTCACCGAAAATCAATACTGTCGCTTTGGACGACGGCCATTTCTTCAAAAATCACCATTTTATTCAATCCTTCGTCCGAACACTAGATAATAACGTGCGAAAACTAAATGCGTTTGATCGTTTTATTTCGGATGATTTCTTTCCGAGCAGCACCTCAAAGGACGTTATTCAAACGGCGATCTGCATAAATCATGCTATCGAAGAAGAATCTCTCCCCATAAAATATCGGCTCGGGTAAGCAGCAGGTCCACCCATTGTTTGCAGTTTTGCAGATAGGTGAGAATAGGAAGTCTAGACTTTAGGATTGGCAAACGTTGACATAGGTGACAACTAACGTTGCAAATATTGAACCGCTGATGTTCGAAGCATCACTAAACGAGGCTCTTCCCACCGCAGGAGTTTCCGTAGACCTCTTTGCCTAAGATCATCATTGCTGTACCTACGGAAGGTTGCATGCGTAGAAGTTCGCAGGCATCGTTGAAAGGGATTGGATCAGGCTGGGAAATGGTAGGTCAAGAATGAGGCGTAAAACGAACGTTTTATCGATAGGTCTGAAAGACTCGCGGTCATGCGAAGTTGCTACGCGTTGCCAAAATATGAACGACACCAAGAATAAATGTCCCGCAGATGTTCTCGTAAACGAAACTACTAACGCGGCAGACAAGATCGCTCGTCGGGCGTTGCGCAAGGATCAATATTCATAAACGCGCGGCGATTTTCCGAAAAGTCTTTATTGCCAAAACGTAAACAAGTGGGACACGGTTCGGCTTGGGAAATGTATCGGCGGTGCGTTTACGTAACGCCGTGGAGAACTAATGGATAGTTTTGCCAAGCAAACGGGGGGCTACTCGTATAAATCCGACGATTCCGTCACTTGCTTCTTTGCAGTGGAGTTTCGAAATTAACATTATATACCGACGATGGCGCGACGTGTTTTCAACTCCATTACATGCAGAGTGAAAAATATTGTCGCATCGACGAATTCTTCTGACGCCAACAGCATGATTTCTGATGACGCCAACGGACGCAACGCTGAGACGGAATAAAGATCAATTAAAAGAGGCCCTACTTTTTTTAACTGCCCGGGAAAAAAAGTTCATGTCTGAGTGGATATGTTCATATATGTTTCAGATATTGTTATATACGTTTCAGATATTGTCATATATGTATCAGATATATTTATATCTGACATTTTACAGTATCATATATGATTAGGTCTGATCATATTCCACATCGCATATGCATATAGAAGATCATAGCTGATCGAATACAGTATGTGATGTGATATGTGAACGTATCTGTTCGTATAAGATCATATCCGATCAAATACGGTACCAGACTCTGCTATATAGATCTCATATATGTTTTTATCTGGTCAGGTACCAAGGCGAGTTGGCACGTTCATATGAAATTTTATCCCATCTGATACGATACTAAACCTGGAAAATATACGAAGTCTTATGCACTCATACCTTATTGTATATGCAGTTCAGTTGTTCACACATGAAAACATTTGAATATATGAAACGATATATGAGGATATGAGACGATATCCAATCAGATATGGCACCTCACCTGACTGTATTATATGTGATCATGTGAGTTACTATAATATCATTAATTATTAACACGTCAAGTGATGACGTGTTAATAACCCCGCTCTATATATGTAAACATTTCAATATTTTCATGATTGCACTACCAAGATTTGATCTGTCTCAACAGGGTAAGATTTGCTCTGATATAGTCGGAGTCATACCTGGTCTGATGGTTCAGATAAACTATGATTCTATCATACGGGCAGGTCTATTGTTCATAGATGTCCAGGTCTACTGGGATCCACGGTATTTTATTCTTATACGGGCAGACAGATCTGGTCCAATAAGATTAGATTTGCCTGACATGATCAGATCTGGCCCAATAAAATCAGATCTACCTGACATGATCAGATCTGGCCCAATAAAATCAGATCTCGTCCAACAAGATCAGATCTTGCCTGGGGATTGGATCTGGTCAGACCTGGTGCGATATGGACGGGTCTACTCTCAAAATTATCAAAATGGCTCTGATATGATCATATATGCTCAGATATAAGCATACATGATCTGGCATGACACTACATGAACAGATATGGCCATTTTTCTTGTCGGATCATATCTACTTCTACAGATATGATCCAGATATATTCAGATATGAACTTTTTTCCCGGCGGGTTATACGCAGTTAGAAATTTCAAAAAATCGATTTTATTTATTGCATTTTCGGAATGTACAAATTTGTGAGTATATTCCCTGAAAATTTCAAATCGATCCAGCGAATATTCTCGGAAATACACACATATTTGTAAGGACGCTCGGAGCGCTACAGAGTAAGCGCGCGAAACTTCAAATGCGTTTTTCTCGAAACGGTGTTTTCAAAGTCGGTGAGCACGATTTCTCAAAAACGGCTCAACCGATCGTTCTGCAATTTTGACACAACTTTGCCAGATACATTCTTCAGGTATCGATCGAAGGAATAAGATTTCCGATAATTATTTCTATTTTTTTTCAACGATTTAACGAAAAAAAGTTGGTCGAAAATCGAAATTATTTCTTTCCGGAGCCACCATTTTGTCAAAAATTAAAATTTCGACTATTCCTTCGATCAATACCTGGATTCATCTATCCCTTGAAAGAATCTTTTTGGTTTTTTCATTTTAGCTAATCCAAACCGGAGATACTTTGCTAACCGCTGAACACTTTTTTTCGGGGACAGGAGCAATGTTAATGAATATTTTTGAAAATAAAAATGCCAGTCTAAAGCTAAAAGATGCCGAAATGAAATCCTTTTCCAGAAAAAAATCGTGAAAAAACGACGTTTTTGGCCTTGCAACTGCGTATAACGCCTTAAAGCAGACTTAGGCTATCCAAATCGATCGAATGTTTTTTTTTTTTTATTAGAGGTTGACACTATCACTCCGTAAAAAAATATTGTGGTTAATAGTCAAAATAAAGAACTGAAAAAATAAAAACGAACGTTACAATTCCGCGATGCAAACTTCACCGTCATAATTTTGGATCGAGGTAATAGTAATTTTCGTTGATCGAAATCGAGTGAGAACTATATACACTCGTTTACCCTAAACAAAATATATCGTTGCAGGTCCATGACTTCAGAATACATGGAGACAATAATTTATTTTCCGATACATGTGTGCCTGTATGTATGCATGTATATATATATCGCCTCAGCTCGAATTGTTAATAAATATTTAAATATTAACTTGTTCGTCAGTAAACAGTGACAAATGAGTGTGGAAAAAAATTCTGCAACTCTGAATACTGAACAATTTCTACTATGAAAATGATTAAGGGATTAGGCTACTGTGACGGTCTAAAAATGAGGGTTGTTTGGAAAAAACTATTTTTGAAGGAATTAGTAAGATGATTGAAAAATGGTTTGGACGTTTTTTTTTGTTTGAACATTAAAAAAGATTTGTACCACATTTAATTAAAAAATATTAATGATCGAAGAAATCATAAGCAAACTCGTGAAGGACCTTTAAACGTGAGGGGCCTAACGGTGTACTCGATTTCGACCACTCGGTGGATCTGAAACCAAAGAAACGAGTTTTTTTTTTCTTAAACAGATAATTGGCTAAGACTCGACCATGCTTTTTTTGCTATCATGTGTCAATCATCACAAGAAAATTGTTTTTTTTTCCGACTGTTGGAGGAAAAATTACATCATCATTGTTAACGGCTAATATAAAAAAATGTTAAGAAGAAAAACGTCGATCAAGACTAAACCTACTACTATATTGAATAAGTGTGCCAAATTTTAAGTGAATTCTCTCATCAGATGTCGAGAAATCGTGTACAACGTTTTTAAAAACATAGTTTCGAGAAAAACGCATTACCAGTGTGAACGCTGAAAATTTGGGTGATTTTCGGGAATTTTTTGGAAGAAAAGTACTCAATTAAATGTGTCGGAAAAATTAAGAATATATTTGGCTATATTTGACCTATAATACATAATTTTTTCATAGAAAAATATTGAGATCCAAGCGACTTATGCGCTGCCTTCGGAGGCGCCAAAAAAAGTTCCTCCACTGCTGACATGATTCCGGGCGATTGAGTAGCTGAAACCGAAAAAGGAAAAAATGTCGTTAAACTGGAAGGCATTTCATGTACAATGACGTAGGATTGTCGAAAAATATCAAAATCTAACAAAATGGCGTAGTTATGAAAAAGTCTTTCTTTTTACCTAAAAAATGGTCGTTTAATTCAATGCCAAATGGTCCATTTTCATCCAATCAAAAATATCCTACGTCATTGTAGAGTAAATATGTTCAAGAGTACTCAGTTCAAATTTCAAGTCAAT
Organism: Ophion obscuratus; assembly: GCA_964007375.1. NCBI lineage: Eukaryota > Metazoa > Arthropoda > Insecta > Hymenoptera > Ichneumonidae > Ophion > Ophion obscuratus. The sequence goes on from OZ023312.1 coordinate 26,089,465, forward strand.
CGGATAATTGCTCTTTGAGTTACAATGTCAGCAAATTTGAAAAATATAATTTCGAGAAAAACGCGTTTAAAGATTTAACTATCGATTTTTAAAAGATAAAATTATACAGATACGTTCTTGAAATTTTTACAGGATTTTTTTGAAAGTATAAACTGTCAATGAAGGCAAATAAGTCGATTTTTTGTAAATGTCACACATGTTTGTCTGGTGTAGCCCCTTTAAGTGTTATTAGCAGTTCTATCGTTGTCGTGATAAATTTAGCTTCAAGCTTCGTTTCCTGTACCATATGTTGGACTTTCTTCTTCGATTTCAGTTACTTCAAGTGAGGTATGAGTTTTCGTAATTTTCATAGTAGCCTAACCCCTTAAGGCAGTACTGTTGTCTAGAGCGCTGTCTTGGCGGTGATTTGTAGCATAGAATAACCTTTAAACTGTTTGAGTTTTCCTTCTGAATTTTTTTAGACATGTTTACTGATCCTTCAAGAATATATAAATACAAATAATATACAAATAAAAAAAAATATGATGTATTTTTGTACGTTTGTTCACAAAGGTGCGCGGAAAACGCCCCCAATTAGCGACCAGTGCTGTGGACGTTGTGTGAATCCGAAAAAAAAACCACAAATATTTTCAATCTGTGTGAGTGTTGTGATGTTTGGTACTAGATTCAGCAAAAAAATAAAGAATTTCCAAAATGGCGTCATGCGAAACTTTGATTATCTATATTTCCTATTTTTCTGACCATTCGACGAGTTACATAAAAAAAATAATTTCGACTCAATTTTGTGACTAGCGTTGAGAAATAGTCTACTGAAGGTTCATGGCAAATCTGAGCTTAATCGGCCAATTCGTTATCGGTTTATCGTGGTTGCCGATTTAAAGAACATAGTTTCGAGAAAAACGCCTTTAAAGTTTTTATGCCCTCCGTAGCCTCTACCCGAGCGTACTCCTTATAATTTCTATAACTCGGCTAACTTTATGAGTATCATTAAACGGTTTTCACAGACGAATACAGAAAGGTCTGGGGAATATTAAATAAAATTTAAAAAAACGATGTTTTCAAATTTCTAAACTACAATACTGCCCTAATGGCAACAAATATATTTGATGCCGTAGTAAGAAGAAACTAACAATTTTAAGATTACTCCACAAACAACGACGAGCCCCATACTTCGTAGCCACTTCGGAGAACAATCAGGAAAAAGTACTGGCTTCTCTTGATCTCGGGTCAGATCGCCTATACAGAATTTTGCCGTGGGAACTTGACGCTCTTCTAATGCCCATCTCACATTTTACGTCAGGTGTTTCGCGGAATTTTTACAATTGCTGCTACAACTATCGCGGTTCAAAAAAGAAACAGGAGAAACAGTATTCAAGATATTGCGCGTAGTGATACCTGCCTCATTTTTTCAAAGGATAGGAAACGATATTCGGTAGGGGCTCGAAGTACTATGAGTTCGAAGGCTAGTTCACGCATTGCCTTTATGACATTTTCGGTTTGAGGAACCTCATCTCAGAAGACATTCTTACTTTAGGCGCTAAAAAGGCTATTTTCATGCATTTTTTTGATAGGTTTATATTATAGATATTGATATAAAAGTTGTTACACTTAATGAATACATTTTCGAAATACATTTAAAAAATGTAATGTACTTATGTAACCCAAACAAATTTAAAACGCGTTTTTCTCGAAACAACCTTTTTCGACGGCTTGTTGATAAAATCTTCGAAACTACTGAACCGATCCTTATGAAATGTTAACCACATATTCTTTACAACTATAGGTATAGCGCATGTCGAGCATTTTTTTAAATCTTGATATCGACTTTTTTTTGCCAAAAACGTTGAAATAAATGTTTTTTTGTTTTTTTTTCGAAAAATGTCCGCCATTTTGTTGTTTTTGCATATATCAAAAATCGTATATGCCATTAACATACTGAATCTAAAACCGTTAAATTTTTTTGTTTCGGACGATCCATCTGTGAGATTTCATCAACACCGGATACCTACAATCTTTTGACATTTTTTTAACCACCATTTTCGTCTACAAATAGTCACTTAAATAAACACACGAAATGCAAAACAAATGCATTTCGAAAGTGTAACGACTTTTATATCAATATCTATAATATGCACCTATAAAAAAATCATGAAAATAGCCTTTCTTAGCGTCTAATGTGAGAAGACCCCTTAAGGACAGATTACCGTCAAGATGAAAAATGCATGAACTTGGGGAATTTTTTTTAAATATCAAATAAATACTTTTGGAAATGGGTTTAAACGTATTTTATTCTTCTATCGATGGAGAGCAAATTACAATTTTATTTATTTAAAAAATCCAAAATAGCGGCTCCAGCTTCCGTCACGTAGGGCCATGCACGGCGTGTTTTGATCTGCGCAGGGCGCTCCACAGTCTCGCCACTTCATCTGAGACAAAAAACGGGTTGATAATGATTAAACTACACTAAAGTTGGGGGGCCTTAGCGTTTTTTGTTTTTTTGAAAATCTGTCTAACTAAATGGCAGCCTTTTGAAAAAAAAACCTCATTTTTTTGTTCGGTTTTGTTGCTACAACGGACGAAAATAATATTTCCAAAGCGATTTTTGACAAAAATCGCTCCCTCGTGGCCCCGCAAGTTGAATTTCCTTTCAATTTCGCAGAGATTTATGTGAATCGGTTCATCAGTCGAAGCTGTGGAGCGGCCCGCGCGCTGAAAAATGGTGTATCCAGAAAAATGGTTTTCCAGCCGGCGGACTGTTCCGCTCAACAGGCTGTAATTTCAAAAATACTTTATACATGAAAATATTTTTTACCCCGCATTGTTAACACTTTAAAGATGCAGATTATCTAAAACAAAATCGACTCTTTCATCTTCACGAACGGTAACTTGTCCATAATTCATTATCGCGTTCGCACCAGAGCGAGGGAACAATGGTTAGGTGAACGTATCTGTCGAATCTTTCGTAATCTTGTAATTTCACGAGTTTCTTTGATTTTCCGGAAGCTGTCAGCGGCACAAAGAACATAGGAAATCGTGGTAAACTTGACTGCAAGATTTTTCGTGCCACCTAAGGGAGTATCGAAAGAACAGCAGGGCGAAGACGTTATCGGAAGAAGGCAGGAAACGTAAAAAATTACTGGGGGCATCTCTCGACCTGGGAATGTACTCACGTACGCGCAGTGGCACCCCGCCGAGTCGAGTGCCTCGCTACACTAAAAACTATAAACGTTAAAACCAGTTTCTCTTTTGCTCTTCCCCTGATGGATCGCAGTAAATTTTTTTTTTCTACACTTATTTTATTTATACATACAGATATGTACGGACGAATGAATTAGTGTATATGAGATTGCGCAGAGAGAGAGAGAGAGAGAGAGAGGGGGGGGGGGAATTGTGCAGAGATATGTTCACGTTCATGGCCCACAAGAGGCAAATAGCAACGAATGAACATACGAGAATCACGTGTGGTCCGAGTGAGTTGAGAGACGAATTGTCTCAGGTTTCCCTGCTTCTTCAATTTATTTATATCGCACGGAGCTGGCGGACTCCGTGAGAAGATGGAAAGCCGCGGTTCAGTCACTCGAAGCGAACGTGCGCTTTGCGTATGCTCTTTCCCCAACGGATCTTTTCTGATCCGTCTCGAACCTACAGTCCCGCCATGACAAGACTTTGGAAAACATTCGCATCGAGTCGATGTATGATGTCATTCTTACGGCTCCGGGGCCACATGGAATCCTTTTAGTTCAACTCTGTCCATTCTTCGTGAACACCCACCGGGGCCCCTAATGCAGAGCAAATGTCACGATTGAACCAATTAGCGCGCTAGCTTTGTAACAACCAATGACAACCATTTGCCAACAGTTCACCGTTTGGACGAAAAACAGGTGCAGTAAGTTTCAACTGGTCATTTGATCATTGCTTTCCTAGATCATTTCGGTGATAGTTGGCAGGCGAAGTCGCACGCAGACGATACCGAAACTTTCTAGTGCAATTAGGGTAATCGTAACGACAGGTTTGTGGTTGAATTCGGGAAGAACCGTTAATTGCTTTGTGGTAATTATCACGGGGTTATAAATGCTTCTGTTGGTGTAGTTTTACCGCCAATGAGAACTATTAATGACCATAATTCTCATGAAGGCGAAATGACGCACCATTTTGTGGCTAAGGAAAGCCATTAAGAGCTTTTGGGATTTTCAAAATAAACAGCTGTATCGAATGACTTTACGTTTTTACAGTCTACGTGTAGTTACTAGACGAAGAACATGTATCTTATGGATGTCGAAGGCTTTGAAACAAATACGGATCGAATTACCACGGGCAACTGTAACTGAAGAGATTAGGAAATGAACTTGCGGTTGAGGTATTGGGAAATTGAAGAGAAACTCGACCTAGCTATAATAGAAGTATTTATTTTGGCGCTTGGGCCAGTGCATTGTGGGAAGAAATAACTAAAGAAAGTTTAGGAAACTATCGTGTAGGTTGTAACGCGCAGAGCGTATATCATTGCGATTTGATGATTCTGTCATTGTAGTTTTACCGCTAATAAGATCTACTAATCGCCAGGTCTCATTAATGTCAAATTCATATTACCGATCTGAAATCCATTTTATCCGTGCTCGATATCATCATCCTGGAAAATGCTCGCCTTCATAGTTACGCTTTTGTGGAAATAGAGCCTGCTTTTTTTTAATCGTTAAGGCGATTCATCTATGTGGCTTACGGAATAATGAGATTTCTTTGGGAATTTTTGTGGAGAATAATTGAAAAAAAAACAATTAAAATGTGGTTTGGAGGGTTCATTCTACGTGTGTCGACGTATACAAAAAAAGTAATTACGAAAAAATATAAAATGGCCGATTAGTCGTGGCTACACTAAGAGCGTTTGCTATGCGCTTTGCAGAAGGACGCAGAACTTTTATGCGCTCTGCAGAAGGACGCAAAACTTTTATGCGCTCTGCAGAAGGACGCAGAACTTTTATGGATCAGGACATGGAAAAAAAATCGCCATCTATATTGGTTTTGCTACAGAAGTACATGCGATTATTAAAAAATATGTTTTTTTCCACAAATAAGCATCATTTTGAATACATTTTCTTTTATTTGCTAAAGAAACGACCGCAATTTGTCTATAAAAACGAGAATTGTTTATAAATCGTGAAAATCGCGTGTACTTCTTTAGAGAATATATTTAAGAAGCTACAGTTTAAATTTCAAGTCAATCGAATGAAAACTGCCCGAATTATGTGTTCTCCCGATTAAAAAACGCAGTTTTGAGAAAAACGCGCTTAAGGGGAGATATACACCTAAGAGCCGGAAAAAGGTCATTTTTGTGAATTTTTTCAAGGAAAACTATTAGAAATTTCGGATTGAGGTTTTAATTATCTAAAAGTATATACATTCAAAAATATGTTTAATTTTCTTTATTTAAAAATATGAAAAATATACAAGGATATCGTATGATGCTTGGAGTGTCGTAAAAAAATCTGCGTATACGGTACCCACTGGCGTTTCTTCAAAAATCATTTGAAAAAAAAACCAAAAAGATTATTAAATTAGATACTATGATCTAGTACTTGTCATAGCCGATTTTGAAAATATCGATTCATGACAAAATGGCGGATGTTTGAACATAGTGATTTTTGGGCCAAAAATTAGTTATTATGTTGCCTATAAATAAAAAATTGAGTAACGGAAAAAATCCTATGACAAGTATTAGATAATGGTGTATAGAATAACCACAAAAAACCTCAAGGCAATCGGTTAATTGGTTTTCGAGAAATTTTGGGTACCGATTTGAAAAACGTGGTTTTGAGAAAAACGCGCTTTTTGCACAACGACTGGACAACTCGAAATTTCTACTTTTACTCTCGAGGTTAAACTCTTACAACTCGAAATTGCTACTTTTACCCTCTAGGCTGTTACGTGCGTTTGGAAGTGCTCGGAGGAATTCCGGAAAATGAGTTTAAACAAATAAAAATTTCGCGTATTATTTCTTTCGTATACTATTCTAATGTTTATACATAATTTAAGGGGCTATACCAGTGTGATACTTTCAAGAAATCGATTTTTTTGCCTTTTTCGACAGTTTATACTTTCAAGAATATCATTATCATTTATACCATTTATATCAATATCATTTTATTTTGCACAAATCGATAGTTAAATCTTTAAACGCGCTTTTCGCGAAATGAGATTTTTCAAATTTGCTGACATTGTAACTCAAAGATCAATTATCCGATTGACTTGAAATTTGAACTGAGTACTCTTGAATATATTTACTCTACAATGACGTAGGATATTTTTGATTGGATGAAAATTGACGATTTGGCATTGAACCAAACGACCATTTTATAGCCAAGAAAACAGACTTTTTTCATAACTACGCCATTTTGTTAGATTTTTATATTTTTCGAAAATCCCACGTCATTGTACAGGAAATACCTTCCAGTTTATCGACATTTTTTTCCTTTTTCGGTTTCAGCTACTCAATTGGCCGGAATCGTGTCAGCAGTGGAGGAACTTTTTTTGGCGTCTCCGAAGGCTGTGCATAAGTCGCTTGGATCTCAATATTTTTCTATAAAAAATTACGTAATATAGGTCTAATATAGCCAAATATATTCTTAATTTTCCGAAACATTTAATTGTGTACTTTTCTTCCAAAAAATTCCCGAAAATCACCCAAATTTTCAGCGTTCACACTGATATAGCCCCTTAAGGCAACGAAAATAGATGAAAAATTGTTTTTCCCTCAGACGTAACGTTAAGCCGTCGGACCTACGCGAAGGACGGAAGTTTGGACTTGGCTAAACACTCGCATTGTGGGTTCTCACGAATTTACTGTTCCATCAGGGTGAATACCCTGCACGTGAGAATAGCGTTTCCTCTAGCTGAACGTTTCGAAAGCGGAAGAAAAAAAAAATAAACGAATTTCCATTCACCGCACTCTACATTTGAACGACCTCGCAAGCAGTGACTACAATCAAAATGCCCAGACAAAAACCCTTAAGTGGTAATGGCCAATTGCGAATGAGCCGGAGCGTCTCGTACGAAATTTCACCAATTTTTGGGCCGTTAAAAACCGCGAGACACGGGGCCACTAAAGATTGCGATCTTTGTCCTTGGAGGCTGAATCGAAATGTACCGCGTGTGTAATTTACGTTTATATTTCGACACCACGTATCTCGGAAACACCGCGGCGGATCTTTTTGAAATTTCGCATTCAACAAGATTGAGTGGTTGCCAAAAGGACGTGCGAATAAAGAAGAAGAAAGAGAGAAAAAAGGACTTGGTCTCTATCTCTCGGCTTCTCCTCCTAATGATCGTCCAGGCTTGAACTCAACGAGCCAGCTGGAAAAGGACGATCCAGGAGTGTACTTGCGACTGAAATACATTTCGGTTCGAATCTTCGAGAGATTCCCACATAGAGACCGAAGAATTTTGCTCCTTGCAGGCAGCGAGACGGGAGAAGTGTGTGTTGGGAGGCTGTAAAAAGGTGCTCGCGTGAATCCTCGTGAAGCTAGGCGAAGCGTGCGACGGGCCTCCTAGAGTCCAAGGCGATATCCTGGCGTTACGGTGCTGGGCTTGGATGTCCGGTTAATGCACCTGCATAGTCCGTGGCCTGTGAACGATGGCGTTGTGGCGTGGCTCAAAGCGGAAGGGAGGTTAAAGACTTCTACGCCAAGACGGGTGCCCAACCAAAGGATCGGAAGGCTTCAGCAAAGAGCCACCGATTCATCCTTCCAGCTGCTCATACTTGGGCTCATCATTGGTTCAAGATCGAACTTTGTCCCACTCCAAAAAGACATTCATCCGCAACATTGTAAGTCGTCCAAATTGACCCTGGCCTGTCAGCCAAGAACGGATCCCCAGTTGCTTAGGACCTTGAATATCTTCGGAATATCTTTCGTGGCCTGACGAAAAGTCGCAAATGCAAATTTCATTTGGCTCGTGATTTTCATAACCTTCTATCTCGCTCTCTTTGCCTTTCTCTGGCTCTTCTCCCCTTATCGGGGGATCATTCTCATAATTTCGCGATTCTCTATTCTCCACGCACCGATTCATAAAGTTCTCCTCGCAAGAGTGTCCGCGGTACGGTGAGCTCTTTGAGCGCTCCACTAACTCTGTCGGCGCTGTGCTTCGTTACACAGAGTCGCTGACCTCGCGAGAATCACCGGTGCGCATCGCACACTGCCCGTCTCTTTCTCTGTCTTTCTCTCTCTCTCTCTTGCCCTCCCTTTCTCCCGCTATTTCCCTCTTACCGACTCTTTTCCTCCCCTTATCAATCTCTCTTTGTCCTTCCATCTTGCTGGCATCAACGTGCGCTCTTTCTTCGTACTGTAGGGACGAGGGAGCAAGTGCGGCCGTCGGTAATTTTGAGAAATCCCTCGGGCAGTTACCTTTACGTATACATATATAAAAACGAGCGAGGAAAGGGGAAGAAGCTTTTTCCTAGTGAGATAGTGGATTCTTGGCAATGAGAATCATCAATGAAGACAATAACGTGTGAAGATCCTAAAGTATTTGGTTTTGGGAGCCAAATTTTGGAACGTTACGTGAAAAGCTGAACTACATGCTGGTAGGTATTGGATACCTTGCTTGAATCGTTGTTCCTGGATAGCTAGCCTGTATCGAGAGATAGCCTAACTATTTTGCCTGCATCAAGAGGTCCCGAATGTTTTTTTTTTGGTAAGATATCCTAACTACAGATGCGACACATATGCCTATGTATCGATGAAACTGACATCCGCTAGTCCAAATCTATATGAACATGTCTGTTGTATGTGTATTATGGAGAAGCGGTTGGAACGTTTTATCTAAACCCAAACAAGCTTAGAGCAAAGGTTTAGAGAACACGCATGTATATGAACAGGTATGTATATGAACACATATGCATATGAACACGTACGTATATGAACACGTATGTATATGAACACATATGTATATGCACACGTACGTATATGAACACGTATGTATATGAACACGTATATGTAATATGTAATATGGAGAAGCGGTTGGAACGTTTTATCTAAACCCAAACAAACTTAGAGCAAAGGTAGTTTGGTAGAGCAAAGTGATCAGACCATTGGCCTGATCACTTTGGATTGAATAGGACGATGCGTTTCCGAAACATCCGTGAAGACTATTTGGCTACAAAACAAGATAGAGCATTGTTGGTGCTCCATACGCACTTATTTTGCGTATGGAGTCAAAGCTTTATTGGGCATGGGTAATTTGATAGTTGAAAGATGTGCGGTAGGGTTTTAACAGGCTATATGTGAACGCTGAAAATTTGGGTGATTTTCGAGAATTTTTTGGAAGAAAAGTACTCAATTAAATGTTTCGGAAAATTAAGAATATATTTGGCTATATTTGAACTATATTACATAATTTTTTCATAGAAAAATATTAAGCTCCAAGAGACTTATACGCTGCCTTCGGAAGCGCCAAAAAAAAGTTCCTTCACTGCTGACATGATTCCGGACGATTGAGTAGCTGAAATCGAAAAAGGGAAAGATGTCGTTAAACTAGAAGGTATTTCCTGTACAATGACGTAGGATTTTCGAAAAATATCAAAATCTAACAAAATGGCGTAGTTATGAAAAAAGTCTGTTTTCTTTCCTATAAAATGGTCGTTTTTTTCAATGCGAAATCGTCAATTTTCATCCAATCAAAACATATCCTACGTCATTGTAGAGTAAATATATTCAAGAGTACTCAGTTCAAATTTCAAGTCAATCGGATAATTGATCTTTGAGTTACAATGTCAGCAAATTTGAAAAATATCATTTCGAAAAAAACGCTTTTAAAGATTTAACTATCGATTTTATACCTACGAGCGGTTGCTCTTTAGAAGGCTGCCATTCCAGAAGTATTAGAGATACGGCCTTGACATTTTTACAGGATATTCTATAAAGTATAAACTATCGAAAAAGGCATTAGAAAAAATGGATTTTTTAAAAGTGTCACACTGATATGGCCCCTTAAGGCAGCCTCATACTGCCTCTTTTCCCATGTGATGATTCTTGTTGGTTGGTTGTCCAATGTGATGTGAATATAGTGATGGCTGTTGTTCGCATGGTTTGTCCATTGCGTTTTCTTCGTCCCGCTTGACCCTGTGGAGAAAGAAGTTCTGCATCCGAAGCGGGGCTGCAAACGGTTCGGTTATGTGATTTTTCTGTGAGAGAGTTTCCGAACAGAACCTTGATTTCTCTGCTTGCCGCTTTCTCTCTCCTTCGTTCGTTCCGTCTCTTTTTCTCATCATCGAAGGGTGTTACCGATCGGGAATCAATCCGTTCTCCCACGACACTCTCGTGGCGATGCGATGCGGTTTTGCGTCGACGTCTATACACCGGCCACACGGGAAAGATTCCACGCAGTGAGGGCGAACCCACGGGACGTGATAATCCACGTTGCAAGAAAGAGAGATGTTCGCCCGCGAAGGCAAACAAAAAAACACTGCTGTGACTCGAGGGAATTTTCTCGTAGTCCTACCTGAGGGCTAAATCACCGCCTTTTCCCCCCCCCTCGCTTTACGTTCCCGACCACGCGAAGTGTTTCCGATCGTTACACGCGCCTCCTTCAGACACGGATTTTCTGTGCTCTCATCTCGTTCAGGTTCCTTCCTCTCGTAAAGAAACGGTCGATTGTTTCGCTCGAATTCCCGAGGGCTCGAATCGAGTGACGAAGACCTCGGGGTCGAAGAATTGATGAGAAGCACGATTCATGAGCCGGAACGGGAAATCGTAGCTTCCACGGAGCGGCGCGACGAAAGCCGCGGGAAAATACACTTCCGGACCACCCCGACAACTTTGCGCTGGATTATGAAAGTTCAACTCGTACCTTGACGCGAGGCCAAAATATCCCGCTGAGATCGGTATACATTGGCATGGTCATTGAGGTTTCCTTGTTTTTCTGTGATTGTTTCGGTAAAATAACCAGGGAACGAACAGGAGAGTGGGAAATCTCACGTACCCATCTTGAAACGACGATAGTGGAGTTGGCTTGCCGATTTGCATCCTAACTCAGATAAGGGCCGCTATGTGCGTGGCGACAAGGCGGTGGAGTGCATGGGCCTTTGACCCCTCATTTCCGCCGCTCATATTTACGTAGCTTTTGTCAAGAATACGTGAAAAATTACATACTCAAATAAGAATAAATTGCAGCGCGATTTCAATCGCGCACGTGAATGAAAATTGAGGGAAGATTGAAAATAGGTTAGGTGTCGGAACAACGTTCGATGCGACAGCGACGTCTCGTGAACGAATCGGTAGAAAGAATCTTACATGCTAAGGGTATAGCCACCACTAAAATTGAACGCCGTTTCGAGACCTACATGCAAGACTAATCGAGGTTGCGTACGTTTGTGATACGCGCCGTTTATAGATTATCGACGTTCCGCGAAAATTTGGGTCACGTATGTAAAAATACAGCCGAGACTTTTATCGGGAGTTATTATATTTACACGGCTATTGTTGATATCAAGCCTATCCAGACCTAGATCAATCTATTTAGATGTAGCAAAATCTATCTAGACTTGGATCAAGCCATCTTAAAAATTGACCCGTCCATAGACCTAGATCTAGATCTATCTATCATCTAGATCCAGGTAAACAATCTCCAGTCGACACATTTGCGGCAGTGATGCCAACTTAGGGGTTTTGCCCCCGAATTTAAGGGAAACCCAGATGTGAAGGGGTTTTTAGGGGGTAAATTTATTTAGGGGTATTCTTTAGAGGGATTTTTTAGCGGGTACATTATTTAAGAAACTTTTTTGAGGGCATGAAATTAAAGTGTATATCTTGAAAAAAAAGTGAAAAAAAAAAAAGAAAACAATGTATCTTCAATTAATTCGATCGGAAATTGAAATAGGTCAATTCGTTCGATCGTCGAAATTATGTGTGCGATAATATATTTTATATATTCGAAATACATATTCCCGCGAAGAATCTTTCATTCGCAATAAATATTTCTTATAAACTATACGTTAAATTCAAGGATCACTTTTCCTTTTGCTGAATTATAATCGATTGCCTTTCAAAATGTTTTACACCAATGCCATACTTTATGTCTTGTACTAGCAACACAAGTGGCGCTGGTGGCTGAATTTCGCACTACGACGAACAACAACTTGTTGGTCAAGACCAACGAATTCAGTTTTCATTTTTACCGCTTTTACTGTTCGACGTTTTCACGCTGTCACGTTGAGGTTATGTCCGTTAGTTTTTTGTCTAATTGCGTATTTTATATCGAATTTCGAATTACGACCAATAACTTGCTGATCAAGAAAATTCCGTTTTTACTTTTACGATTCAACGTTTTCACGTTGTCAGTTGTGACGTAGAAGTTGTGTCCGTTAGTTGGTTGTCTACTCGCGAGTTTTATTGCATTGCAAAGTAAGCCAAGTACTCAAACAGGGTGTGCAATGAAAACTTTAGGGGTTTTTCATCGAGATCTAGGGGGATTTGAAGTTGGTCCTAGGGGGAACATTTTGCGGGGATCAGTCCAAGAGAGCAATGTCAGACTGACACCGATCATGCAAGAATGGGCCGCTTGAAGTTACCAGAAATGATTGCAAGTGTCGCCAATCGTTTGTCCGTAAAGGGGACAAGTTCGGAATGCATAAAATCAGGGCTAACATGATCCGCATCTCAATCGTGGAGATTTTCGTTGTTGAAAATGTCTGTCGGATTGAAGTTCAGTTTCTTTGAAGTCACATGTACATTTTTGGATCATGAAGTCTATGTACCCGTGATTCGTAACGCCAGGTACGAGAATCAAGGTAGAGACCAGCAGCGGGGCGAGGGGGCGACTTCCCCTTCTTATTCCAGCTCTCTCCTCTTTTGATCCCCACCTTGTTATTTTTCTCCCCTCCTGTCCGTCGTTCTTTCCCTTTCCGAACGTGCGCCTACTCCACGTGAAAAGTCACGCTCTGACGGATACAGGTATACGCACTCTACCGCGTTCAATCTAACGGGTGTCCTTTCCGCGGAACGCAATAGACGCATTAAGTCTGCAGATGGTACCGTCGTACTCCCCATCTTTTGGGCGACTAATCCCAAAACGTATCGTGAACGATGAGCACCTGCCTCCCAATATTCAACGATAAAAATTAACCAATTTTCAAATCTATGCTGCCTAGTCTTCTGATGCTTGAAAAAAATCTGCTTGTTTGGACACTGTTGGTGGGACTTCGATTCTTCGATCAGCTGTGACAGTTTTGATTGCGTTTTTTTGGTGAGTTCATTGGCTAACAGTATTCTAATACTTGAAATAGTCGTGTTGCGTCCGTTTATACACGGCTTGAAGGAGGCTGATCTGTTGATTGGCTGCAAAGTTGTGGATGGCATATCCATAGATTTTTTTTATGAATAGGTTAGTGGTAAATCACTATTGATTCTCCGGCAGTATTCCAATACTTGAATGAAAGTTCGATTCGTTCAGACATTGCTTGACAGTAGATCTCTCAATGGATCGCGCAGAGCAGGCAATTGGCACACGTTTGCCATAGGGACATTGCATGTCGAGGATGTCTGTTTCCATATGCCCAAAGGTAGAGTTACCCAATCCTTCATCCCGTTCGGATCCATTGTCCTTCCTTTCGGGGTTTGCCCCAAACGTTTTGTCGCCAGCGTCGTGTAATTTGGTTAGATCGCTGTCCGATCGCTGCTTGACCAGTTACCGTTCCGCAAAAGGTGTCTCCACCGGTGATGCGGTTCCCTCAGCCTCCCATGATCGCATTTGGGTATACGTTCGTTGTATCGTTTCGTGGCTTGCGCGAGGGTGTTGTTGATGATTTTTATTCGTGAGCACCCCTTGTACGAATGGAGTTGTGAGCGTTCCCAAAAGTGCCGTCGCATAACTTGTACCATGCTGTTGGTCTATTCGCTCATTTTAAGCTGAGTCACACACAAGCTCAACGCCGTTCTCGCTCTCTCGCCTCCTCCTCGTGTTCCTCTCCCCTCTTGCTCGGGCTCCCTCTCCTTGCTCGCTCGGACAATCATTTTGTCGTTTTCCTTCCCACTTCGACTTGCCGTATCTCCCGTTAGGTTTGTCTCGTTTTTACACGCGGGCGAGGAGCCGCGTTGGAGCACGTCGGGGCAGTTGGGGGATCTCTCTCGCTCGACTGCGGCAGGTTATGCTGCTGACCGTATACACACGTATACACAAATACGTATGTATGTGTGTGCTATGTGTATACGGTCGTGGGCTTTGCTAGCAGCGATCGTATAGCCAACCGGCGTCTCTCGCTCTCTCTCCCTCGCGATCTCTTTTGCTCCGTTCCGAGCACACGGCTCGCTGGCCACCTTTCCTCTCCTTGGCTGGTCTGCCCTGCTGCCGGCCGGCGCAGGTTGTGCTCGCGAGAGTGTAGTTTACCTGGCTTTACCTGTGACCAAGGAGCTTTAGTTCGCTCACGTCACTTCGAGCAACCGGTTCGAGAGCTCCGGCGACGTTTTATCCAATTGGCCTCTTTAACCCACGGCTTTTCTATATACACTTATACACACACACATATCCAGAGTTACACGCAACTTGGAACCACTCGTTCGTTCTGTCCGGTAGTCCGTTCATTTTCGACGCACGTCGCGTTCTCTTCAAGATCGACACTAGACTTTCCATTCGAGTACATTTCACTAAACGTTTCTTCGTCCTAATCGCCACCAACCGAAATTCATCTTCGTTTATGCGGAAGTTCGACCCGCAGACGTTGTTCGACCGTAAATTCGCACCCGGGATCAACGAACTGGTCCTTCCCGTTTGTTGGTCCGTTCAGTGAGCCACATATACGAGTTACGCAATCGCTTCCGCTTTTGGGTATAATCATCCTGGGGGTTTCCGCGATTTCCGCGTGTACCCGGTAGACACGTACACGCAACACGGCGCGTGCGCGCGTTGATTTACGTGTGGGCTTGACGATGAGTCCCTCTTCGGCTGCTGCGCTGATCGAGGAGCGCACACACATGTACGCTTCGTCTTCGTCGAGGATCGGGTCCGGTTGATGCGCTCTACCAGCAGCAGGTGACTTCCAAGACTCTTTTTCTCTCTCTGTCTTTCTTTCTCTCTTCATCTCAGTAGTTCTCAGGCTCCGGTTGGTACACGTTCTTTCTTCCGCGATACAGTAATATATACAGCTATGCACACGCTCCCTCGTGTTCTCTCTGCAGAGTTTACTCTCTTCTCGTTTTGTCTGAGTCCATGTTCGTGTGCGTGTATGTGTGTGTGTGTGTGTGTGTGTGTGCGCGCCTCTTCGTACAGGCGTTACTCGGTCCCTCTCGGGTCATCGCACTCGATGGTGTGTGCCTCCTCGTGTTGCTGTACAAGACGTATGCAAATCCCTGTCCGTTGCTGGTGTGCTCTCATCTCGCCAAGCTTCCATACTCTAGACAAATGAACCCAGCGAACGATCATCCCCAAATTTGTTCTATCTTTCGACCACATGATTATCCTCGTATCGAACTGTCGAGTACCTGAAAAAAAGCAGTTTCGCTTATACCTGCACGGATCACGTAGGATCGCCTATCGATGATTCAACGGTCCCGGACGTTCGTACAGCGGATATACATGGGTGTATGTTTATATGTGAACGTATACGCAGAGAGTATAGCCGTGTACATCATCCGGGGCCTTTTGAGAGTTCGACGACTCGGCTCGCGTGTCTTAACCTACGTATCTCCCAAGGTATTCCGCATCCACCCACACCTATACACTCGAATCTTCGTGCTCCACCGCCAAGAAGCCAAGAGAGTACAAACACGCGGGATTGTGAACATTGCCCAGGCATAGAAAGACGAGACAGAGTCCCTTTGCCGAGGCGTCTCTTTATCCCGAAGACAATTCAACCACGAAGAAGTTGTCACACAGATCGGAGATCGTCAGAACCGCTGCATATTGTGGTTCGAGCTTCGGAGAGGATTCTCAGGGTCCTGGCGAGGGAGAAGCAGAGGGGGGGGGGGAGAAAGGCGAAAGGACGACGACGCGAAGACATCTCCGATGAGCTGCAGTCACGAGCAGTAGGTATAACACTGATAGATGGGATCTCAGCTTCGAAGGTACGTGCCACAACCTTTTAAAGGGACCAAGAGAAGAGAGAGCATGAGATTGTTTGAAGAAAAGAAAAATAACTTTCCCCGCCCCTCACGAGAATCCTCACTGCGAGGAGAAGCGAATAAGATGGGGAAGGCAGATGGGGAGGAAAAAGAGATTGATGACGAGACCAATCATAAAGGACATACAAGTTTCGTTCCCGTGATAAAGCGTTTCTAATGTAATAACTCTTGCATGATTTTGTTTTCCCGCTTCTTCTTCTTGTATATTAGGACTTGTCTCGGTCTCACCATGACTCGTGTAAAACGACTTTCTTTCGACAGAATTTTCCCGCTTTAACGCCACAAAGTCATCCTTACGACTAGTTCCCCAATGGAGAAAAAAAAAAGTAGTCACGAAGTTCTTTGATATATGGGTCCCTGGGAACCGCGCCCGGTTGAAGATATTTCATAAGCGATATTTTTTCCTGTCTTCGATTGACTCCAGGATAGAATAGCCTCGAGAAAGCGTTACCTCAATTGATTTTTCATTTCTTCATTACTATGTATATTCTCGCGGCCTCGAGTCCACGAAGCCCAATCGTAGCGACGAATGGAAGTAAACCTGCATGTATCGGTATACGTTTAAATATTGTACTACAGGTGTCTACGCGAGTATTCGTGTATTCTCGTGGCATTGTCTTGTGTGTTGCATCACTATTTGAAATCACGGGCCTCAAGCGCCTGCTCTGAGACATCGTGGAACGCGATGTTGGACTATTAGAGAGCACCTCAGACCGTTCCTTTGGCCTCGCTTACGTTTTGCCTCTCCCTCTCTCAATCTATCTTTCTCTCTCTCCCTCTTCCGTATCTGTGTATTTTCCTTGCACACGGAGCTCCGCGTTTTTTTGTGGCCTCGTCCGGACCCACTTGGGGTCTTTGAAGGTACCCGTGTACTACACCTTTCGGTATGCCAGGGAGAATGTACGTTAGAGAGATTTTCCAGGAAGATTTTGCCGACTTACGGCAGGCCGTGAAGCGGAAGTTTTTAGCCAAAGAGGCGGGAACAAATTTTCCAAATCTGTAAAACGATTATTACGGGCGCGTCGGCTTTTTCGTTCTTTCTTTTACCAACTGATGACGTTGCTACTCTTTGAATTATTCTGTGAAGTGAAGCACGTTCGGTAACTTGCCTCTTCATCGTCAGTTCGTTGCAACAGTCCCCACTGATTTTTCTCTGGTGCTACTCGGTTTTATTCCACACATTTGAACCGCTAGTGTTGACGAAATTGCAGATCCCATCATTTGTTGCATGAAGCATATTGAGGTTACGATATGCAATGATGCAAAGAGTGTATGGAGACGTCATGTCTGCCGTATGTGTTCGCGATGATACCGCACATCGAGACACTGTGTGAGGCGTATTAGCTGCTCACGAGAGCGGATGTTCTTTGATGAAAAAAAGGAGCAGGGGTCATTGGACGTTTGAGAAAGCATGAACTCACGTAGACGATCTTAGCATCCTCGAGCAAGGTTCTCAACTCCGATAACTCTGTTAATCCAATATGGCATCGTGACGATTGGATCGAATGGCAACAAAAGCAGTTCTTTTGTGAGTACTCGACATTGTCTTTTAGACATGGTCGTAGAGGTGCACTAAAGCCGATGGTTTTTTGCCTTCCGGTACACTACCCACGATCAGGATCAATTGTCGTTGCTTGGTTTCAACGAACGAGTGACAATATTGTTGGCCTTTGATATTCTTGATGTATCC
This sequence comes from Ophion obscuratus, assembly GCA_964007375.1. NCBI lineage: Eukaryota > Metazoa > Arthropoda > Insecta > Hymenoptera > Ichneumonidae > Ophion > Ophion obscuratus. The sequence goes on from OZ023312.1 coordinate 26,107,255, forward strand.
GCACGTAAAAGTGAATCTTAGCGGTTCTCTCGACCGATCGGACTTTCGCCGATCTTTGTTGCACAATTGCAAATTGTACAGGGACCGACATAGTCGGTGATCTAGCGTGTTTGATACACGTACGTATACCTATGTACGCGTACGGGGGGCGAGCTGGAAGGAGGATCGCAGCAAGGGTGAAGTTGTACAAAAAGCGAGAGAACGCGCGAGGTCGCGAGGAACCTGTTCCGAAGAGTTTTTCGATATCACCAACTGGGGGCAGGGGACGCTGTCATTCCACGTTCGAGGGTTTGTCGCTTCTCCCTTTCTTTGTCTCTTGTTCACGTGTTCGTTTTTCCCATATTCACGATGTATGTAGCTCAGAGATTTCCGTTAAGATTGTCACACTTTTCTGTTGGCACTTCAGGCACACATGGTCTGTTTACGATTTTTGGTTGCCATCCCTAGAGAAATGCGAATTTTTTAGCTTCAACTATAGTGAAATCAAAACGCTAGACTCTGCCTAATAATAATACGAATAGAGCAAGATGGACAAATGATTCGACTTAAAGGTTACATAGCATCTCAAGATGCAAGCACTTTTCGCTAATTTCTGCATGAAATGTAGAGTATTGCAAAACTAATGTTAAATTTTGTGAAGATTCCATCCATTTCGTAAAGTGGACTCAGGACTATGGAGAGAAAAAAACAGACCGGTTCGAGGGGCTTAAAAAAGTTGACTTTTTCAACGGTATGACAGACCGATTTCGAAATTTCGATGTGTTTGCCTCGTTTTCTGACGCGTCACCAAACTGCTCTTCACGTCACTTTGATCAGGGTTAACCCAAAGTTATTTCACTACACTGTTGGTAGTGCCTTAATGTAAACGATGGAATAATTACGGTCCACCAGACCAGGGTGTGACGTTCTGGGCCTAAGCACTCGACGCTTGCATCATCGTACGATGAGTTAAGATAGGAGGAGTCGAGAACGAGTAAACGATAGAACGCGTTTGTGGCCGGAGTTATGGGTGGGCTAGACCGGCAATGATGAAGGATCCTGATGGCAAGTAACGCGATGTTGGATCCAGCACGACCGTGCAACTGGAAGATTGTGTTTTCACGAGTCTCTCGCACACGGTATAGAGAGCCAGGCCCCTAGAAAATAACACGGGCCTGAGGCCGGAGGCGTTTCGAACCTGGAGGATCGGAAGGATCGAATGAACGCAAAAGAGTCTTGCGAAACAAGGAAAACGAGAACAAGAGGGAAGAACAAAGAGAGAATCGCTGGGGAGTGAGTCGAGTGCCGGTGAATTGGCGGAGCGTGAGGCACCCAACGATGGTATACCGGAGGACGACGTTTCCGGGAAGAGGCGTCGATCCGAGACGAACGCTATATTGCCCCGGCTATTGCGAGCGACAAGAAGGCACTCCGAGACAACGAGGTCTCTGAGCGTGAACGCGAAGACATCATTTGCAGCGTCGAAGTCTTCGAGCCACAAGGAAGAATCTGGACAAGAGACTTGAGCAGAGGAAGCGAGAACTAGCTGTTCTTCGCGGAACTGGAAAGTCGTCAGCGAAATCATTGTAAAAGTCGTTCATCACCGGAGCCTTTTTTTGCGTTCACCCTCTTCATTGAGGACTACGGAGCGCAGCTGTAACGCAATCGGTAGTATCCGTTTTCACCGCTACACCGATCGATTGTTGGATCATCGATCTTCTCATTGCCTAGCACTGGAATGAGTGCTCGATCTTCGAGTCTGCGGGAGGATAGATCGTCTTCCGTTTTGACTATAAGACATTTGATCGCCAGAGATCCCATCGCTATCGCGGACTCGAGCTCTTTTGCAAGCCGAACAATGACAAGCGGGGCTACTTTTGCATTGTTCTTCTGGTGATCAGAGGCTTGGAAACTGTCTATGGCACTGGAAGAATTCACGGGGGTATTAGCAACGGTCCCGTGGAGCTCCCGTGTCATACACAGCGACCGGCCAAACGACCCCTTCAACGGAATGGAAATTTCTAGTGCAATGCAATGACGAACAACGACGCATAGGAACGAAAGTATCGCCATTGTTGCAGCATCGACGCTTCTTGGACGGCAAAATAAATCAGCGATAACACTCAGCTCAGTGACTACTTTTGCTCAAGAAATCTCACCACACGGCACGTGCATGCTCGCGGTTATCAGTTCGCAAACATTGGAAATACGTACCACGTCGCGCGGTAGGTATAAGCTTGTACAATTCGTAATACCACCGTTGCCCAGTCTTTCTACCGGCTCTGCGTCGATTCGAAATCTCCGCTTCACCATTCGTCGATGTCCTGAAACAACAGCTCTTACACTCGCGTACGGACGATAGTTGTTTCGTTCTTTGAATCGGGTCACACGACTTGCTATGTTTTATCACGGTGGGCACTGCGATTGATCGCATTAGGGGAGAGGCATAAGTATCGGATACTTTTGGTTGAAATTTAAAAAACCAAACAATTACTAAGACCTGAAAATTTTACGATTTTATGAGCTACATGTCATATCCAACAAGATGCTAATAATTATCTTACACATTATATTTCAATATTTTGAGTTATATGTTTTACAAAAAATGACAGACATCATGGTTTTCAAAAAGATTGCCTATAGTTGGATATCCGATGTAAGGACCCGAACTCCATTTTTCTTATAACTGATATTAGGGGACTACTTTTATATGAAATAGAACCAAACGTTTATTGTTTTAATTTTATAATTATTATCAATCAATCAGTCTTTATGAGTTAAGCTTTGATTAGGTAGGAACCTTTTGGCACAAACGGGTATGCAATATTAGGCTCGGTTAAGTATCCGATATTAAGATTTACCATGGCCGAATATGAACAGTAATATTTTTGTAGATATTGCTATTTTTGCGAACATTATATCGATGCTGCTTACGAAGAGTAGCATGCTTCAAAATTCTTACGGAAACAAGCAGGTTTGATATCACCGCGAAAACTAGCATGTTTTGGCTTCCGGCACGAAAACTAAAAAGTTTCCGTTTTCGGTACGAAAACTGGCACCTTTCGATATTTCACGCGAAAACTAGCACGTTTGGGCTTTTACCATGATAAGAAGCAAATTTCGATATTCACCGCGAAAATTAACATGTTTCAGTAACACTGGAATTGTTTCCGACTTTTCCTTCATGCTTTTTTTTTACGTCTTGTCTCTATTTTTTTTCACCAACACCTTTGGTTTGAGCTTTTTTTACTCCCGATTAACGGAGTATTTTTTGTTTGCCATTTTTTTGTTCGCCGTCTTATTTTTTTGTTCGGATATATATTATACACATTTTATTGTTAAAATGTTCATTTTCGGGACTTATAATAAAATGGCAAGCGGAAAATATCTCGTCATTTGGGATACAAAATGCATGGTCAAAAAAATGAAGAACAAAATATCGGAAACAATTCCAGTGTGTCCAGTTAACAATGACAACTTTTTTGACGATCGGATTGATGCTGTTCGAATGTTTATTTTAAAACAGACGTCAGATCAAACATTGCATCTTGCACCAAGGAAAAAAAGATTTACAGGCCATGCTTAACAGAGGTTTAATTCCAATCGAACATCAGCAAGATTTTTCAAACATATTAGACGATAACCATGTCCAAGATTATAGTACATTTGTTGAATTATATTTTCAATAACGTAATTTAAAAAAAAAATAGAAACTCACAATAAATATTTCATTGTATTTACAATTTCGTTATTATTTTTGAGTAAAAATTGCTATTATCGATTTTAATTAATAATTATTATCAAAATGTTAATAAAGGCAATGAGCATAAAATTAAAATGTCATTACGCAAAAATTGTCATATTTGTTTACAATACTAATGTTTTATTTTTCCACATTTTCACCTGAGCACGAAGGACTTTAAATTCTCACCAAAACTCTTTTTGGTTGAGATTGTACGACGATCCTTAAGGTTTTTAATTTACTCCGTTTACACTACTTTTTACAGTGAAAATCAAACAAGCTAGTTTTCGCGGTGAATTTGGAAACGTGCTAGTTTTCGTGGCGAAAGCGTAATCATGATAGTTCTCGAGGTGAAATTAAAAAAGTGTTACGTTTCGTAAGAACTTTGAATCGTGCTACTTTTCGTAAGCTGCGTCGATATATTGTTTAAGTAAAATAAATGCTGTAGTTCATCAACGATAACAAAAACACAAATAATTTGGACTTACCTCAATGAGAACAACACTTTTTAACACAAAACACATGTTTTCACGCCGGCAAAAAGTGACATCATTTCTCTGTTGTGCCATTTCTGTTGCTAGGTAACCGAAACTTTTGCAGTGGCGATATCTCACGACTATTAGCGAATAAAATCAAAAACAAATGTCGCTATAGGAAAATTCGAGATGTCACACTGTCCGATATTAAGCAACTATCCGATATACGATGCTTCCCTCCTAGCGTTTGGCTGAAAAATCTTATCGCATTGTATCATCGTTTAGGGCAGGCAACGATGATTTTTCGGTCAATTGATGAACGATCGGCAAAGTTGCACTTTTCCTGTTACGCTGTCCTACAGATTTATGAACCTTCTGGGCACATCTTGATCGGAAGCCTTCTGTACTGGAAGGTATGGATCCTTTGAGCGAGGCAAGGTCGGCAGCGTTGAATGGGTCATCAGCCCTTTACTCGAAACACCAACCTCGATTCTCCGCCTTATGGGGATTTTCCTGGCTACCGCATACTCAGTAAGTTTTCTCATATATTGCCGGTGAATTTCTCACAAATTTTTCCTCTGGAACTCAGCGTCCTGATCTTCTCTCATCTTTGTAGCACGTTTTGTGAAGATGTTAAAAAAGATCCTTCCCATGGGCGTTTTACCACCTGAAAGAGCGGTCCTTACACTTTCCTAGGTCAGCAACGAGACCAGAGAGTCCCAAATGTCTTACGACTATACCTGCAGGCAGGAAACCAGTTCCTATTTGTTCCACTTACAGCCATTCGACCATGAGTAGACTCCAACCGTTTACAGCCTAAAATTTCTGTACTCTCCCAACTTCGCAGGCCAAGCCCAGAAGCCGCGACAATAAAAGTCTATTGGATAAACGAAACTTTTTCGAAGAGCACACGATAGGCTCAATACTACCTGCCCGTTACGGACGTAAGTAAAAACATCGTGCAAGATCGTTGATCGATCTGCCCCGAGGTGTGAATAATAGGCGAAGCCCTGTGTATAGATCGATCGAACCAGAAAATCTAGAGGCGTGAGAATCTCACAATTTAACGTGAAAGGCAAAACGGAAGAGTGTCTTTATATATATATATATATATACATATATAATATCTAAAAAAGAACACCGACAGAGCGTTACAACCGGAAAGAATTGAAGAGAACCAGTTCTGGTTTCATCGACTTGTCTGAATATTCAGTGCGGCTCCCGTTCTTAGCAGCTCTAGTAAAACGTTGAATGAAAAACTGTTTTTTTATGATCTCGTTTAACGCATAGTATTATTATCGTGAAGTAAAAAAACGTTAATACGAAAAATATGTCTATGCTTCATTATGACGAAAGAAAAGTCATTTCACATTAGTGACGTGGAAATTTAGGCTGCCACATATAAGCTTGGATGATAGCAATGATAATAGTACTGCTAATGGCGATGCTAGTGATCATAACAGTAATAATAATAATAATAATTGTCAATTCAATACGTAATGATCATTTCCAAAGTAATTTATAATTGTAATAACTTTCAGTGTAATCGCGATTTTTGACCGTACGTATGTATACTTATTTGTTCCCAAATTCATTGTAAAAAATAGTTCTTTGATTTCGAACTTTTCAAACTGTTAAGATAAAAAGAAAATAGTTGCAAAACCACGGTTACTTTCGAAAGTATTTAGTAAATAATGCAAACGTCAGTGAAGTTTGTTCAAACGTCGATGAAGTTTATTCAAATATCGATGAAGTTTGTCCAAATGTCGATGAAGTTTGTGCATATGTCGATGAAGTTTGTTCAAATGTCGATGAAGTTTCTCCTAATATAGATGAAGTTTTATCAAATATCGAGGAAGGTTGTCCAAATGTCGATCAAGTTTGTTCAAATGTCGATTAAGTTTGTTCAAATGTCGATGAAGATTACTCAAAAGTTGCTCTAATAAAAATTGAAATTTCTGCAGAAATACGGGTAGAAATCTTTCGAAGCTGAAATTTCACCCATTCTTATACAGACCCCGTGTAGAAATGGAGGGTCAACTTTATAACGCATATTCCCATCAGGGTTAAAAAAAGAAATAGGGTTCGATAAAGAGAGATCAGGCTCGCGGACAGGTTATATGAGAGTTATATCCGATCGCAAACATTCGTAAACTCACGCTACTGTGTGCGAAAATCAAGTAAGCGAGCGCACGAGGAACACACAGTAATACAAGTCACGGTTAAAAGAAAAGGAGGACGCGCGTCCGACGTAAGCGACAAAGGGCATAAGACAACAGAGTAATCGAGCGCGAGCGCGCGCGAGTTGTCATTAAATCCCATCTCTAATTTATGATTATTCACACGTATGCGAAATTCCACGAGAGCGATGACTATATAGGACGAAGAGCGAAGAAATACGACGAGTTCAACGTACTCGCTCTATAGCACAAATGCACGAATTCGTCATAGCCATTCTTTGCTTGCTCGTGATAAACGTTCCTCTCTTCGGACAAACTGTGAATCGTTTTTTTTCCCCCCCGTGCTCGCTTCTTCTCTAGCTCTTGCGTTTGTTTCTTTTTTTCTTCTTTTTCGCGGTTCTTTCTCTTTTCCTCGGGAGTCGCGAGGTGAAGCCTCGAAATGATATAAAAAGAAACACTCGAGGCGTTCTGCTAGCTCGCGTGGATTCGTGAGCCGGACCGATGATGGATCCGGTCTGTTTTGTCCGAGCGTACTGTCGTAATAATCCGACCGCTCTCTTTCTCTCTTTCTCTCTCGCTCCTTCGCATTTGCCACTGGGTAAATCGCCTCCACGTTTGTCCGCGAATGAAAAAAAAAAATGAATATAAATACAAATAAAAGCACACGGAGACTTGAAAAAGCGGAATAAGAATAAAGTACATTTCATCGCAACACAAAACAGGCAAATCTATATAAAATGACGGAAGAGCTAAGGCTTGCGAGGGATTCGTCACGACTCGTGATTGCTCTTCGTCCGGTCAACAACGCGAGTCTGTACAGGAAGAGGACGAGAGGAGAAAGAAAGAGGAAGACGAACTCTTCACAGAGGCATTGGGAGCCATCTGTCGATGGGAAAGCGAGCCGCAGGTGCTCTTTCGCAGTGTGCCTGTCTCGTTGGACTTTCCGCGTGGCGCCTCCTTCGTATTATACCAGTCGTGGAGCTCGAACTTCTGTGCAAAGATGCTCGGAAAAAAGCCTGCCTAGTGCGTGGCGAAACACGCGTAAAGTAGGGTTCCGTAGTCTTCGGTTTGCGCAATCTTTGTAAGAATCAACGTTTAACTAATATGTAGTTATGTTTTATTTTACGACACAATTGTTTATTGCACACTAATTTCAATTTCATGCAATAATTCGCAATCACAATACTCTAATGGTGGTCTGAAGTCTCTGAAGAGTGGGAACCTTTTGTTTGATGTTTGCTATCTTGTTACCGAAGCTTCAACCAATATGTGAGGAAGTTATTCGTACAGTCCGCTTGTGAAGTTTCCATGAAGTCAACTTAGTGATCAGTTGGTTGTTCATATCTCTCAATTTGTTGATGCAGCTTAACCAAAGAAATTTTTATCGAATGCTGGTACTTAGATTTTTTCCCAGATTTTTCGTTATCAACTGGTGAAAAGTTAGAACGGGAGGGGGGGGGGGGGGCATTGACCATCACTTTAAACCTTAATATTTCGCAAACGGGGCTTGAGAATGAAAAATGGTAAATGGAACCTTAAATTCTTTCTTTCAAAGACTTGTCCTATGTGCTACTCGGTAAGGTGCGCGGAAAAAAAATCGCCCTTATTTTACATATAGGGAAAAAAGTTAGTTTTTTTAAAAGATTTTTCTACATATTAATTGAGATCCTCATCTGAAGCATCCACTGGGAAAATTTCATGCATTTGACCTTACAACTGTGAACAAAAACCCACGTGGAATTATAATATCAAGTAAGGTAGTTGGCCCGGTAATCGTCACCGCAAGCAGATCGCTCGACTTTGCAAATTTATATAGCTCAACTTGGAAAGTGGGTAAAAATTATTTTAAGTCATTCTGAATCAGTTTTTTATTACGAAGAAGAGTGTCGTTGTGAAATTTTCGTGGCTGGTACAGTTTTCGAAAAAATATTTCGTGAAGGTTATAAGACGCTAATGCACGGGTCATCGTCATGGCGCCATGACGGTCGATCTAGTAACCGCCATGTGAACGTCCCAGTAATCATCACATGCGTTCAAACTGCTTTAACTATTGGGTGTACAACTTAATTCGGTCCGTTTTTTGCGTTAAAATAAGCACTTATTTGAATGATAAAATGAATTAATACATTAATCAAAATATTGTCCATCGCTAGCCATTACTTTTCCCCATCTTCCTGGTAATTTATCAATTCCGTCGCGGAAGAAGCGTTCATCTTTTGAAGCCAAGAATGAATCGATCCAATTTTTGATACCCTGTTGTGATGTGAAGCGTATTCCAGTCAAAGCGTTCTTCAGCATGGATCGAAACAAATGGTAGTAGGAAGGGGCAAGGTCTGGGCTATAAGGCGGGTGAGCCAGACTTTCCCACCCGCTATTTTCCAAATACTTTTTAACTACATTAGCAAGGTGAGGCCGAGCTTTGTCATGTTGAAAGATTATGGACTCGTGTCTGGTCGCATATTCTGGACGTTTTTCGGCTATAGCTCGCTTTAAACGGATCAATTGTTGCCTGTAGAAGTCTCCCGTGATGGTTTGGTCAGCATTCGGTGGGCTTCAGCTGCACTTTTCTTCCAATTGAAACAGAAAATCAACATTTCCTGCAAATGGTGCTTATTTGTGACGAAATTCGACATTTTTACCGCAGTAAAAATTAGACTTGATGCGCAAAACTCAGAGTTCTGTAAACGATATTTGGTTAAGAGATGTTGATACTTTACGATACAGCAAAAATCAGCTGTGGCCGTCAACCATTTATAGCACCTAGAGCCATCTTTTGAAAACGGACCGAACTAAGTTGTACACCTAATAATTGCGCAAAGGTCCGTAGGTCTTGTGGATTCGATTGTGTCTGCATAGAGCACTGCAAAATAATTTTTAGTCACTCAGTCATAAACTTTTTACTTTTTATTCAAACATCTAACAAACATTTTTCTTACACACAATTGTATCAATGTTGAAAATAATATTAATTATGGCTATTACGTCAGAATTATAATTTTCATTCATTTCCAATAATTACGAATTACTATTTTATCATAAAATATTTTAACAAATTTTTTCGATCGAGTGGTGTTCTAGACGTTGACAGTTATCGACATGGTCACGACGCAGTAATCGACAGAGTTTATTTATATGTATAGGGTGTCTCAAAATGACCTGACATTTAAATTTATTAACAAATTTATTATTTATTTGAAAAGGACGAATATTTTTTTTTAATATAAGATACAAAGAGGTTTATGTATGGAACGCAATAAACTTCGCTCGATCGTGTAGTACTCCATCTTTAAACCTCAATACTCCCTAATGCCAGTTGTCAAAGCTTACTATTCTATGTTCGCCACAAAAAATGGCGCGCAATTTAAAATGTCAGGTCATTTTGAGACACCCTATATATCTTTTTACTATCGCGAATATGTGTATGACGATTACTGGTCCGTGGAGTCTTCAGACAATGTTAAATAAGGACCCAATACGTATAATCTATTTTTCTATAAATCAACATTCGATTCATAAGATTTTTTTTGCTTACCTTGTCCTAGTTATCGACAGCTGAGGCGATTGATCGGCCGTGTGTTTACATTGCTGAACCAGTAATCGTCATACATGAAAACTCGTTGAAATTAGCATGAAAGTATAATTTTTTATGCTGAGCGCAAAACTAAAATTCTTATTTATAACTTGAAGATAAACTTACCTCACGCTAGTCCCCAGGCATTCTCAAATCACGCGAGTGATTCTGTCTTTTATTTAAAGATTAAAGTGAACCGTGTCACACCACAGTTCACTTTAACCTGTAAATGGACAATTCAGCCGAAATCGCAGATCGACGCCGTCGCTGAATATGTTTGATTTGATTATTCTTGAATTCGTATACTTACGAGTGTGACGATGTAATACAACATAGTAAATACCTCCTGGACACTAATACATTACATATCTGCCCAAACGACTGATTCTTATCTTAAAATACTTATTTAAGGCTTTATATACGCGATTTCGCCGATTTCCGAAGGTACTTTAATAGACGCGGGTAAAAAAAATGATGCATATATTGACAACATTTTTTTACAGATAATTTATGCACATGGTTAAGTGTATGTAAAGAAATCAGAAATATTAACAAATGGCGGAGATATAACATAATAAAGCAATGTATTTTTTTTGCGCGCGCGTTGATGGTGAAAGTTCTCGCCATCTGAAGGGCGTCTGAAAAAAATAAACATATTTATAATTGCATAATTCATGTATCTTCAGTGTGAACCAACAATATTATTTGAAAAAAATTATTATAATAAAAATTCGAAACTTACAATTTTTTTACTCAATTTTCGGTCGGAATTTCATTTTTTATAATTTTTTGTGTCATTGAAATTTTTGTTTCTGTGCTTCATACGATAGGTGATGATACAAAAAATACGTTTTAAACATTTTAAAGCGATCGGAACCTTCATTCAGAGTTAGAACTTTCACAAGGTTCAAAAAAGTGAATCGTGGAAAAACGGCTTTGAAGTTGGCGGTCGGGCACGCCGCGCGGTATCTATTATAAATGCAGTCTTACCTTATTTTTGGAATATTTCAATTCTGTAAAGCTTAAAATATTCCTACCCGTTCAGGCTAATGGAATCAAAAACTGAAAAAAAAAATTTCATATTTTTCGCGTATATAAGGCCTTAATGTGTAAACATGACGATCACTAGGACGTGATGACTACTGGGCCGACCACCTTAGTGCTGAATTTTGTCGCTGACGTCTCTTAGATCGAGCAGATCGCGTCGGTATAGTTATCAACTAGACGACTCGTATGAAGGCGTACATCGCGTTGTCATAACGCTGTCATTAAAATCTCTCTGCTTCTTTCGTAAATGTTTTAAATTCGATTTGAACATGTCATTAGCTCATGTTATTTGACGGTGAATTTCCTTCCTTCCTTCCTTTCTTCCTTTCTTCCTTCCTTCCTATTTTCTTCCTTATTCTCCGTCAAATATGTCGCATTGCAATTGATACTTGGCTGTCAATTATCTCGGTATCGTATCACTCGTTGCATTCGTAATTCGCAGAGGATAGTTTCGTTCTTCCTTTCACAATTTCAATGTTAGCGTTGGTTGCTACCCTCAGTGAATACAGGTTAGGAAGCTTAGCTGTCAAATTTGAAAGAGATCGTGGACATATATGTCATGTTGGATTAACAGCAGCGCCTCTTGGTTGGGATCCCTATTTCAAAGATTTTTTGCTGCAGGATCAGTACCCGAAGTTCGGGTTCTTTGCTTCGGTATGAAAATACTCGAAATAACCTCGTAACAATCGAAAATATGAGTGAAAAAAGTCTCGACTCGTGGCATCTCGAAAACTCGTGCGACATTCGCTTCACTGTTTCGCGATTCTCGATTAAAAGACATAATCGAAGAGGTATCGCAACTGTTTCTCTCTCGTAGACCAAGTGTAAATCGAAGAGACGATTGTCTTCCATTCCCGGAAGGCACTTTTATACCCGGGCTGATCAATTATCCGCCTCGCACGGCGAGTGGGAAGGGGGCAGCTTTGAATTGCCTATCATGCCAGTATGCGAAAACACCTGTTGTTCGGTCGCGCTCGTATTACGAAACACAGTGTATCCGTGGAAATCTATTTTTGCTTAACGGGACTGCATAAGCTTGGAACCTGAAAAATAGGTCAATTTTCAATATTGTTTGTGATGAGAGTATTCACTTGACGTGGTCGGAATTTTACATACAATTCATATATAGTGTTGCCGAGCTTGAGTTTTTTTTCCATTGAAAAATATTAATAAACAATGAAATTATTATTGTTCACGAAATATAAAAAGTATAAAAAATATAGTTTTAGGATAACAACAAAACCTTCGTATAAACGGGTATTTTTTCGAAATTGAATATTATTATTTAAACAAAGTGCCGCCGTGGCTGCATGGCCAGTTGCAAAAATGGTCCAGGTGGTTCTGCCAATTAGAGTGACCTGGGATGAAGAATTAAAAAAATGTACATTTAGTAGAATAATAAAACTTTGGTATGACCGGATACTTTTCGGAAATTTTGAAAATGACTTAAATGGCAAGCTGAAAGTAGTTCGATTTTCGGCGAACAAAAACTTTAATAACTTGTTATTAACGAATGGATAAACATAAGAAGAAATCATCTGGTCATACGACAGAAAATGTCATAAGCTATGTTCTGCCTGAATTTAAAGTGAATTGGACGAATAGATTTTGCGATACGATTTACACCGTCTCATAAAACATAGTTTCGAAAAAAACGCGAAAAAAACGATTAACCCGCAGCAGGGGAGTTCACCGTAGCGTAGTGGATGATATGATCCCTCACAAAAATCGTCATAACTCGCTCGATTTTCAGAATTTTTACAAAATGTTTGCTGCAAATGGGAGGTAAAGCCCGAGGCTATGCAATAAAAACAGTGCATTTTCGGAACTTCAAATTTATGCAGACCTCTTACGGTGCATGTCGGAAGTTTGGTTTGTGTGCTTGTTAGGAATGGATTTTGGGCTCATATCTTATTAAGCGTTACATACTAAGGTAGAAAGACACGTTTTTCTCCATGGAGCTCAGGCGTTTTTAAATTGTTATAAATAATGAAATAATGCATTGAGCGATATGAAAAAAATTGTGAGGTATAATTTGAACCTTGTTTAATGCAAGGATATTGATTAGAAATCAAAAATTAAATTTTAAATATGCAAAAAAACGTGAAAAAAGACTTTTTTTCACAAAAATTGCTGTAACTCTTGTAAATATTGAAAAAAAACATGGTTTTATAATCTGGAAACAATGTACTTTGAAATAGACATAGCGGTTTCTGTGGACTTTTCAAAAAGTACATTTATTTCATCCAACGCAGGTGCGATTTAGAAGGAAAGAATGAAACGCTTACGCATATAAAAAAATGTATGTTTTATTGGAAAAAAAAGTTGTACGGCATCAAAATAATTTGTTTGGTTCCCGTGGACCCAGTGTGACTATTGAGGGTTAATATTTAATAAACACGTTTTCTATATAGGTAAAGGAGACTCGTTTTAAATATTGCATACATACTCATAATCATGGTACTAAAAAAAGAACCATTATCAAGGCCAGATAACGTTCGAAGCTAATGAAACTGCTTTACATTGAGCATCCAATAAAGGGCTTTATAAACCAAGTGTTTAGGAAAAAAATCTTTAGCCGTTTTTTTCAACAATTTCGCTGAAGCATGAAGAAGGAAATCCTAAATTGACAGATATAGCACACGTGACGGTATTGGAAAAAAAAGGCTCGCCAGCTTAACCCCTTCGTTGGCATTGACGCAATAGTGCCTCAAATAATTCCGTGCCCTGTGTGGCATTGACGCAATGGTGCGTCAACCTTTATTTCCCTATTTAACTTGCTCCGATTTGGGGTTTTTGGGCTCGCTGAATCCGAATGTGAAGTCAAAATTTGGAAATACAAAATGGCGGTGCCGATATGGCGGACATAAATCAAAAACTTTACTCGATTTGGATGAAAATTAGTACTCCAGGATTTTTGAGGTCGCTTATTACGAATCAGAAATTTAAATTTGAAAATTCAAAATGGCGGCGCTGGAATGGCGGACCGAAATTGAAAATTTTACTCGATTTAGATAAAAATTGGTACTCTGGGTTTTCGAGGTCGCTTATTACGAATCTGAACACAAAATTCAAAACATTTTAATGGCGGATCTAATATGGCGCACGAAAGTGCAAAAAACAGCTCATAATCAGTGACCTACACAACCTATGAGTACCGAGTTTTATCTAAATCAATCTGCATTATTTGCATTCTCATTCACCATATTTGTTCGTCATTGTGGATTCTTGAATTTTGAGTTCAGATTCGTAATCAGCACCCTCAAAAATCCCAGAGTACAAGTTTTCAGGATAAAAAAATTTTCCCGCCATTTTGGGCACTTTTTGTCGAATTCTCTCTGCCAACGAAGGGGTTAATGAACGCTTGAAAAACCGCTCGCCAGCTTAATGAACGCTTGAAACTTCACAGGCAGACGTTACTATGTTATAATATCATACTACGTTAAGCGAGGGTTCCCAAGATCCTCACGATATCTCTCAACCTCAAAGCTCTCTAATCTTTGGCTAAATACTTCGTCGCTATATATTGGGTTGTTCGGAAAGTTCGTGCCTATTTTTCAACATGCCACCTACCAAAAATCCGCACGAACTTCCCGCACTACCCAATACATCTCTGTCAGCAGAAAAACTTCGCCGACTCAACCGATGTAGTTTTTTTTCTAAAAATCTTCAACGCGCTACCTTGCGCCCAATTTTTAAAGTTGCGCAATTCTACAAATGTCACTGTTCTGAATATGCGCAGGTTGTTTTTTTTTTCTATAAAACTTAATTAGTTAATGAATTAAGCGTAACTAATCCTGTAATTAATCAACCTTAATTATTTAAAAAAATTAGTAATATAGAATGTCTAATTTGACTTGTTAATATTATATTAACTAGGAAAAAACAATGAAAAAATAGAAATAAATCTTTGCTAGTGGTTGTACGGTGTAGCAGAGTCGCCACCTTGTAGATATACGCGTGCATACTCGCGCGGTGTGAGCAACGCACAACCGAGTTGAATACATACCTGCTGTATGGATATGCAAACGCGATTGTCACGCTCGAAATGCGCGAGCGAGGACAGGTAGCAGCATCGAAGGCCTCGCGGCTGTGTTAAACGTCTGCTGAAATATATATATATGCTTTCCATGTATATGCTTTCCAAAGCATACATGGAAAGTATGCTTTGAACCCATTTTATTTATGTTGTTGGCTAACCGACGTTTTTGAGTACGGCTCTGAATATTGTTCCCTACCAGGGTGTCTAATTTCAACCAGAACTGAAATTGCATGACTTTTAATGATTCTTAAGGCAAGGAATGGGGATTTTTTCATGACTCTTAGTATGACTTTCTGGCATAGAAGTACTACTGTGTCCAAAAAATAAGGTGACATTTGAATTTAAACTGCGCGCGTCGAAGGATTTGGAGAATTATTTTTTTTTAGGTTGGTAGTACTGTCAGTGACATCTATGTCAAATTTACATGTCAAAATATTCATTAGTATTTGAGATACGCGTCGTTTTGTGAGCTGCTAAAAGTGAGTTTTTCGTTTTTTGCGATGTCGAAATTTGTTGAGCAAAGAATTTGCATTAAATTTTGTTTGCGGAATCAATTTTCTGCTGCGGATACGTTTCGCCAAAAACTCAACCCATATCGTTCCGCAACCACCGTATTCACCTGATCTGGCGCCGTGCGACTTCTGGCTGTTCAGCAAGCTCAAAAGATCGCTCCGGGGACACCGTTTTGATACGATAGAGGAGATTCAAGCCGCAGCGAAGACGGAACTGAAGGCAGGGGCGGATTTGATCCGTTGGTCGCCCTAGGCACATGAAAGATTGCCGCCCCCCCCCCTACTCGCCGTAAAGCACGAAAAATTAATTGAAGTATAGGAATAAAATGAAAATAAAAACAACGAAAGTCAGTAAATGATAAAATTATCTCAATCAGTGTTTCGCAGATACTATACAATGAATCGTTATTCACAAATTGTCTTTTGTCTAGCTTTCTGGGCAGCGAATTTGTTTATCAAATCATCACAATCCAAAGACCGTAGCAACTGTGATTCGATGCAGGGGATAGCCAGAGCGTTCAACCTGTCCTCGTTCATTTTCGAGCGCAAATAATTTTTCACCCGCCGCAAACACGAGAAGCTGCGTTCACCGGAACAGTCGTAATCGGGATACAAACACACATACGTAGAGCTATATCAACGTTAGGATAAATGCTGTGTAGATCCTGATCATGAAGCCATTTCAATAATGTCATCGGCGTGTCGGTTTGGCTTCGGCTCGAAAAACACTGGCAGCGAAAATGTTGGCACTCTTCAACAAAACCCTCTTCGAGATCAGAAGAGTAAATCTTTTTTAACGCTGTTGCTTTCTCTTCTACTTCAGCTGGGCTTAGGACCGTCAGATTTGTGAGAAACGAGAATTTATTATGAAATTGCTGATATGCTTCTCGTCGTGTACAGAAAGCAAGCTGAAAAACGGTTGAGAAACAAGTTGATATGATTTAAGAAATTAACAAATTGAAGGCGTTTTTTAGAAGGCCTGCGGGCGGCGTGCGATGGGAATATGACCGATCCTGGGAACGACTCTTCCACTTCTCCACCATGTACGAAAACTAATACTTATTTCCAGAATGTCATTTATTCGTACTTTTTTGTTGTGATTGTGCACCTACTCATGCGGGCCGCTTTTTTTATTATAATTTTTTTCCGAATATCGCCTACGCGAAGGAGCGGGAGGCGAAAGGCGCGATTACTGAAAAAAAAATCCCACCAAGTTTTGCCGCCCTCTAAATTTTGCCGCCCTAGGCCCGGGCCTAGTCGGCCTATAGGGAAATCCGCCCCTGACTGAAGGCCATCCCGGAAAGTGACTACAATCAGTGTTTCGAAGATTGGAAAATCCGTTGGCATAAGTGCATTGCATCGGGAGGGGATTACTTTGAAGGGGATGAAATTGATTTGGAAAAATAAATAAAGAATTTTCGTAATAAATACAATGTCACCTTATTTTTTGGACACAGTAGTATACTTAATGATTCTACAGTGCGAACGATTTTCTAAATTTTTATATTTTTATTTTCCTCTCTCAAACAGATGTGTGTTGTATGCCAATAAAAAAGTATACGGAATAAACGAAAAGTCACCAAACTGTACAATTCCATATGTAGTAAAAAATGTGAGACAAACATAATTTCAAGATTGCTGTAAAGAAATATATTTTGGGAACATCTATAAAAATATTACATACATTTAGGAACTTTGAGTAATATCATCTAGTCGCTTTACACGAATAACAAAGAAAAACTAATATGTTCAGATAACGCATCATTTTCTTTTACTTTCTTCTATTTTATTTTCTATCGATTCGTTATTCGCTTCTCTATCGACGAGTACCACAAAGTTAGTTCGTACTGAATATAGACTCAACGATAATTCAGTAGGGTATAATAATTCAGGTAGACTGGTAATTTTTCATGACATTTCATGACTTTTTCAGGGGCGAGTGTAATTTCATGACATTTAAGATTTTTCATGACTCTTCAGGTCGGTAGACACCCTGCCTACCAACAATTGCTCTTCAGGACAGTAGGGTCCTAGAAACGACCTTTAAATATATACATATGCCTGCGTTCATCCGAAGGTGATGTTGAAGAGAGGTTTACATAACCGATCATATCTTGCACTGCATCGGATTATGGCAGAAAAATTCCAATCTACCGAGTTCATCAAAGATGGCTCATTGGTCTTTTCTGCAAAAAGGGAAACACGCAAGTTAGACAACGAAACGCGATAGAGTCGCTCATACGCAAATACCGTATCGTGTCATAAGTTCGCGTGTGCTTTTCCCATTCACCGTTTGATTCCTCCGGATATCGATGCACGTCCATAAGCAAAGAACACGCGCGGCTGAAGAGTTCTGGTGGTGGTTGCCAGCTCAAAAAGTGGAGACTAGCGGATGGAACAAGTCTAAAGCTAAGTTGGAGACGCGCTCACAAGAAACATGAACGCAGATAGTTGCTTGGATCTTGCGACCTGCTGTCCGATGATTGATTCTCTGCAACGGGAGCTTCTCCACGCGATCACGAGCGTGAAGAAAAAAAATGATCATGGCAGCGGAAAAATCTACCGCAGTGGCGAAATTCCTCGTCGGCAACCGGGGGATATGTACTCCACAGGAGGGGGAGTTCTGCTTGCTTGCCGTGAACTTGGCGTGAATCTCATTGTTCGCAGTCACCGATGCGGAAAGCCCGACTTCCGGTTTCTAATGACAGCTCTAAAAAGAGAGAGAGAGAGAGAGAGAGAGAGAGAGAGAGAGAGAGAGAGAGAGAGAGAGAGAGAGAGAGAGAGAGAAATCCTGATGTTTGTGCTTCGTCATTTCGCTGCGAATCAAAGAGAGCCAACGAAGGGGAATACACACGTACGCTTTATACACCACGACGACGATGATAACAACCCAGTGAATTACGCATACTAGGATGTACATACTCGAAGAGTCAGTGTGTGGTATATTAGTTACGTTTCGCGGGTACCTGCACGTGAGGCTTGTCAGTCACACATGTCGACGACACCCCATCATACGAGCTGCTGCTGCGGGTATTGCCTCCATCATTCCATACCCACAAGCGTAAATGGACACACTCTACGCTTTCCCTGTGTAACTTTGTACGCAGGCATCGTTCTACTGGGGGTCCCTTTTTTCTTTCCATGTTATGAAAAATGAATAAATTTCGAAATCCATTGGTCTAGATATGTGCCGGAAGTCGGGGCAGCGGATACGGGCGGTTGGTATGATACATTCTCCAGGTAGCACCTGCACTCCACTGGGGGGCTCACGGTCAGGGTATTGCACGTTGCTGCTGGCCGGACAGGACGGGGAGGGAGGGATTAATCCTATCATCGTAGCATCTGACGGAGTATGTCTGAGGACGAGTGCAGCATCTGGGTAACGTTGGGTGCTGCACAGTTGATTGAGGAAAAACCATTTTGGAAAATAAAAGACTGCTGACAAGGAACACTTAAGGGGCCAGTCCACTTTGGAGCCACGAAAAAAGGCTATTTTCGCGATTTTTTTTTTTTGAGGATTTTATAAAAGATATGAATATAAAAGTTGTTGGGCTTGATAAATAAAGTCTCGTAATACATAACAAAAAAATTAATTCATTTTTATTCATTTTTAAGTACAAAAACTATAGTTTAACGTAACGCCACAAAAATAGGTGGGCTTGATAGCTCCATCACAACTCGGCAACGGCTTGCCTGAAACCAAAAAATCAAAGTCCATTATATTCAGTATGACACCAGCTACAAAATGACCCTCGGATATAAAGTTTTATCGAAAAATAACAAAATGCCTGATGAAAAACGAAAAAAGTCAAAAAAACGCGTTTTTTTTTCACGGTTTTTTGCAAAAAAGGAGTAAAAATCAATATTTTAAAACCATCGAGAGTGACCTTGGTGCGAATCATGTTTACAATATGTCGTTCAAATTTCAAGAGAATCGGTTTATTAGTTTTAGAGATACTGTGGAGCTAGATTTTGAAAACGTTGTGTCGAGAAAAACGCGTTTGAAGTTTATACTATGATCGATGGTGGACGAAATAAGGTCCTGTTCAGGTAAAAAAAATACCTAGAGAGCTCGGATTTTCATAAAATTCTGACACAATATTTCTGAATGTATATACTTGCGAAAACAGAAAAAATGGGTTTTTTGAAATTTTCAAAGTGGACTGGCCCCTTAAGGTTATTATGGGGTTAAGGCAACATGTTACCACTGCGGTGAATTTTTTTCTGGACCTTTATAACCTCTTTACTGATCATCCTGTGCAGTTTGAATTTGATACAGTACCGTTTTTTAGAAGAAAAAAAATCGGCAACTCGACGTATTTCATGGGCGTATTACATTACGCTTATGGAAAACTTCCGATCATTTTTCAGTACATTATTAATATCTGCTAAGTGAATGTTACCACGGAGCTGAATTATCGGACTAATCGTTGGTACCGTGAAAATGAGGATTCACAGTACCGTTATAAAATTATTGATGATTTTGACAGCGAATTTGCGAGAAAATTAAGCACACAAAATATTAGACTGTACAATCATGGCAACGTCGTAGGCGGCACAAATGCTACTTATCTTATCGGTATTCGGTAATTATGCCCGGGAACCTCAAACTACTCGGTCAGGATAATTAAGAACGAATATTATTGATGCTTATTCTCTTAATTAGTAATAATTACTTAATATTAATTTGATAACTATGTTCAGAAATTATACATTTCTAGACATTTCTAGGCAAAGACAAAATAACGCGGATTTTTTTTTAGAATATCGGAAAATTATTAAAGTTCTTCATTTTTTTGAGATGATGCATTGCGTGGCCTGCCTGGTGCGCTACACAGCCTTGCCAGTTCATGTCAGGCGAAAAGGGGTTAAACATGTCTAAACTAGACTATATAGCGGGGCCTTATCGTTTTTTCTTTTTTCGAAAAGCCCCTGGGTAACAAAATGGCAGCTGTGCGAACAAAACCCCAATTATTTTGCTTCAACGGACGAAAAAAAGAATTCTAAATTAATTTATGACAAAAATCGCTTCCTGATGGCAGAGATTCATGTGAATCGGTTCGTCCGTTAAAGCTGTAGGGCGGCTCGCGCGCTGAAAAAGGTTGTTTTAAGAAAAACGCTCCGAGCGCCACAGCTACCTGTTTTACAGCCGGCGAACGGTTCCGCTCAACAGGCTGTCAATTCTAACATACTTTAGACCTGAAAATAACCTTTTACCCACGTGTCCGAAACACTTTAAGGATACAAATTAAGTAAAAAGAGCGAATTTTTCATCGTCATAAACCCTAACCTGTTCTTGAGTGTCCGTCTTCGTTTTCGTTGAGCCTGATATTTATCATAAAGAATTGAAAACTATTACACACGTATTTTTTTTATACGCGAAAAAAACGTGTCTAAGGAGGAAACCACCCTTCACAGAAAGACGCGTGGAGGCGCGATTTTGCAGTTTCACCCACAAGCAGTCCACCGATCTGAAGGAAACAAAAACCAAAATTCTTCTAATGTAAACCGATGAAAAATCCACCATGGAAGTATTGAAAAAAAAATTAAATCAAGGGCTGACACGCCTTTCTTTAAGGTCATGTACAAGGTCAACATAACCTCACAAATTTTCCAACCTAATTTTCGCATACATGGTTAATTTTTTTAGGAAAAAACAAAGCATTAGGCTCTGGAGAATATTCTAACGCAGAGCTTGATGATTTCCTTTTGCCCTAAATATGATTTATCTCTGAGAAATCTCTGTTCGAAATTTCAGCTATCTCTCTCGCACTCATATGTCACGCGGTAGATATTCTACTTCGCCTTAAGGCACGGTTTTAAGTTAAAAAAAAGTAAGTTACCCTTAAAACCATTTTTTCCGCCGATAAAAACATACGTGTGTAATATAGGGTGTCTCAAAATGACCTGACATTTTAATTGATTAATAAACCGCATTATTCACGTGAAAAGTACGAATATTTTTATTTTAATATGAGGTACAACTTGGAGGTTATGTGTGGAACACAATATTCGATACATGGCCGCCTCGTTTCCGTTTGCGAACGTTCGCTCTTTTAACGAAATTTTCAATAACATTTTGGCACAATTGCGAACTAATTTTATGAATAGTCCGTCCAATTGTATCCTTGAGCTCCGGGATGGTCGATGGATCATTGGCATATATTTTTCCTTTTAGAAAACCCCAAAGAACGAAGTCCAATGGCGTCAAATTGCACGATCTTGGTAGCCACTTCACATCACCGCGGCGCGAGATAACACGACCATGAAACTTCGTCTGCAATAAGTATGCAGTAATCATGCAGCAAATAACAATTTGTTTGCGTTGCTCGGTCGTGTAATTCTCCATGACTAAACCTTAATTCTTCCTGACGCCACATATATGAGTTTCAACAAAATCGAAGACTGGCTCTTAAGTGATGTTCCTTGTTAGCTGAATAAAAGGAACTTTTTCAACAGTTTTCAATGTTGCGGTGAAATCGTGTATCAATTTGCCTGATAAATTACGTACGCTTATTTCGCTCGTGCGTATTTGCACGCGGGCATTTCAAGGGCCAGAGTCGCGAATCGCGCAACGTGGAGAAAAAACGAGAGGAAAGAACGAAGAGTCGCGTACCATTAGCGGGGATGCGTGGAAAATTCACGGCTGTCGTTCGATGCGGCTGCTGATTCGCTTGTTTACTATCATTATTGTTAGACCATGGGAGCGCAAAGGAGCGGGTCCGCGTGCCGCCGACCGCGCGATGCCTACCGGTGCGTGGAGAACTGGCAACCGGCAACGGAAACGCTTCGCCAGCTCCATCTGACTGCGCGCTGACAAACCGGAAGTAACCGTGGGATCGAGGCGCTCTCGCGGTAGCCTGAAAAGACTTTTGAGCCCCAACGAGGAGCCCCCCGGCGCGAGAAATCGTGTCGGGAATTTCGTGTGGGAAAACTTCTTCGTCGTCGTCGGTGACGACGAATCATTCGCGTGCACGTCTTTTTCTTTCTTCGCGCTTATGTATTCTCTTATCTGACCGCGCTGCACTTATTAATACACACACATGGTATGCCGCTTTTAACCTTGAACACGACCGTACGACTATATTTCTTTGTACGATACCGAGCGTGTACTCGTGATAGCGAAAAATCCGCCTTTAATGGTTTCTCTGGAGAAAAAAAAAACATTACTTTGTGTGTATCTGTGTGTGTATGTATTTATGCACATGTGGGTTTCAGACCTATTTGAAATTCTTTTGCGATGGCATGTGTATGTTACTTGACAGATGATGCAAGAACGTCAAAAATGGTGAAAAACACTTTGCGGGTTAACTTCGGTTCGTGTATCTTGTCTCATCTTGAATCTCTTCAATCTCTTGAGACTCTTCATCTTGAGTCTCATCTTGAATCATTTTTATCTAACTTGATTTTTATATTTTGTTGCATATACAATAATTTTACATTATAGCTCGCGTCACTTAAGGCGAGAAATCCCTTTGGGAGTGTGAAAAATAGGTATTTTTCGGGATTTTTTTAGAGGGGATAAAATAATCTGATTATTTTCAAATTTGGACATGAGTTTATTATAACTGTCAAGTTTGAAAATAAAAAATTTGGGATAATCAACAAAATGGCGGCGTTATTAAGGGTCTTCGGACGCCTGTTTTCCGCGACATCGAAAAGTGCTGCAGTTGTCACTCTTTTTCTGTTGATCTGAAAAGAGTATAGATAAGTGTCATTCGTTTACTGACATATTAAGGGGAAGGATATACCTAAAAAATGATGATAAAGTGTAAAATTGAAAATTTGGGAGCCTTTTTACTCCAAAGTTTGAATTTTCGACCATTTTTTCGGCAGATTTGACCCCAAAAAAATTATTTATTTACACGCTACCTTTCAAACTTAAGGTATATCCTCCGCGATAATATCACTGAGAGTAACCTCCCAAAATTTCATCCAAATCGGTCGATAACTTTTTGAGCTACAACACGAGGAGTTTTTGAAAAAGTAGTTTCGAGATAATCGCATTTAAAGTTTCAGCATGTCATTCGCTACCTGACGGCATGCTGTCCCCTTACGAGTTTCGAATATGAGATATGAATATTTCGAGTTTTCCTTTGGTTAGTATATTCTTTGGGTATCGTAATTCCGAAATATGTTTTAAAAAATCGATTTTTTGAAAATTCTAAAGGGATTTCACGCCTTAATGTGCATATATTATATTGGGAGTACAAATAAGTCTCCGCCGTTTGGCAAAAGATGGCTCCACCAGGAGGTTATGGTGAAAATTGTCAGATGTAAAACGTCATATTGTAAGGTTGGACATCTGGTGAGACCATAACCTTGAAATATTAGCGATTTTGTATCAGCATCACATAATTTTTTCCGCCTTTAACCTCCTGGTGGGGCCATCTTTTATCATTGGCAGAGACTTATTTGTACTCCCAATATATATATATACAGGGTGTACTGTTATGAATGGATAATCCTGCAACTGGCGATAGGTCAGATCATGTTCTATTATATGCTGGAATTTCAGTTTGGTAAAAGTCCCACTGTTTTCGAGGTAAAGATAATCTGCTTTTGGCTTTTCGCATGCTATTTCTACAAATGATACCTGGTTGAATTCACCCGGCTGGCTGGATGATTTCACCCGGTTTGAAAACAAAAATACTTTTGGTTATTTGTTTTATTTAAAAACGTCTTCTTTTTGACCTTCAAATATGGTAAGGCCGTCGGCCACAGTAACGGGTATAAAATCATGTGCGAATTTAACAATTTTTTTTCCTACGAAAAAGTCATTCACTTATAAAATTAATTACACATCTATTTAGTATCAATATCAAGCTGCTAGATTTTTTTTTTAATGCACAAAATGGCCGACTACTAATATTTTCTTTTATCTTTTTTTAGGCGCTCCGCGGCGTGACATTTAACATCCACAATTTTTGACCTAGAACAAAAAAACGAAAATTCTCGTCAATCTACATTAGAATACCTAGAGAAGTGCGTACGGAATTTAAAAAATACTGTTTTATTCAAAAGTTGTAGGTATTTGAACTTAAGAAATGAATTTTCAGTGAAAAATTTCGTTATAACTGCTCATAAACTGCCCATAAAATGAAAAGTTTCCGATTAATAAAAAAATCGGCACGTACTTCCCTGCGAAATGCAATTAGGAACATAACTTTTAAATTTGAAGTAAATCGAGTAAAAATTGTTGAAGTTATTTGTCACGCCAATTAGACAAAAGCTATTTCGAGAAGTTTCGAGCAGTCTCCCATTTTGTACATCGAAAAAAAAATATAACAGCTTGATATTCATGCTTAATAGATGTGTAATTAATTTTATGAGTGAATCACTTTTTTATACGAAAAAAATGGTTAAATTCGCACATGATTTTATACCCGTTACTGTGGCCTAAGGCCTTAAGAAACTTTATAAAAAAATATTCTTCGTAGAATTTTCATACAAACCAATTCGAACATCTGACTTTGATAGCCTGCGGTGTAAAAAATGTTACGCATATCGTGCCAATTAGTTCAAAAAGTTGCTTAGCTATTGTCGATTTATATCATTTGTGGAAATGGCATGCGAAAAACCAAAAGCAGATTATTCTTCTCCAAAAATAACATAAAGCCCAAAATCTTGAAAACCGTGGGACTTTGACTAAACTGAAATTGCAGCATACAGAAGGATATGATCTGACCTATTGCCAGTTGCAGGATTATCCATTCATAACAATACACCGCATATACCAAGAGCATAAGATTACTATAAGTGTTAAGTATCTAAATCTGATTATTTTAAAGAATCTGACGGATTCCCACTATTATGTACATTTTTCTAGCTACCGGAAATTGGATTTTTGTATGTCGTCTCGGAATTCCTTCACAAAAATACGCAATTTCTTTTCTCTGTCACTAGGTCGATAACCGAGCCTGAAATTTTACAGACACGATTATTAATATATTTAGCGAAGCACAAAAAAAAATTATGAAAGTCCTATGGATTGAAGCCTGGCCATAGTATTACCTTAAAATGCATTTTTATAATTTTTTTCCTGCTATTGTTTTCCCCACAGATATAGTTGTACCGGTGAATCGGAATTTTTGCGAAAATAAAGTGATCCTTCACGTGTCGCTTAGTAGTTTTTAATGTCGATATTCGAGTCCCTCCGGAAAAAATCTAGCTTATTTTCGTGATGAGCAATATTAGCCAGAAAAAATACAATTTTCTGAAAAAAAAAAAAAAAAAAAAAAAAAATCCATTTTGATTTTTTTTTCGTCACCCTGACCGCAAATTCTGTACGAAAGTTATCCAAAGCACACATACATAGCTCCCGGAAAGCTTCTCGATGCTTCTAAAAGGGGCAGGACATAAAAAATTACTCATTTTGCTAGACTGCTTCCAAGATTGGAATACCAATTGAAAATCACGAAGATTATCGATGCATTATCGATCAGAAAGGAATGTATTCCGTTATCAGTGGATTATCAGTTCGAACAAGCTTTTTCGCGCCCGAAACACGCCGCTCTATTCCCGTTTCATCGATATCCCCGTTTTCGAGATAGAGTTTACAAATATACAAGTCGTTTGATCGGTGTAAGATAGGACGGACATGTGCAAGAGGGCTAGGTAAGAGAGCAACGGAAACGAAGGCAGAGAAAGAGGGAAGCATCAAGAGGGTGTGGGGTGCGGAGGAAATCATTGTACGTGCACATGGGTGTACGTTCGAAAGAGAGGTTCGAAACTCACACGTCGATTGAAGCGAGCAGACCCGTTACAAGGTAGTTACGTACGCTCGCGGCAGCCTCGACGAGTTATCTTTATGACTCGGAGCCATATTCGCATGCACGTATAAACTACACTATATACGTACCGCAGATACGAGAATATGCGCTACATATGTATACGCGTGTGCCCGCATGTGTACGCGCGTGTGGCGAGGAGTTTTCTAATTTGAAACGATCGGGATTTGCCGTACTCTGGAACAACAATGGAGAAAGCCATGCCGGTGAGAAAACACACGTACTACATACAGTAATGTTCTGTGTGCATATACTGGGTGGCCCGAAAAGTCACGTCCAAAAGGAAAATCTAGATGCCTTGTATCATTTCCTGTCCGAATCATCCCCATTTGTATCTTACGATCTTTTTTAGTTGTCGAGAAAAAAGTCTTTTCTTTTCTCCTTTGTGTATGTACTATGGTTGCGATTTTTTTTACGCGTGTTGAGCAATAAATAAATGACCAACTGAACGTTAAATTAAATGCCTTAGGTTTTTGTCGAAAATTAAAAAAATAGGTTCGAGAGGATTAGTCACTAAAGTTTAGATGATGAAAAAAGACTAATACTAGGGCTAAGGACTGTCAATTGCTTTTGAAAACTTCTAAGAGGAAAGTACATAAACAAAAGAGAAAACAATTAAAACGTATGGAACAGGAAAAATCGAAAAAAATAATTGAATAATGCTTTTTTCGTGAAAAAACTAGAAAAGATCGTAGAAGATACATGGGGGTGATACGGATGGGTACCGTAAAATGGGGTTACATTGAACAGGTTTGGTAAGTTTTTTGTAGGTAACTTTTTTAAAAAATCCTCAATGCCAACTTTTTTATGCTCCAATTGAACAATGTGTCCTTTGGCTATCAAATCTATAAGAAAGTCAAGCCCCCCCTCCCCACAATTATATATATATATATATATATATATATATATATATATATATATATATATATATATATATATATATATATATATATATATATATATGTTTTAAGTGTCAGAGTAACCTTGGATGTGGGGTTTCTTTGGCAAGGCATCGGAACGCAACTTATGTCAAAGATTAAGGGTTGCTTTGACATCATTGTGAAACAAAAATTTAATATTTTATGCATTATACATGGAATTAAACGAAAAACAACAATTTTTTACAATCACATCGTCATCTTTATTAAGGAAACATTTTACATAAAAACATCAAGTACCCAGGGTACTATTATAGGCACTTAAGAGGTTAGGACACAGTAACGGGTATACAATCATGTGCGAATTTAATCATTTTTTTTCGTATGAAAACGTGATTCACCCATAAAATTAATTACAAATCTATTTAGTATGAATATCAAGCTGCTAGAAAATATATATATATTTTTTTCGATGTACAAAATGGCCGATTACTGATATTTTCTTTTGTTGTATTTTTTTAGGCGCTCCGCAGCGTCATATTTAGCATCCACAATTCTTTACCTAGAACAAAAAACAAAAATTCTCGTCAATCTACATTAGAATACCTAGAGAAGTACGTACGGAATTTAAAAAATATTATTTTATTCAAAAGTTGTAGGTATTTGAACTTAAGAAATGAATTTTCAGTGAAAAATGTTGTTATAACTGCCCATAAACTGCTCATAAAATGAAAAGTTTTCGATTAATCAGAAATTCCGTACGTATTTCTCTGCGAAATGCAATTAGGAACATAACTTTTAAATTTGAAGTAAATCGAGTGAAAATTGTTGAAGTTATTTGTCACGACAATTGGAAAAAAGCTGTCTCGAGAAGTTTCGAGTAGTCGGCCATCATGTACATCGAAAAAAACCTAACAGCTTGATATTCATACTAAATAAGTGTGTAATTAATGTGATGAGTGAATCACTTTTTTAGACGAAAAAAATTGTTAAATTCGTACATGATTTCATACCCGTTACTGTGGCCTAACCCCTTAATCAGTCTTATGATTATCATCGAGATCAAAATCAACTTGAGCAACATTGCAATCAACTTTAGCAACATTGTAATAAAATGGAACAACAAAGTAGAACACATTTAAATGCGCACACATTTAAACCGTATTTCGGCGCTCTGTTAAAGTAGCCCGAAAAACTGTCAAAGTTACCCTTAATGTCGATTGAACCCCGTTTTACGGTAAGTCTCCAGTTGCTTTATTAGCTTACTACCCGCGTAGAAATTCTGATGGGACCCTGGTAGGGCACTAATAAGGCAGCCTGAAAGGGCCCTACTAGGAAATGTAACGTTGTGTCACATATGGGCCTGACCTGGTTGCCTGATCAGAAAGAAATGCATATAATATTTCAAATATCCAAAATGGAAGGAACCACTTAATTTAGAGTTTCACTACAATGAAATTTGTATCATAATTCGTCATTCCCTGGCCTGATGAAATGTTTTTGTTCGAAGAAAATATTTCCGCCTATATGGGAATCGAACCTCGTACCTACCTACCCAAAGCTAGGCACGCTGCCCCTATGCTACCGAGTGCTTGTAACATCTTGGTTCCCAGACATGGCATAAGAGACCAAATGAATTCCTATAATTATTTGTTGTATCACATAAAGTATATCAACTAGTTAATATTATTGTGACAATTAAAGAGGTCTATCGAATAACATGCTATAGATTTTTGAAACTTAACCTCATATATATATATAATTCCTCTCTCTCTTCGCCTTGCAAAGCTGCCGAAATTTTCTAACACGCATCCGAGTTGCATAATGTTTTTTTGTCGTGACAGTCCATAGCACCTTTTTTTAAATAGAATTCAGGAATGCATCGAAACTCCGAAGCTACGATGCTGTAAAATTGAAGTTTCCATGTGGAAAATAAGAGGTTATGTGCATCCATCGGCTGCTGAGGCAGTTACAGGGCAAGCCTTGGTAGGGCCCTATCGGGGAAAGCCTTAGTAGGGCCACATTAGGTACATCCTTATTAAGGCCTTATCATGGAAAGCTTTAGTAGGGCCTATCAGGGCAAGCCTTGGTAGGGCCCTATCGGGAAAAGCCTTAGTAAGATCTTATCAGGGACGGCCTTAGTAGGGCCATTTCAGTATAGCCTGATTAAGGGCCTAAATACTTCTGGCCCGATCGGGGCCGGATCAGGATGTCCGTAATAAGTGTTACCCGTATCACACCCCGATCGGGGCCTGATCCTGGTCAGGGTAACCGTAAGACATTTCTATTCGGGTACGTACGGTAGTATTGTATATGAAGAGGGAAAGTAAAATTTAACATGGCACGAAGAATATACATCGCTTTGACCCCGGCGCAATTTTCTTTTGCGTTAAAAGAAGACTAATACTGCAGCCCATTTTGAGATTAGCGGTTCGATCTTTTGTCACACCAACTAGCCTTAATGAAAAAACGGAAACTAACCCTGGCATCATTGAGATCATTGAAAGCAAAATCAACCTAAAGAACATTACAATCAACTTTAGCAACATTATAATAAACTTGAACAACAAATTTGAGCAATAACAAAAACACACACACACACATATGCGCGCGCGTGGGCGTGCGCATGCCTTCACGCACTGTGTCTCTTTCCGATCAAAACTCTTTTTCAAAAGATGTCGTGCGACAAAAATTGCCCAAGATATTCACGAGCAAAGTCCGACGCTGAGTAAACAATGGCACGGTAGTTTCGGAATCTACGTGCGGGCAAGTGAATTTTCCTTCTGATTTTTTTACGCTGTATAATAAACACGTATAATTTATTTGCAAACCGATTATACTGTTCAACAATTTTTATTTATTTAATAAAAGTATCAGCTTTATTTTTTTCCCTCCGGAGGTTGGCTTTTTTCTATTCTTGTTTGGCATTTTTGTACTCACTAGATGTTCATTGTTGAAAAAAAAGAATCGAAAAAAATATTTCGTCCTGTGTTCCGTAACCACTGGGCCATTGTTCACTCAGCAGTGGGACTTTACTCGTGAATATCGCGGCCAATTTTTGTCGTATGACATAAAAAAAAGCGTTTTGCTTGATAAGAGACACCCTATATGCTCAAGAACGGAAACCTAGTAGTTAAGATACACCCTGTATATACACACACGAAAGTTACTACTATCGAGTACGACTCTGCTACATGCAGTACACGGTGAAAAAAATCAAGAAAATACAGCATCGCGATTCGAAGACTGTTCAAGAACCTTCGCGTCGAATAATCGAGGTAGAGAACATGTGAGGTACGAAGGAAAATGTTATGTCTACCGGAGAATGGCACAAATCCTGCAGAAAAAGTCATATGTGACGAGTGTGCATACACGAAAGTTGTCCATCAATTCGCATGGAGATAGTAGTCGAATCAGTTTCAATCCACAGAAGCTCGTGCCCCCAATTATACGGAGGTTTTTGGTGTGCTGTGGATGAATAAAAAGAATTCGGTCGAATTATTGCGAGCTAGGATAAATAAATTATTGCGGAAAGAGAATTGATGTTAACACGTCTAATCAAATTTGACGCAGATGTAACATCGACAAAATAACTTTGGCAAGAATGATCCCTAACACTTGTATAGAAAAGAAAATATGGCCAAGTATTTGAAGCTCAATGCTGCGCAGTTAAGGGGTTACACGAAGTTGAAATTTTTGAAAAAATCGATTTTTTGTTTTCGACGTTTTCTCATAATGTAACCTTTCAAAAATATTCTCAGAAAATTTCAAGTCGCTCCGTTGAAAATTGCGAGAGTTAAGAGCGTTTACAGGTAGGTCTGCTGACCGCTTTGCCGTTACAGGTAAAAACTTTAAACGCGTTTTTCTCGGAATGACTTTTTCAGAATCGGTGACAAAAATATCTTAAAAGCAACTAAACTGATCAGCTTCAAATTCACAAATATTCTTTGTATAAAAAAGGCAATCCGTAATCGAAGGATTTTTTTTGTCAACTCATACTTTTTTTATATCAAGGAAAATAGAGTATTTTTTTTCACCGTAATTTCGACGATCACTTTCGAGCGGCGACCATTTTTCCAATAATCATTATTTTATGGAATTCTTCGATTAAAGACTATATAATACGGTACAAAAACTGAATTCATTTTATCTCTGATCTGAGATCTTATATGATTTGTTCCCGAGCAGGAGTAGTTACCGCAAAGGACCTTTTTTTGCACAGCTTTCTGTGCAGTTTACTGTATCTCCGTCGTTTATAAATATTTTCCAATGAAAAAATTGTCAAAGATACTTGAAGTTATTCCCTTTACTATGAAAAAATGTTAAAAACCTGCACTCATTGCCTAAAAAAAATCACAAAAACACCTTTTCTTTCCGACCGCGAACTAGGTGTAACCCGTTAATTGGTCAAAATAATGTACGATGAAAAATGGCGACCTGAAAGGAAAAAATGCGTGCTTAAAAAACGAATGAAAGGCGGCATGGGTAAATTACTGTAACACAAATAACGTCAATAAAATAACATACGACAAAGAACTTCCAACGAAAAAAATTTGTAGAAAATACCTTTGTTCTTTTTAAATTCTACTATTGTATTTTGTATTGGGTAAGATTAACTGGTACTTGTTTACAATCTACCATGCCCACTTTCCATAACTTTGTGAAACCAACTACGACGAAATCATTTTTGTAAAAAAAAAAAAATTTCAAAAATTTTTGACAGAAAATGTAAATGTCAAATTAACAAGTAAATGTTAATTTTTTAACACTTAACTGTTAATGTAACATGTACATTTTATTAACGATTGTTTTCTTTTTCCGCTGTAAGTTATTTTGACAAAAATGATTTCGTCGTAGTTGGTTTTACAAAGTTATGGAACTGTAACGATAAAACGTTTAGTGGAAAAATTTGATTCGAAAAGCGAAATTACCAACGATGTATTGAACTTTTTTGCTAAATGCATGTGAGAAGCTCGCAGAGAATCACGTTTCAATTTTTTCCACCTATTTTTTCGTTCACTGGAATTTTGCAATTAACATTTCTTCGTACCTGCTCTTTTGTTACATTCGTTTTTTCATAAAATTTTTCTAAATCTCTTTTAGTATATTATGAAGCTTCACATATTCGAAGTTGTTTGTTTGTTACAATTTGAATGGTTTTAACAACTTGTTGTACGCCAACTACGATATATCACGCAAATTAAGTGTGAAACTTTCAAAAAATCGATATCAATGTCATTTTGTCTTACAAAAATCGATATTTAAATCTTTAAACGCGTTTTTCGCGAAATGAGATTTTTCAAATTTGCTGACATTGTAACTCAAAGAGCAATTATCCGATTGACTTGAAATTTGAACTGAGTACTCTTGAATATATTTACTCTATAATGACGTAGGATATTTTCGATTGAATGAAAATTGACGATTTGGCATTGAAAAAAACGACCATTTTATAGGCAAGAAAACAGACTTTTTTTTCATAACTACGCCATTTTGTTAGATTTTTATATTTTCCGAAAACCCTACGTCATTGTACAGGAAATACCTTCCAGTTTAAAGACATTTTTCCTTTTTCGGTTTCAGCTACTCAATCGGCCGGAATCACGTCAGCAGTGCAGGAACTTTTTTTTTTTGGCGCCTCCGAAGGCAGCGCATAAGTCGCTTGGATCTTAATATTTTTCTATGAAAAAATTATGTAATATAGGTCAAATATAGGCAAATATATTCTTAATTATTCGAAACATTTAATTGAGTACTTTTCTTCCAAAAAAATCCCGAAAATCAATCAAAGTTTCAGCGTTCATACTGGCACAGCCCCTTAACGAGTATCTACATTTTCTACACCCTTTTTTTAGACCCATTCGTCTAAAGCACATGTAGCCTCGTTTTGCCACGTGTCTCAATAAATTTGTTCGGATTCGCACGCCATTCACAAAAACATTGGGAATCGATGACGTCTTCGCTTTCCGTTCGTGTCGCATATAACGCTTCAACCATCCCCGCGTTTTATTGCTTCCCCTTCGTAAAAATTCATGCGCGACAACGTTTTAATTCCGACGACCATTCAGCATTTTACCTCTCGACTGAATTTTCCGAGCCCTGGGGCTTCGCAGACTTCCCGGGGGACAACCGCACGGAAGAGCAGATTTCTCTTCTTCCTGTCCAACGGGTCGAAAGTCTCATGCGCTGAGACTTTCTCGAATGGACAAGAGGCCATCATGGATGCCTGAATTATTATGGCTGTATTGTAAACCTCGTCGATTGGGCAACGATGTCGAAACGACAGATTGAAATATTCGTGAAAAGTAGATACTATTTCAACGACGAACGAGCAATGCGATTAGGGAATGAATATCGGAATCCCGGATGAATTTTAGCGGTATTACAACCCCGGTACTGGCGACTCTAATACCGGGATACCGGTATTGAACGAAACTCTAATACTGCGATCTTATTTTCAGGAAACGTGTCATCATCAGTGCCTTTTAAATATTGACAATGTTTTTATTTCAATTAGAGACTAATGGACCCAATTTCCAGGCCCAATAAAGGTCACAGGCCAATTATGGGTTTAAGGGGTCTTCTCACTTTAGACGCTAAACAAGGCTATTTACATGAACTTTTTTGATAGGTTCATATTATAGATATTGATATAAAAGTTGTTACAGTTAAGGGAAGGTTCTGCCTTGTTGAGCCAAAAAATGTTTGATTTTTCACCAATTTTTGATGCGATAATTATTAAATGTCGAATGTTGATATTTGGTATGTTGACTAAGTGGTCTTTATTGAACATCAAAATATTTTTTTAAGTTTGACAAAACATCGTGGTGGGAGTGGGAGGAGCCACGTATTTCGGTGCGCGGGCGATGACATTCTTCGCTTGCGGAAGTCCTAAGTCCCGGACAGGTGATCCGAAGCAAAAAAATCAAATATATTTTTACTTTGTGCAATATTGCGGTTAAGTTGACCTAGAATCAAGAAGAAAAATTGAAAAATAAAAAATAGTGAGCAAAAAACTACGCAATTTTTTGTGAAAAAAAAACAAACTTCCTTCCGATCGCTCACAATTTTTTTATTTTTCAATTTTTCGTGGCAAAAAATCCTTGAAAGGTTTTCGGAATTTTTCTCCAATCCGATATCTTTTCCCCTGAACTATCTCCGGGAAATTTGTGTCGTTGAAATAAAAAAAATTGCAAACGACCGATCGCGGTCAAATGGCACTGAAAAAATAAGATGTTGAAGTTTGCATCGTTGGAATGCAGCAAAGAGTAATTCTTTTTAATTTTTCGAATTATTGTTGCGCTATGAAAATGACCCAAACGTGTTTACATATTCTTATAAGAGATTTACGATCTCAATTTGCAAAAAAGAAGGCTTTGGATAAGCACAATAATATTGAAATGGAAAGTGAATAGAAAAATCCTTGCATTTCAACGGTGAAAACTTTACGTCGTGAACAATGATGAAATAAACCCTCGGTTAGGTCCATCGCAAATGGAAAAGAAACTCGACCTAGTCCCCTAGATATGCACATTTTGACTGGCGAAATTGTTGTTCAAGTTTATTCCTCGCACCCGCCTCCCGCCGCCGGACGTCAAGCGGGCTCGCTGCACACACGTTTAAGTCCTTACCCCCACTTGTAGCGCAAAAAGGCCTTCTTCATGAATTTTTTTAAAGAAAACTACAAAACTTTTTTAATCGATCAATATACCATCTTAAAGAACACATCTTGAAGAACTTTCAGTAATTTTTTTATTGAAAAATATTACATTGCTTAGTGGCAAATGGCCGTCAATGAAATAATATTTTTATATACACGGTTTGCGGTGACCAACATTGCGGCGAAGTGGATCATCTGAAAAAAAAAATGCGGATGGATTTGGTTAAATATAAGTATAAACTAGTCTTTAATCGAAGGATTTTAAAAAATATTCATTTTTCACAAAATGGCGGACAGTCAAAGTTAATGGTTCGAATTTAACGAAAAAAAACGGCCGTTTTTTGGCTATAAAACGGCCATTTTTTTTCGAAAAAAAATCGAACGATTACAGACTACATTTTTATGTATTAAATAAGCCTGCAAAATTTCAAGAAGATCGGTTCATTAGTGTTCGAGTAATCTTGGTTACCGACTTCAGAAATGCCATTTTGAGAAAAACGCGTTTAAAGTTTCAATTAGCCGTTCGTTTACACAACGGATTCTTCTCTTTCAACGCTCATATCTCAGTCAATTTTGTTCGGATCGACTTGAAATTTTCAGGACATATTCTCAGATACTTATACTTCAAAAAAATGCAATAAAAAAATCAATTTTTTCAAAATCGCAAGTGGGGGTAACCTCTTAAAACGTATTTTGGCGCTCTGTCAAAGTAGCCCCGAAAACTGTCAAAGTTACCCTGAATGTCAAAATAGCCCTAGTAGTAGTTTTACGGTCCCGAACGATCCAAATTAGTATCCGAATAAGTCACCCCCCCCTCTCCCTTCGGTCGTGACAACCATCGCGT
The DNA here is from genome assembly GCA_964007375.1 of Ophion obscuratus. Taxonomy (NCBI): domain Eukaryota; kingdom Metazoa; phylum Arthropoda; class Insecta; order Hymenoptera; family Ichneumonidae; genus Ophion; species Ophion obscuratus. The sequence continues at coordinate 26,142,976 of OZ023312.1, forward strand.
TTCTGCTTCGCGACATTGCAGCCGGGAATCCTTTTTTTCTTCACGAACCATAAGTCTTCCGGTTTCGCTTGATTCGCAGCTTTCGCTGCGGACTCTCTGCGCGATATGTGATTTATCGCTCATGTCGTTCCCCGCGATTCAACGGGAGGGAGGATGCTGCCTCGGTTTCCCTGGACCGATGAAGTGACCGGAACGAGGGCAGAAAAAAGGCATCAGGATTCCGGGGCACCCTGACCGCAAATTCTGTACCAAAGTTGTCGAAAGTGTACAGTCTTTTGCACTTATTATTGCGAGGCTGCACACCGCAGCAGGGACAATTACGCTTGTCCGCGACGAGCTCTGCGGTCCAGCCAGGAGGTCGCTGTTGCGACTGCCGCATATAGCTCTACACTATACATTTATTTAAGGGGGAGATACCTTCAGGCGAGGAAAAAATTGCTGTTTTTCATGATCTTTTTTTTTAACGGAAAGATTGCTTCACCATTTTTTGAGACTCAGGGTATGTTTCATTAGTACTTTTGGCTCTCACATGGTATTTGTTTTATTTTTCTTATTAATCTTTAAAAATGGCGGTTATATGGCATGATCTTTTAAACGGGTTGCGGCGGATGTTGTCAGACGGCGTGACACGTAGCGTCGACGGGATTAACCTGAAAAAAAAACCAACGCAGATTTTTCTTTCATTAACGCACATACGCAGAATATGAACCAAGAAAAAGTGAGAAATGTTGAAAATCGATGAAATGGTACGCTGTAAAACAAAAGGATTAAATTTTGCGAAAAAATTGATACGTATTACAATACGAACATACACTAAAAAAAAAGAATTCAAACACATTTAGAGTCGTGTTTTAGACAATGAGGGTAAAACGATTTATACCACATTTCGTCGGAATCGCTCTAGTTCGGAACATTGTCCAAAAAAATACGACGCAACAGCCAAAAGTAGTAATAAATCATACACTGAGTCTCAAGAATGATGAAGAAATGTTTCTTTTTACGAAAAATCATGAAAATCAGCATATTTTTCCCTCGCATAAAGGTATCTCCCCCCTTAATGCACGCACAGTCGGACAAAGTGCGCAGGCTGCGCACGTTTACAAAAACACTCCGGCTAAATGTTGTACCGTGACGATTTACACGTACAACGATTGGTCGTTGGTCGATTGGTCGATTCTAGCCCCCTACATAGGCAAAAAAAAACGCGATATGGATTATCGTGCGATCATGTCGATGAATATTGATATTTTCTTCGGCAAATATAACTTCGCGCCGCGAGGACCTTGGCTGGGTTAATAGCGTCAGGTTAATGAACTGTTTTTGCTTTGTCCTTGCGTCACCAATCGTCGCTGCTAGAAGTAATGAACTAAATGTATAGCCTGCCCGAGGGGTCATAAATATTACGAGAAAAATGTGGAAATAACATCGAGCCGTTCTGAGAAAACGAATCTTGTTTTTCCGAACGGAAATGACGACCCCGTTCTAATACACCGATAATGATATATGTGTGTGTGTGCATGGTTTTTAAATTGGGTTTTACATTATGTTGAGCATGAAGGTGATAGACTGCTATGAGTGTAGTCCTCGAAGTCGAGTACATTGAAAATTCGTTTTCCTATATTTCCTATATTTATATGCAGTACTATATATATGTGTGTGTGTGTGTGTGTGTGTGTGTGTGTATCCACATAGTACTGGACAAAATTAATTACGTATAGAAAGATGCAAACAAATGATCAGGTGCGGATATCTATATATACATATATATATATAGATATATGTGGAGAGGTTTGTATGGGGACGTATGTATATACATATATACTTCTAGTAACGGGATTAGTTTTTATTGCGCGGGAATGTATTCGAGAATGATTTTGAATAAAAAATCATTTTTTTTGTCGTTAAATTCAGCACAAATTAAAAATAAGTCGTTTTAATAAATCCGAAAATTGACGGGGAGTTACAACCACTTTAGTGAGAACAGATAGCGTGACTGATCAGTGTCCTCAGCCCAAAAGGTGTGACATCGGTCACAATTGATGGAGTGCAGGCTCTTATTATTTTGTGAAATATAATGAAGATTAAGAATTGTCACATCGCCCGGGATTAGATACTTTAAGGCCTTAGGCCACAGTAACGGGTATAAAATCATGTGCGAATTTAACAATTTTTTTTCGTATGAAAAAGTGATTGACTCATATAATTAATTACACATATTTTTAGTATGAATATCAAGATGTTGGAATTTTTTTTAGTGTACACAATGGCCGACTATTTGAAACTTCTCGAAACAGCTATTTTCCAATTGGCGTGACAAATAACTTCAACAATTTTCACTCGATTTACTTGAAATTTAAAAGTTATGTTCCTAATTGCATTACGCAGAGAACTACGTACGGAATTTCTGATTAATCGAAAAATTTTCATTTTGTGAGCAGTTTATTAGCAGTTACAACGAAATTTTTCACTGAAAATTCATTTCTAAAGTTCAAATACCTACAACTTTTGAATAAAACAATATTTTTCAAATCCCGTACGTACTTCTCTAGGTATTCTGATGTAGATTGACGAGAATTTTTGTTTTTTGTTCTAGGTAAAAAATTGTGGATGCTAAATGTCACGCCGCGGAGCGCCTAAAAAAAGATAACAAAAGAAAATATTAGTAGTCGGTCATTTTGTACATCGAAAAAAAAAGATATATTTTCTAACAGCTTGATATTCACACTAAATAGATGTGTATTTAATTTTATGAGTTAATCACTTTTTCATATGAAAAAAATTGTTAAATTCGCACATGATTTTATACCCGTTACTGTGGCCTAAGGCCTTAATGTAAGTATCAATATTCTCGAAAAAAAACATAACTTTATACCAAGAAAAACGGAACGAAAACTTTATACGCGTTTTTATCGAAACTACTTTCTTCGACCTTGTCCCAGCGAATACTCAAAAACTTATCAACCGAATTTCAATTTTTTTCTACTTTTTTGTAATTGCAGTGACTAAGGTTGTACATAGCCGATTTTTTAAATTTTAATAACCCTCTTTTTAAAGACTGCTTGAATACAAAAAAGAGCCTTCAAAATAGAAAAAATGTCCAAACTGTCGGCATTTTGTAAAAAAACCAAAATAAAAAAGGCTACACATAACGATAGCTACATTTGTATACACAGGGTGTCCCAGAAGTAACGTACGCCCTTCTAGGATCTGGTAGGAAAACAAATTCTGAGACGAAAAGTCCTTAGTCATTTTTTGATTAGACGCATAGATAATTAATTATGAATTAAAATAAATAGCCAATCAGGTGCGCGCTACAGCGGAAAGGCAGCGTAGAGGGGAGGGATAGGGGAATGCGTTGTAATTGCGTGCGCCTGAAAATGTGTGCGGTGGGAAAATTTCGTAAGCATGTGTGCAAGTGCACACACACACACACACGCGTGTGCGCACTCACCTTAGGACACACACACTTGCACACACACACACACACACACACACACACACACACACACACACACACACACACACACACACACACACACACACACACACACACACACACACACACACACACACACACACACACACACACACACACACACACACACACACACACACACACACACACACACACACACACACACACACACACACACACTCACACACACGCACGCACGCACGCACGCGTACACGCACACACACACTCTCTCTCAATGAGACATGAGTGGGAAAACTTGCCACAAGAACGGTTCTCACAGTTAACAGCGTCCAAGCCTCGTCGATTTGCCGCGGTTTTCGCTGCTCAGGGCATGACAACAAAGTACTGAGTCAAGTGAAGACGGTCGAATATCGGTTCGTTATTTACCAAAAATTTTGTTATGTTTTTCACACGCAATAGTATGTGGCCCAATACTTTTGCACAGTCGTTAAATAAAAAGTAATGAACAATTAAACATTTAAGAATAATATCTATGCATATAATTAATTGTTTTCAAATATAAGTGAATACACGTTGCCATAACTCGTTAATTTTTTCCCCACCGTCGTTTTTCAATTGTGTTGTGATTCACAACACCGACGTTGTGATTGCGACCGTTCTCTGAAACGAATGGTTTAAAATTTTTTTTATTCTTTCCAAATGTGGTGATCGTTCGGCCATTTAATTTAAAAAAATCGTACAAATATACGAAATGGCGACGTTTGAAGAAGAGTACTCTGATTTTTACCATCAAATTTTCGCTTCTCGCGGCCCGGAAAAATAGTAATTATAAAGCAATCAAAAGGATAGAGGGCCGAACGATAGCCAGATTCGTAAAGAATATCATTTTTCTAAAACTGTTACGTCCCCGTGAACTTATCGAATCTTAGAGAGGACGCAACACGGTGTTGACTTCGCTTTCGGGTCAAGACAATTAAGTCCTTTACCCAGGGACGGAAGTCACGTCTTGTATATGGGAAGAATAATGGTTGGATAATGCGTTGGTTGTCACATCCGGAAGGGACGAGAGCATAATATTTTTGTTTCCCTCTTTGTTGCCTACGCCTAGCGCAATAGCACGGGATGGGGGTAAAAAGGGGTAGTGCGTGGGAAAGAGTAGAATCAAGGAATTGACACGATATTTCGGTATTGAGGGATAATTCGACAGACTTGGTGTAAGATTGACACTATGTTATTTATTATAAGAGTATTAAACGATTTGAAGCGATTAGGCTTATGATGAATGATACAGAAAAGAAAAAGGTATGGTTAGCTTACATTGGTTGTGTTTGACGCTCGGTCGCTCACTCGCTCGCTTGCGTGGATGTTTGTTGTCGCTCGCGTTACAAGGGCCTTCGCTGTTGGCCTGGTGCGCTCGCTGGTACAATTGCTGGTAAGACGCTCGCAGGATTTTACGCTGGACGTGTGTATACTCGACGTGTTTACTACGATGGGCACTACGCGTAGATAGAAATATGAACAGCGCGCAAGGTCGATGAATTGTGATTGATAATCGCGGATCGATGCTAGAAGTTTTACAAATGTAAAATAAAACTTTTGTGACTCGAAAAATGAAGACGGTTCGTATGAAGGATAATCGGAGATATTCGTTAGGCTTCTGGGTTAAGACTTGATATAAGGAGTGATTCGGTTGACGCAAATATTGGTTGACGGAAGACTAAGTTCTGAATTTGATGAAGATTGTCGGGAGACAGGAATTGAGACTCGATAGAAGAACTTCCCGAGTAGAAATCTTGCTCCAGCTACAATAAACACCTGATCAGGCATCCTGATTTCTTTTTCCAGCCTTGATCAGGATTTTTTATCAAGCCCTGATCATTTTTGAAACACAATCCCTGACTTCCGTCTGATCAGGGTAAAAAATCAAGGCCTGATCAGGGTAAACTATCAAGGCCTGATCAGGGTAAAAAATCAAGGCCTGATCAGTATAAAAGATCAAGGCCTGATCAGCGTAAAAAATTAAGGCCTGATTAGAGCTTAATTTTTCACGGCTTGATCAAAGTGAAAAATCATATGATTTTTCACGGCTCAGGATGACCGATTTATTCCTGAAATAAAAAATACAACGCATACACAAAAGAGAAAAAGGCACGACTTTATACATAACGCTGATCGTTTATTTTTCAATCTTAATATAAAATCTATCACATATATTTTTCACATATATCTATGTGGAAAACAAACATCATTTTTCTTGTATTTGTAATAGAACAAAAACTTGAAATAAACTAATATATTTTTTAAACAAAAACTTAAGAAACTTCGTGAATCAAGTAAATAGAGCTCAACGTTTCTATGACCAGACGTTTTTCGGAAACGTTACATTGGACGTTCTGTTCGTTTTTTTTCCGCGACGCTCGAAACTTGTCCCAGTCTTTTGCTGAATTAATCAGGCCTTGATACCGCTCCAACAGCTTGTCCAATTTGCTTCGAAAGAACTTCTATTTCGTGTTCCCTATATTTCGAAATGACAGCCACTGAAAAATACGAAAATGTGTATCCCACTTAGAATTCAATGTCTACATATATATATCTATATAAGGTATGCACATTATTTTATAAGGGTGGCACAAATTTGAGCTCTTTTTTTTCCTTTTTTGCACTATCCAATTATCTACTTTAAAGAAGAAAAAAAATTGTTGCAAAAGCTGCGAGCGCTCATTTTTTAATGAAAATTAGAATCAAAGCAGGAGAGCCCGTACAGCGAAGACCAACCAAATAATGGTAAGTTGACAGCGTAGTGCAGTTCAGTGAATGTAATGTCCATCCGAAGTGCATTTCTTATGGGCTAAATTGCACCGATGGAATTACTTTCACTTAACTGAACTACGCAGTCAACTTATCATTATTCGGTTAGCCTATGCTGTCCGGGCCTGTACAGCGAAGGCTAACCAAATAATGGTAAGTTGACAACGTAGTGCAGTTCAGTGAGTGTAATGTCCATCCGAAGTACATTTCCTATGGGCTAACTTGCATCGATGGACTTACTTTCACTTAACTGAACTACGCAGTCAACTTATCATTATTCAGTTAGCCTACGCTGTCCGGGCTAATCAGCACCGATGGCAAAACATTTACCAGATTGAACTACGCTGTCAGATTACCATTATTTGGTTGGCCTACGCTGTCTTTTTTTCTACTCTGACAAAGGAGACGGACCAAGTAAAGGAAAATAAAAGCGATACACAAAAAAAATATAAATCTACTTCCATAGTGGTAGCGCCAACACGTGCCAATCCTCAGGAATTTCGAGTTGTTACTCGCTGAGAGGATCTGTTCCGGATCTGTCAAATGTATCATAATAAATATTTCAACCAATGCATATATAATTTGGCGTATAGTTAATTTATAGTCAGATTTAATCCAATTTATATTTATAGAATTAAGAAATGTAAGGCTTTGAAAAAAATTAATTGTTATACTAACCTGCTGCTGTATTGTTTCTTCTTTTTTTCCCTTATTCAGAGCCCGCTATTCACGTAGACGCAGTCGTTGCGCAATTTTCTTCCGATTATATTTGTCCATTTTATTCACAACGTACACGTTATATGTAAAAATGTACAAAGTGATTAATAATATGTCTCGTGCTTCTCTCATGTCTGTCCATCAGTTGACAAGATGAGGTTAGGCCCGTTTTTAGCGCCAAACTGTAGAAGTCCAGTTACGTGATGATTGCTTGATGTAAGCTGGGTCAGGCGAATTGAAGTAAGCCGTAAGTCCAGTTGCTTGACATCGCCTGACGCTAGCCGGGTCAGGCGAATTGAAGTAAGCCGTAAATACTGTAGCTCGACCACCGCCTGACCCCAGCTTGATCAGGCAAATTAAGGCAAACTTAAGTAAGGCCTTCGTACTACAAGGTGATCAGGCGCAGATCAAATATCAGGCCAGCCTGACAATATTTCTACTCGGGTTGATTTGACGGTGGTTGACGGGAGACTGACTTCAGGAAGGAAGTCTTTCTTGATATGAAAATTAGGAGAGGTTCAGTAGTGGAAGAAGGAACCTTAGGGAGAGTGTGGCATCTAGTTCTTTAGGGATTGGACCATTGGTCGTGAAGATATCGGTTGATTAGCGTGATTGGTCGCGGTATGGTGTGCGAATACGTTACAGATTCGTGAGGCACGTGTGTGGCCTTATTTCCGGGCATCGGTTCTGACTAATATGCGTATGAAGAGAAGGAGACGTTTGTCTCGTGTTTCGACGAAAAAGCGCATGAGATATAGAGTTCGATATCGGAGACCTAAGCATTCGCATGGTTTGTGTTATGTCAATTTACGGCTATGGTGACTTCTCATGTCGAGAGGTTTGTATATCGCACCACGCTGCGAGACCGGATGTCTTATTATTTAGTCGGAGTTATAAGATCGTCGGAGCCGCTAGTCTATGTTATGTTTAAATAATCTAGAGTCGGGGCTTTTCTTGGTCAATATGCGTGGGGACGGTGGAGTTTTTGGGGTCGAGTTGATGGTTGGTTTTCGTTCGATAGCTCTTCTTGGAATATGCGCCTGAGATCGTGTTCTTGTTGACAGCCAATGGGATAGGAAACGTCGATGACTGTGGCGGTGTGGCTATCGTCTATATATCGCTGTAGGTTGAATATGCGTGCGAAACGTACGCACGTTCCTCTTTACGTTGTTACGCGTCTTATTCTTAGATTTGTACATGTATAATAAGCTTATAACGGCAAATGAGGATATGGGGAATAACCGAGAGAAGGCATATTCGCTAGGATGTAACATGGTCTTGAGGAAGATCGAATAATACGAGAGTTTTGCATAAATGCTTTGCTTACTCTATTTATGTTCAGATAATTCGCCGTTTGTTCCTTTGGTTGCAATGGTCGTGTAATAATCGTAGTTATAATTTATTTTTATAGGCGGTATTGTGTTGAGATTTGGATTGAGGTGGTTACAATTTCTTCACGGTTACAATGTCCACATAGTGATTATATGGAGATTGAATAGTTATAATATTAGCACGTATGTCGAACGATGGTTATATCTTCGCACAATGGTTACACGAGATTAAATAGTCACAACATTTATACACGATTTAATAGTTGAAATGCTTGCAATGTTCAAGATAACAATATAGTTCTTTGAAGGCAATTGATTACAGCGGTTGTGGTTTAGACTTAGGCTGTATTCGATAGTTTGATAGATGATGATAAGCAGAGTCTTGAGGTTGAAAGATACGGTGGTGATGCAAGGGTTTAGATGTGGTAATTTGAACACTTCGCGATGGGCTGAGACTTCTTTTGAGGAGAGTCTTTGACCAATATTGGAAAACGCGACTGGACAATACGTACAGTGAACCTTGCTGAATTTCAACTGGCAGACTTCAGTGACGGTACCTTTAGTCGTAAGGTTAAGACTGAGACTGCGACTGCTGGACTGGTACCACTTCGATGACTGCTGCGACTGACTGCTTGTTCACGATGACTTAGTCTTCGGACTTGATGTTGAGATTGAGACTGATTGGCGATATCTTAGCCGCGAGGTTAAAGTCGAGACTGCACACGCTGAAACTTTGACTGAGACTGTTCAATTGAGATTGAAAGTGAGACCTCGACCATGAGGTGGAGATGGAGACTGAGACTTTGACCGCGACTGACTGATGCATAGCTCCGGCCACGGGGTTGAAATCGAGACTGGACTGAATGCGTTAAAACTTTGACTGAGACTGCTCGATTGAAACTGAGACTGGAGATTGAGGTTGAGACTGACGAATTGAAACTGGAGATTTAGGTTCAGACTGGAGATTAAGGTTGAGACGGACGGTTTGAGACTAGAGATTGAGGTTGAGACTGGAAATTGAGGTTGACAAGGGGACAGTACGGCAGTCGGATTTTTGTAATTTTTCGTACTCATGGTACGTGAAGTTCAGAGCTCGAATATTAATATCCCAAAGCAGTTCGACGCCATATTCAGAAATTTTCGAGAAAATTGACTTTGAAGTTTTCGAGCGCACTCTTATCCCACAAAGATGCAACGATATTCGAACCGGGCTCGTGGCGTACCCGGTAGCGCTCGAGTCTAGTAATCGCGGAGTCGCTGGTTCGAGTCTCACTTCGAATTTTTTTTTTTTTCATTTTTTTTTAATTTGCATACCTCCGTCATTTAAATATCCCGATAAATTTTTGTTGTATATAATCACATATTATTATATATAATTAATATAATATATCTATATGTGTTTATATATGGACAAAATCCATTATAGTTATACATAATTATATATTTTCTCATATATGATCATATATCATTTATATATAACAATAGGTGATTATTTATAAAAAAATAAATAAATAATCCCGGGATAAAAATCATAAAATCTATGCTAATTCACATATATGTAATTATAATTGTCAATGATAAATGCAAGTCTTATTTTTGATTATCTCTTGCTTGAAATTGCGAATAGGCGACGTACAAATATCCAGTAATAATATTTACATAAACTCAATTACTGTTTTCCTTGTTTTTACGATGGTTATCACTCTGGCTCGTGTAACATTACACCCGATGTATAAAACAAACGAATACAGACCGAATAATAAAGTATTCAATTCCTTACCCGACGTTTTTCATTTTCATCCTAAAAATGTTGTTGGTTATAAATATTGATACTTGAAAATGTATGCTTATAATCAAGAGATAATTAAAAATATGACTTGCGTTTTTTCATTTAAAAAAAATGAAAAAAAAAAAAAAAAAAAATTTCGAAGTGACACTCGAACCAGCGACCCCGCGATTACTAGACTCGAGCGCTACCGGGTACACCACGAGCCCGGTTCGAATATCGTTGCATCTTTGTGGGATAAGAGTGCGCTCGAAAACTTCAAAGTCAATTTTCTCGAAAATTTCTGAATATGGCGTCGAACTGCTTTGGGATATTAATATTCGAGCTCTGAACTTCGCGTACCATGAGTACGAAAAATTACAAAAATCCGACTGCCGTACTGTCCCCTTGTGAGACTGGAGATTGAGGCTGAGACTGACGGATTGAGACTGGAGATTGACCGCGACTGGCTGCGGCGTAACTCCGGCCACGGGGTTGAAGTCGACACTGCACACTGCTGTGTTCCCGGTCCTTCCTTTTATACCCCTTTTTCGGGGGTGGTCTTCTCTCGAAAGATCTTCCACGTGTCGAAAATCTTGGGTGACTTTCCCTCTCTATTCCCTTTTTTTTGGGGGTGGCCTTCTCTCAAGTCTTCTGTAATTTCACTAAGAGGTTCTCCTCGTGTCGGCGATCCCGGTCGATCTTCGCGTTCTTGGTAGGGTTTTTAGGGGGTACGTGTATATGATTCAGAAGTGGCTCTCTCGTGGCGGTACACGTGGGGGATATTGCTTGAATTCCCGATTATATGATCTTTGGACGCTGGTCCAAGTGAGTCGGTGGAGGCCTTGGTTTTTAACGACAGAACTCGCCTTTTCGGCGCCGACAGCTTTTATATAGTATATTCGAATGCGTTTTGTAGGTATGAGCTGGACACCAATATTCGACATAATTTCGTTCCCTGGTTAACTTAGCTGATTTCCATTTACGAGGCGCCTTGAGTTTTTGTGACAAGCGTGTCTTTTCGGTGGTTTCGGATTCTTATATAGAATATTCGGGTGCCTTCTGTATTTTTGGGCACGTGCTGCAGGCGACAGTGTTTCGCGGGGTAGTTAGGTCACTCGATGGGGTGACTGAAGTTGATTTCCTAGTAGCGTGATGGTCCAGGGATAATTTGTAGCGAAGTTGGGGTGGCGCGTATCGCATATAGGCATTGCGCCGGTGGTAAAAATCGTGGTGGCCTGGTAATTCTTGGAGTGCAGACTTTCGTCACTACGCGAAGGGGTTTCTTTTCCCTGCCCGATATTTTTATATCGTATTGATTCATTGGAATTTTGTGGGGTGGGTGCGATGAAGCGGGTCATGACGTAACAAAACCGTTTGTTTCAGATGACAAGGACGGCCGCGATCACAACGGCGAACGATAAAAAAATTTCCTGACATGACCAGCGCAACGTCAAATATCATGCACAATTTCGAATAAGATGTAAAATCTTACTTCAAACATGTATACATATAACTGTGACATACCAACACTGTAGATTTAACCATTGCTCTAAATTTAATTCCCAAAAAATCACCTTGAAAATGTCGTTCACACTCGAATACCCCCTTAACATCACAAAAAGTCCAATATCTTTTAAAAAACCACCATTAGATGTAAGGACATTTATCTAAAGGCTATTTCACGGTACTCTTTATGCCCAAAGTCAACGACTCGTTTGAAAAATAGTTACGGACCGTCCTCAAAACAGTCACATATGCAGACGGCCAACATTGGATATAACAACTTTAAAATATACTTTCTGCATGGATACATATAAATGACAAATCGTATTGCGAGCAAATGAAAACGTGTCGCTGAAGCATTTTTCTTCTTCCTGAAACCATTCGTTTCGTAAACTGCGCGGATCGCGTCCTCCAAGGCGATAACGTATCGTGTGCCGCCAATTAACGTCAATCAGCTCGAAAACTCCCATCACGACGTAGAAATTTATTTAGGACCGAGTTGCGGACGCGCTTTCCTTATCAACACGAGCAAGTGCGAGGCGTCGAAGATCGGGCGAACTTGCGTCAATGGAACTTGGCAGACGCGAATATCGTACGAGATACATACAGACGGAAACTTATTCTTCATTCGACTTTATTATTCTCTCTAAATAGATGAGAAGTTCTCGCTAAATAGATAAAAAGGAAGAGCGATTGGATGGTAGAATTATTATATAAAAAAAGAACGGAAAACAAGGTATAACCAACACATAAGCAGATATCTACGAAAAGTAGCACGATTCAAAGTTCTTACGAAAACTAGCACGATTATGCTTTCGCCACGGAAACTAGCACGTTTCCATATTCACCGCGAAAACCAGCATATTTCGGCTTTCACCGCGAAAACTAGGATGTTTCGGATGTCACCGCGAAAACTAGGATGTTTCGGATGTCACCGCGAAAACTAGGATGTTTCGGATGTCACCGCGAAAACTAGCTTGTTTGATTTTCACTGTAAAACTAGTGCAAAAGGAGTAGGTTTGAAACCTTAAGGATCTCATCGCTCGTACAATCTAACAAAAAAGAGTTTTAGTGAGAATTTGAAGTCCTTTGTGCTCAGGTAAAAATCTGGAAAAATAAACCATTATATAGTATTTTATTTTAAATATGCCATTTTTCTTGCCCAATGACATTTTAATTTTGTACTCATTGCTTTTATTAACATTTTGATAATGATTATCAATTAAAATCGATAGTAGTACATTTTAGTAAAAAATAATATTGAAAGTGTAAATATAATGAAATATTTATTGTGATTTTCTATTTAAAAAATAACGTTATTGAAAATATCATTCGACAAATTTACTGTAATCTTACAGATGGTTACCGTCGAATATGTTTGAAAAATCTTGCTGATGTTCGATTGGAATTAAACCTCTGTCAAGCATGGCCTGTAAATCTTGTTTTTTCTTGGTGCAAGAGGCAATTTTTTATCTGACGTCTGTTTTAATTGGAACATTCGAACATCATCCAGCTTTTTGTTTTTTTTTAAAAAGATTATCATCTCTCGTCCTTCTTGGTTAAAATCATATTCAACGTGGATTGTATCGACGCAAGGTTGAATGGATATTTCCCAAATACTTCCAATTTTAATTGAAGTCCAATGAATTTTTTTTTCCGAGGTATAAAAAATCGTAAATTTCCGATTGCGGTCAAAGGAATTGGAGTAAGAAAATAGACACCAGGCGTGAAAAAGCATGGAAGAAATGGCGGAAACAATTCCAGTGTTACTGAAACATGTTAATTTTCGCGGTGAATGTCGAAATCTGGTTCTTTTCGTGGTGAAAGCCGAAATGTGCTAGTTTTCGCATTAAATATCGAAAGGTGCCAGTTTTCGTGGCGAAAACCGAAACTTGCTAGTTTTCGTAAGAATCATGAAACATGCTAATTTTCGTAAGCAACGTCGATGTAATAAAATAATTTGCACAAGTATAAAGAACATTTTGAAAATAAATCTATGTTCTTGCTGAAGTTTTTATTCGACATCTTTTCCGAATTTGGTTATATTTATATTTGTTTATATATAAATAAATATATCCTCCCATACATGTTCTGCAATCTTTTTTAGTTAAACATTTTTTTTTCATTTATTTTTAGTGAATTTTTCAAAGTTTTTTTTTACTTTAAAAAAATCTTTCTCCCTTGTGTATGCACTCACGTCAGGATTTTTATACTTGTGTTATCGTTATGAAGTGTACTGTTAAGCGAAAAATAAATGACCAACTGAACACTAACGTTAATGTCTTAGATTTTGGTCAAAAGTTCCAAAAATAGGTTTGGGAGGATGAGTCAGTAAAGTTCAGATGATGAAAAAAATACTTATTCTAGTCTAAATGACTCCCAATTGCGTTCGAAAAATTCTACAAGGAAAGTACATACACAAAAGAGAACCATTAATGCCTATGTTATGGGATGATGGGAATTTTTTTTAAATGCTTTCTCCTCCAAAACTAAAAAACTAAAAATTGTAGAACATACACGGATGTGATTGGTATTTATACGAGGCATCTAGATTTTCCTTTTAGACGTCACTTTTCAGGCTACTCATTATATACATATATACAAGTAGCACGCCGAACTTGGTGACTTGATGCCACATTGATACACAAAGAAAAAAAAACACTTGAAATTAACGTAATTATTTATTTGCAGGTGGCCAACGAAATTTTAACATGAAACACGAAAATATTTGATTATTCCTAGCATTCGTTAGTTCGATTAAATAAATAATTCTTAAAATATCCTGACATTCCACTTTTTTTCAATAAATCATCCGTTGGCACCCCCCACTCAAGGATTTAGCCAACCCAATTAATTTGTTGATCATCGTAGTCCGTTCCGTGAGCTCGTGCGAGGAAAAAAAACCACAATTGGTTCTCCACCAATGCGGGTAGATGAGGAAATCAGGAGAATGAGTTATTGGGCTTTATCTGATTTATACGTTGCCACGCGTACAACATCTTTCAACCATGTCTTGAACGTTCCCCGAACAAAACAATATATCGCCGCATAACGATGCTAGACACTCGGTAATTTTTTTTGACCCCTTGCTTTTCTCACACAATGCACAAATGAAACATTTTCAAATCGAGACGCAGTGATGCAGATAAAGTTTATAATTTTTTAAATATATATCAGAAGTATCGTTAGATTGATCGGAGTAATGGAATATCGTTGGCCGCTAATGGCGCCTCTCCTTTTCTCTCGTTCCGGTCAAGGGTCGAGTTACGTGGGTGGCGCATACAAATCCTTCCCTTACTTTCCTGTATCTCCTCTCGACGTAAATTGTGGTGTGCGCGTTTACAGAATGTTCCTTTCGTGCTGCATTTTATATATATACACACATATATATATATATATATATACAGGGTGTCCTGTATTTAATGGATAATCCTGTAACTGTCGATAGGTCAGATCATGTCCTACCATATGCTGGAATTTCAGTTTAGTAAAAGTCCCACGGTTTTCGATATTTTGAGCTTTATGTTATTTTTTGAAGATAAAAAAATCATCTGCTTTTGGTTTTTCGCATGCCATTTCTACAAATGATATGAATCGACAATAAATAAGCAACTTTTTAACGTAATTGGCACGATATGCATAGTACATTTTTTTAACACCGCAGGCTATCAAAGTCAGATGCGTTCGAGTTGATTTATATGAAAATTCTGCATAAGATCTTTTTTCATAAAGTTTTCTTAACATTTAAGGTAAAAAGGAAGACTTTTATAGATAAAACATACAACCAAGAGAATT
The DNA here is from genome assembly GCA_964007375.1 of Ophion obscuratus. NCBI lineage: Eukaryota > Metazoa > Arthropoda > Insecta > Hymenoptera > Ichneumonidae > Ophion > Ophion obscuratus. The sequence goes on from OZ023312.1 coordinate 26,158,334, forward strand.
TCTTTTAATCAGGGTAAAAAAGTTATCATTTGGAATGGCATGCGAAAAACCAGAAGCAGATGACTTTTATCTCGAAAACCGTGGGACTTTTACTAAACTGAAATTCCAGCATATAGTAGGGCATGATCTGACCTATCGGCAGTTGCTGGATTATCCGTTCATAACAGGACACCCTGTATATATATATATATATATATATATATATATCTTTCATATAAATATATACAATTTATATTCTGAAACAACAATAGTCTAGTAGAATAGGTAATTGTATATCGAGTTCTCTACCAAGTGAATTCCTACGAATTCATGAGTGATTATTTATAACTGGCTTTTACAAGGATGGAAAAATCACTTTGTCAAGATTGTGAGATCCGAGAGTGTGAAGCAATTAATCTCCCATTATTTCTGCCTTTCAATATGAATTACCTCCTTCATTTACTTGATAATGTAAACAATGGCTGCGATGACTTCGGAATGACGATATTTCAAATCGATTTATGATTTTTGTGTGTTGCTTTGAAATCTTTCAAAAAGATATAGTCAGTACGAAAACGGTTTCCAAACTTTAACTGGAAAAAAATTTGAGGAAGGGAACAATTGTTAAAGCGTTGCATCCACGTGGCCCACCGAAAAATGAGACTTTGTTGTGTTTTTTTTTACTCAAAAACCCATTAAAATGAGGTTTGGAACGTTTACTCAATATGTGTTACAAAATGTGACGTATACAAAAAAAAAATCATGAAAAAGAATAGGCGGACGCAGAACTTTTATGGATTAGGATCCAGAACAAAAAAAATGCATTATTTACATCAGTTTCGCTAGAGAAGTACACACGATTATTTAAAAAATGGTTTTTCGCAGAATGGCATAGTGGCAAAATGGCATAGTGGCAAAATGGCAAAATGGAATAAATTATATTTTGTTTTCGCTAAAAAATCGGCTTTATTTTGTTTATGAAAACGAGAATTGTTTATGAATCGTAAAAAGCATGTGCAATTCGTTAGAAAATCTATCTCAGAATAAGTTACAGTTATAATTTCAAGCCAATCGGAATGAAATCTGCTAGAATTTTGCGTCGTCCTATTTAAAAAAGTGTGGCTTCGAGAAAAATGTGTTTAAGGCCGTTTTGTAGTGTGAACACTCATTTTCAAGGTGATTTTTTGGAAATTCAATTAAGAGTAACGGTGAGATCTACAGTGTTAGTATTTCACACTTATATTTATGCATGTTTGAAGTAACATCTTAAATTTTTTTCTAAATATTGTATTTTTCTCTAAGGTCAACATTTATTACAATAAAATAAAAAAATCTTTCTAAAAACCAGTTTTTGACCTTGAAAATCAAATTTGTGGGTATTTTCACTATCATCTTCGCGATGAGCGAGTACAAAACATGGCAACACGAAATTTCAAATTATTTAGAGGTATGTCCCTTTCGGAACTTTATCCATTTTTTGTACGACTGGACTAAACGACTCCAAATTGCTTTTTTGACCGTCAAAGCTGTTTCGTGAGTTTCGGAGGCGCTTCAGAAAATCAGTGCAACATTAAACAAAATTCTTTGCCTATAATTCCATTTGTAAATCATTCTTGTGATTTTTATACATCACTTAAGGCCTTAGGCCACAGTAATGGGTATAAAATCATGTGCGAATTTAACAATTTATTTTTCGTATGAAAAAGTGATTCACTCATAAAATTAATTACACATCTATTTAGTATGAATATCAAGCTGTTAGCAAATATTTTTTTTCGATGTGCACAATGGCCGACTACTCCAAACTTCTCGAAACAGCTTTTTTCCAATTGGCGTGACAAATAACTTCAACAATTTTCACTCGATTTACTTCAAATTGAAAATTTATGTTTCTAATTGCATTTCGCAGAGAAGTACGTACGGAATTTCTGATTAATCGAAAACTTTTCATTTTATGAGCAGTTTATGAGCAGTTATACCGAAATTTTTCACTGAAAATTCATTTCTTAAGTTAAAATACCTACAACTTTTGAATAAAACAATATTTTTTAAATTCCGTACGTACTTCTCTAGACACTCTAATGTAGATTGACGAGAATTTTTGTTTTTTGTTATAGGTAAAAAATTGTGCGTGCTAAACGTCACGCCGCGGAGCGCCTAAAAAGATAACAAAAGAAAATATTAGTAGTCGGCTATTTTGTACATGAATTTTTATTTTTTCTAACAGCTTGATATTCTAAATAGATGTTTAATTAATTTTATGAGTGAATCACTTTTTCGTACGAAAAAAATGGTTAAATTCCCACATAATTTTATACCCGTTACTGTGGCCAAAGGCCTTAAGCTATAAAAAAGCCCCTAAATTTTCCGTTCTACTCAGATTTGACGAAGATATTCGGAGACTACTAGAAAGGGAGTTTTTAAATATCTTGTTACCCACTTCGTGGGCTGGCAGTTCGGTGCAAACACATTTATATCATGCTCCGTGCAGACGCGAGGCATTTGCGAAGAGTCGAGCGGAGAATTTATCGGTGCAGGTTATTACTTTACCTTCGTGGATTAACCTGACCACAGAGGGAACCTGCTGCCCGACGAGCTGCTCGAGCACGAGAGTCCAGCAACCTCGAACGGTAAAGAATACGAGAGTTCTTTGCCGTTATAAATTTGCGAAGGAAATTCATTTTCTCTGAACAAACGGTAACGCGAGAAATAATAATCGTTCGCGAAAATGCAAATAAACGTTTCCTCAATAATTCCCGAAGTTCGTGGTAAAATCGACCCACGCCATCGTTCGAGAAATATTTTTCAGCGCTTGCCGCGTAACGCGGGCAGCTTTGTAAAGTGTCATAGAAAGAGGAAAGAACAAAAAAGATACGGCCGCGGGCGCTTCTTCTTTCGAGTGCATCTGGAATTGGGCCAACGTCGAGTAAACGCGGAGAGAAATCGTTCCTCGCACACACAGAATAAACGTGACGCGCGATATCCTCGTCCGAGCTGGATTTTCGCTGCTACGAGAAGAAAAAACAAACTGATTGTTTTTTTTTTATGCCGTCGCATTCACCGATACGATAAGGAATTAAATTTACGCTGGGTGTGTACTTTGTTCGAAAAAAGGGAGCTCCCCGTATTCCGTGATTTGAGTGTCACCGAAAATAAAGATTCCGGCGTTCAAGGGGGGAGATACCTTTAGGCGAGAAAAAAATTTGCTGATTTTCATTTTTTTAAATTTTTATAACTTAATTTTTTTTATAAATTCATTTTTTTATTTTTATAATTTTAAAATTTTTAAATTTCTCCACGATTTTTTGAGATTTGGGGTATGCTTTGTTACTACTTTTGGCTGTTCGTGGGTATTTTATTTTATTTTTATTAATATTTAAAAACGGTGGTGGTGTGGCTCGGTCTTCTAAACTGCATTTTCGAAACTGGCGTGACGTATAGCTGAAAAACTAAACGACCGAATCGGATTAAATTTGGTATAAATCTTTCAGGATAGACAATAAGGTTATTATTGCCTGAAACATGACACTAAATGTTTTTAAAAATGAAAGAAAAGTATTTTTTTATTGCAAAGAGTAGCCTTTTTTTCGGAAAATTAAATCTTTTTGTTCCAAGGTGTTCCATTTCACCGATTTTCAATATTTCTCACTTTTTCTTGGTTCATATTTTGCATATGAGTGTTAATGAAAGAAAAATCTTCGTTGCTCTGATTTTGGACTAATCCCGCCAACGGTGCGTGTCACGCCGTCTGATAATATCCACCGCAACCCGTTTAGAAGACCGTGCCATCCCTCCGCCATTATTAAATGTTAATAAAAAACAAAAAATACCATGTAACAGCCAAAAGTAGTAACAAAACATACCCCAAGTCTCAAAGAATCGTCAAGAAATCGTTGCTTTAAAAACATCATGAAAATCTGCAAATTTGTTCCTCGCCTAAAGGTATCTCCCCCTTCAAATGCCGCAATCTTTATTTCCGGTGACTTTTTAAAAGATTTTTATTATTTATCTTTTCAAAGATTTAAATAAATATTTTCAAAGATTAATCATTTAAAAAATACCATGTAACAGCTAAAGCTAGTAATGAAAAATACTCTGAGCCCAAAAAATGTTGAAGAAATATTTCCTTTAAAAAAAATCGTGAAAACCAGCCATTTTACCGCGTCAAAAGCCATTTTACCTCGTCGCCCCCCTTAATTGAATTGTTTGTAATTATTTTACACCATTTTAAAACAGAAAACGGATTTTCCCGAGGATCTCACGAAGGTCCGTGGTGCGACAAGTTCAGGATTGAAACAAACAAAAAAATCGCCGTTCTATTTTATCGCTTGTTTTTTCACTTTTACTTTTCGTCGGTGCATTAACATTATGATTTTATAAATAGACGCGATGTGTTTAAGGAAGACTACCAGTCTAGAGCCCGAAAAAGGTGAAATTCGTCAGTATTTTATGCATACCTAGATGATAGAATAAAAGTTCCGTTCAGTGGCCTCTATTTTATATCCCTTCAAGTATCTTTACAAATTTTTTCACAAGAGTTTGTAACCAAACGCTTGTGTCGAAGTTGAATGAAGCGAGCCACCTTTGTCAGATAGTGTCTTGCAGCTGGCGGCAGTTCTCCTTCAATTATTGATATGAAACGAAAATTGAAAATAATTCGGGTCGATGATTTGTTGAGTTAAGTTTAAGATTTGCCATTGAAGTACATAGGTAAATCGAAAAACATCGATTGACGATACAATCGTGCATGTTTGAAAAACATTGTATTTGGTAAAAAAAATCGTTGAAAATGATTGTTTTCGGAAAAAGTTTTCAACATATCAAAACTGCCTGAGGTATTTTGATGTAAAATGTTTTTATGAGGTTCCAAAAAAAAAATGTCAAATCATTCGATGAAGAGTTGGCGATGTAGTGTTGCCGTCCGCAGGACACTATTGGACAAAGGTGACCCGCTTCATTCGGCTTCAGCGCCACCATTTGGTGACAAAAAATTGTAAAGATACTTGAAGATATGCAGAAAAACGCCACTAAACAGAATTTTCACTCCACGAACTGGGTATTCCCGAAAAAAATTCCAAATTCACCGGGTTTTAGATTGGTAGTGAGCAAAGTTAAGTAAATTTATAAAAAAATTACTTACTGGTAGTAAGTATATTTAAGGGGGCTTCTCACTTTAGACGCTAAAAAGGGCTATTTTCATGATTTTTTTTGATAGGTTCATATCATATATATTGATATAAAAGTTGTTACACTTACAAAATACGGATCCGAAATACATTTAAAAAATATTTTTTTAACATTAAGTCACTATTTATAGACGAAAATGATGGTTAAAAAAATGTTCTAAAAAATGGTAGGGCTGTGCTGTTGATGAAATCTCGGAGATGGATCATCCGAAACAAAAAAATCAATCGGTTTTAAATTCAGTATGTTAATGGCTACGACGGGAAAGAACGGGTTTTTTCACCCTTTTCGGCAACAAAAATAGTAAATATCAAAACTAAAAAAAATCCTTGATATGCGCTATAGCTATAGTTGTAAAGCATGTGAGTCTAAAATTTCATAAGGATCGGTTCAGTAGTTTCGAAGATTTTATCAACAAGCCGTCGGAAAACGTTGTTTCGAGAAAAACGCGTTTAAAGTTTGTTTGGGTTACATAAATACATACAAAACATTTTAATTGTATTTCGAAAGTGTATTTATTAAGTGTAAGAACTTTTATATCAATATCTATAATATAAATCTACCAAAAAAATGCATGAAAATAGCCTTTGTAGCGCCTAAAGTGAGAAGACCCCTTAAGTAAATTAAAAAAATACTTACTGGTGATAAGTAAATTTAAGTAAATAAAAAAAATACTTACTGGTGATAAGTGAAGTTAAGTAAATTAAAAAATGTACTTACTGATAGTAAGTAAATGTAAGTAAATTTAAGTAAATTACTTCTTTAATGTTTCTTTATGTGCCCTTGCGCAATTTTACAGACCCACTTGATCTTTATCACCCCATACATCACTAGTCCCATCTTCTTAGGGACCTTCTCGAGCTCAATGCAGCGCCGTATCGCCTTCGCACGAGGGCACAGGGAAACTGTGGGAAACTCGTGCCGAGACAGGCTCACTAAAAATGAGTTTTGTTACCATCGGAACCTCATTAAAACTGCCACCTGCTCGACAGTCGATGCGCGAGGCAGTGCGTGGCTGACCGGTCACCCATCGAAGTATCGGCGCAGGCAAAAGCTGCCAACATGGGAGATCAGCGAAGGTGCAAATCGACGGTTCGTTCACTGCTATCGGTACTGATTACTTCAGTATTTTATGACTCTTTGGTAAAATTTTGAAAGTTTATTTTTTCGTATTCGTTGCCGCGCTCGGTATCCTCATGATTTCTTTGTCATTCGTTCGTCACAGCGGAGAGTCCCCTTTTCTGTTATTCTTGTAACTTCGCGCTTGAAAAATCTGAAACAATTTGTGAAAGCAGCAGTAGCAAGCACTTTCGAGTAAAAATAGTGCGGCCACTTTAAAGCAATTAGTTCCGGGGGAAAAATAAGTAATACGATTTTTAAGTCTTATTGCTTATTTTATATAAACAGGCTTCACCCTCATTTTCGGCACTGTTTGAAAAATTAACGTTTTAAATGTTGATAATTATCCGAGTACGTAAAATACCATTGTTTCATAAATGATAAAATAATTCTCGAGGTTTTTTTTTTTTAAGTAATGGTGTCGTCGTGCAACATTAAAATTATACGTGTATCTTAGAAGGTACGTCAGTGCTTTTGCTTGTCTAATTTATGAATTTTTGAAATTTTACGCAAGTCACCACTTTCGAATTCGGAAATACCCCGCATATGAAGGGAAAGTTTATTTTTAAGACATTCGACTCCGTGAAGGATTCTCAGCGTAGACGGTTGTCTCTATACTCAATATTATCTTAACCCCAATGTCTTGAAAATCATTTTCAAATGAATGTAAGCATCTATATAGCTGATGTATAATTGTAATGATGTTTGTATATTGGCCCTAAAATTTGTGTCTAGGTCAATAAATTTCGAGGACCGTCTTTAAAACATCCAGATGGACTGAGTTCGCAATTCTTTATATAAATATATATATATTAGGGTGGCACAAATTTGAGCTCAATTTTTTTCCTTTTTCTCCCCATCCAATTATCTACTTAAAAGAAAAAAAAATTGTCGCGAAATCTCTAGCCGACCAATGAATATTTAGTGATTGCTCAAGTGCTTCGAAATTTCCAATTGTCGCGATTTTTTTCTCTTCTCACTCATAAATTTAACAATTTGTAAAATTTTCAAAACAATTAATTCTTTTTTATTCTTAAAAAACGGATTTTTTAATATTACCTCACACTTCCAACTCGATATAACGGGGGCCCTAACATTTTGTTTACGGACAAGAGCTTTAAGGGGCTATACCAGTGTGACACTTTCAAAAAATCAATTTTTTTGCCCTTTTCAACAGTTTACACTTTCAAAAATATCATTATAATTTATATCATTTATACCATTTATATAATTTATATCAATATTATTTTATCTTGTAAAAATCGATAGTTAAATCTTTAAATGCGTTTTTCGGGAAATTAGATTTTTCAAATTTGCTGACATTGTAACTCAAAGGGCAATTATCCGATTGACTTGAAATTCGAACTGAGTACTCTTGAATATATTTACTCTACAACGACGTAGGATATTTTTGATTGGATAAAAATTGACGATTTGACATTGTAAAAAACGACCATTTTATATTTTTGTATTTTTGATTGATTTTGATATTTTTCAAAAATCTTACGTCATTGTACAGGAAATACCTTCCAGATTAACAACGTTTTTCCTTTTTCGGTTTCAGCTACTCAATCGGGTGGAATCATGTCAGCAGTCGAAGAACTTTTTTTTGGCGCCTTCGAAGGCAGCGCATAAGTCGCTTGGATCTCAATATTTTTCTATGAACAAAATTATGTAATGTACGTCAAATATAGCCAAATATATTCTAAAATTGCTGAAACATTAATCGGAGTACTTTTCTTCCAAAAAATTCCCGAAAATCACCCAAATTTTCAGCGTCCACACTGGTATAGCCCCTTGAAGAATTATTTCACGAGAACGAAGATTATAATTCTTGGGTTAGGAGTGGGAGGTAAATTTGAAAAATCTGTTTTTAAAGAAAACCGATTAATTGTTTTGAAAATTTTACAAAGCTTCAAATTTATGAGTGAGATGACTAAACAAATTTCGAAAATTGGAAATTTCGAAGCTCTTGAGCGACCACTAAATATTCATTGACCAGCTACAGCTTTCGCGGGGTTAATTTGAAAATTATAAAGCGCAACATTCATGGGTGAGAAGTGAACGAAAAAAACCAATCTTTTAATGAAAAATTGAATTTTTGGGAGGCTTAAGCGACCTCTAAGTATTTTCTGACCGCTGGCAGATTTGGCGACAATTTTTGTTTCTTTAAAGAAGATTATTGAGTGGTGAAAAAAAGGAAAAAAAATGGAGCTCAAATTTGTGCCACCCTAATATATATATATATATATATAAATACATATGAAGCGAGTAGAGGGTCAGATGGTCTGGAAAAGAATCGATGGATGAAGCTGGAGAGTGAGAAAACGAGATGCAGATGGAGATGGAAAAGAGAGTGAGACTTTCGGGAGTTCCACTTTGGGTTCTTAGACGTGTATGTATATATATACATATGCACACACTTAACTGGGTGTATATATATATATATATAACTGGGTGTATATATATATATATATACACCCAGTTCGGATGCTTGGCGTCGCACGTAAAGTCCGCGCGGTTGAGTGGTCAGTTCACGAGACTCGTCGAGAGAGTCCAGATCGCGTTTCAAACGAGCTCGACTACTTCGAACAACTATTAAAATATCATCGATTTTCCCGTGTTTGAACGACAGCAATAATTTACTTTTTTTTTAAATATTCGTCTCCTCGGAATCGATTGAGCTTTCCGTTGGGACAGTGTAAGGACAAAAAGAAACGTTAATTTTTACAAAAAAAAAGACGCGATCTAGGTTGCACGATCGATAACACATATTTAGAAAATTGTCCCATCTTGGGAATTGTTGAATAAAATTTACACGGGTTCGGACAACGCATGTAAAAAAAAGTAACACACAGTAAAGGGAATGACGATGCCGAACTAATGATTTTTATTCGACAGTTCTGTTTTTATGAGAATGAGTTTTTGATGTATTTAAAAAAAAAATGGTTCGTTTGATGAGGTTGTCGCGTATGGCAGATTTGGATTAGAGGGAAGAACGAGCATTTTTTGAAAAATGAAGAATTGATATAAGTTGATGAGAAACCTGTAAATGTACTGATATTTCGAGTGGGGAAGAGGGGAAACTAGTGAAGGAACGAAGCGGATGGAGAGAGGGATTGACACAGTGCCGGCAAGATAGAATTCAGATTAAAGAGAATCTCGAGAGACACATTGCGTAATGTTTATCATCAGCCTTGGAAAAAACCATTAACTTCCACGGTACGAAATACCGGAAGGGATCAAAGAGCGACCGTAAAGTGTGAGGTAACGAAAATTCGTTGTTTGCCAGGCGAATTTGGAACGGAAATAAAGAGAAAATTGTGGCGATCATCCGCACTGATGTGAGTTACAAAAATATTGATGCTCACTCATATCGAACTGCTTTGGCGAGGCGCCTGATTAAAGTTTCGATCATACAACTATTAGCCTTAAAAAATGCTTCTATTTCGAATCAAAAAGAAAATTATCGCTCAATTTGACATTCTTGAACATGCAATTTTATCCTCAGTCTTTGCCGGAACGAAATTTATCGGATTCAGTTGGTATGAACTTCGCAAACTCGTACACGACCGCTTTTTTTTTTCGAAATCGCGCGTACTTCGTGAAATTTGCTCGCACGTTCCGTGTCGAATTAGGTATGGCGTTGCAGCTCTCAAGACTGCAGGCCACCGGAACGATGGAGCGAACTTTCTCCTCGCTCGCTGAGTTTTTTGCGGGTATGCTTCTTTTCTAGAGATTTTTTTAGTCTTTATGATGCGGGTTCAATCTTATTGCAGAGAAGAGACGAAGAGAAATTTGATCAGGGGTGGAGAGAGAGAGGAGAGAGAGAGAGAGAGAGAGAGAGAGAGAGAGAGAGAGAGAGAGAGAGAGAGAGAGAGAGAATGGGCTGGAGTCATAATTATGGGGCCGTCATAATTTTTATCGAAAACATATTTTTTTTGGCAATAAAGAGTGTTCAAAGACATTTGGTATTTACCATCATATGTAACAAAATTTCTTTGACAAAAATATATTTATATATAAGCAGCAGATATTTTAAAACCGATATATTTATTCAATATTGGCTATCACATTTGGCTATTTTGGAGACCGTACTGAATTTTTTTAAAACGATTTGTTTTTAGGATCAGCACAGTCCGGGAATTCGAGTGTCTTCAAAATCATTTTTTTATAAATATATATGTGTGTGTGTGTGCAGGGTGTTTGGCGCATGGACCGCCACATTTTTTTGGGGGATTGGGGGGGTCATTTTCTAATTTTTTCACCCTTAGACCCTATGTCCTAAGTGTGACGGTAATTAAGATATGATTTTTTTTCTCGTTTCTCTTTAATTACCCGAAATTTCGCCTGTAAATCGTCATAACTCTTTTGTTTGCCGTTATAGTAGCACGAAATAACTTTTGTTGTTTTTTACAATGTATGTTTATTATAAATAAATCATCATTCGATACTCATTGGTTTCAACAAAATTACTCATGAGCTTCCAAAGTTTTAAAGATGCGTAAATATATAAAAAATGTCAACTTCTAAATTTGTTATAAAAAAAATTAAAAGCTACTTTGAACTTAGTTTTAAAAAGTTCTCTAGTTCATACCATTTCGAACGGCATGCTACATATCATAGAAATCATTCATTATGTGGTCCAAATAAAGGGAATAAGTTTTTTTATAATGAATTTAGATGTAGATATTTTTCAGACGTTTACATATTTTTAAGACGTTGGAAGCTTGAGTAATTTTTTTAAAACCAATTGTATCAAATAATGATTTATTTATAATAAACATACATTGCAGTATGCAACAAAAGTTATTTGGTGCTATTACAACCACAAACAAAAAAGTTATGACCATTTAAAGGCGAAATTTTGGGTAATTTAAAAGGAACGGAAAAAATCATATCTCAATTACGGTGACACTTAGGATATCGGGTCTAAGGGTGAAAAACGTAGCAAATGACCACCCTCCTAATCCCCCAAAAAATTTGTCGGCCCATTCTCCCAACTCCCGGTATACACACACACACACACACACACACACACACACACACACACACACACACACACACACACACACACACACACACACACACACACACACACACACACAGGGTGTCCCTCTTATCTCTGCCACCCGAAATACCTCGGTAGTTAACGACGTAACAAAAAAATGTTCCAGACAAAAGTTGTACGGTGTGAAGGGGGCCATCAAATGCGACCAATTTCTTTATTTCGGTGGAGGTGCTGACACACAGTGAAGGTCACCTCCATTCGTTTAAATGGAATGGTACATTTTTTTTCACCCATCCTGTGGAGCACCTTAAGCCGCATAAAAAACATTAGGGGTTAAAGTCGTTCAAGGTCATTAAAGGTCACCTATTTAAATGAAATACAGATCTAAATATCTCGAACCACTACCAAATATTTGGTAGTGATCCGAGATATTTAAATTTGTATCATCGATACTGACCTTGAATGACCTTCAACGACTTCGACCCTCCAATGTTTTTTATGCAGCTTGAAGTGCTTCACAAGATGGTTGAACAAAAAATTTACCATGCCATTGAAAAAAGTGGAGGTGACCTTCACTGTGCGTCAGCGCCTCTACCGAAATAAAAACAATTGGTCGCATTCGATGGCCTCCTTCACACCGTACAACTTTTGTCTGGAACATTTTTTTGTGTCGTCGATAATTACCGAGTTATTTCGGGTGCCAGAGATAAGAGGGACACCCTGTATATGTATATAAATATAGAACTAATGTAATTGTAGAAAAAGTTACTATAAATTGTTAATATAATAATATAATATATATTAGTTATATTATTATGTTATAATAAATTATAGTTTATATATATATATATATATATATTCACTTGTATACGTTTATGATAACCCTTTTTCCACAATGACATATGTTCTATGGTGATATAACACCGAAGGTTTTTTTTAAACGTAGTACTGGAGGATATTGTGAGGATGAAGTCATCATCGAGAAACTCCAATGAGTCAACGATTCTCTTAGATGCAATAATTAACGACACTCTGCATTTGACCGAAATGCGAATGAATGTCCAGGGAACATATAATCGGTAAATTGATTATCTTGAATTCCCAATCGCATCAAATAGTAATTATGGCCTTGAAGTTTGCATTTTTGGAATGCAACGAAAATTCTTTTTTTTTATTGTGCTATCCAATTTTTTCGCAGATTTTAATTGTAGGTTCGCGACCAAGCATCGTAAGAAATCTTTGATAGATTTGAAGAAGAAGAAATGAAAAAAAAATTAATTGCATTCCAACGATGCAAACTTCAATCTCATTACGGTTCGAGCATTTTTTTTTGCCCCTACCAGGAATCCGAAGTTTCGATAGAGAGCGCGACTGTAATACAAAATGGATATGTATATATATACCTTTTTATAAAGGAATAAAAAAAACGTTCAGATTACTAACTTCGACGGAAATCTGAATAAGAATCAAGAAATATAGAAAACGACTCACTCTTATTATTAAAACGGGGCCAACGACGATAGTCCGAATAATAATAAAAATAATACTGATAAATAAGTCTGGATCTCGAGAGTTGCGTGCGTTGTGCGAGGATGATCATTCCAAAATTCAACGTTCTCTCACCACCTCGATGTTCCGAGGCTCGCCAACTTCCTCATTCTTCGTTTCCATTGACGTGCGCGCGCGCGGCGAATAAATAAGACAGTGAGTAATTCGGATCAAGTTCGTCTTGTAATTTGGCCGATGGAGAAATAGTTGGCTTTTGCATCGATTTCCGTTGTAATTTTGTCATGTTCGTCTGTCTGTCGAAACGAGCGCCCCTTGCTCGCTCTCAATTCTTGTAATCTTTTGAAAAATCTGAAATAATTAATGAAAATAGCATTCGACGAGTATTTTTGAAAAATATTATTCTAGTTGCGGTAAAATTATTAATTTGGTAAAAAAATAAGAAAGATTCGGTGTCATGATTTTTCCAACACGTTTCGAAAAATTTCAATTGTCAACCATTGATGATAATCGAGATTGTACTGCACTTTGATGAAGAATAGATTCATTCGTGAACTTTTCGACAATAATTATGGTTCGCTTGAATATTATAATAGTTTGCTTATAACTGAGAATGTAGGGGCGATAATTTGACAAATCGATGTTCAGCTAATATGTAGTTATCATTATCGTGTAGGTTGAAACACAATCACTTACTGTATACTCATTTAAATTTCATTTCATAATTTACAATCGTAGTATTCTGATAGTACAGGCGGGGAAAGAGGGCGGCACCGTTACTTTGATGTTTGATATTTTATTAAGGCACCACACCATGGTTCGTGCGCGGTACGAGGGTATATTTTTCGTAATTATTTAAAAGCCAACGATGAATGGATTTTTTTTTATTAATGCTTATAGTCAATATATACATATAGAAGACTGTATACAATTTTTTGTACTCGAATCTAAAGTATAGTTTGCGGTGTACGCCGCTTCCAAGAGGACACTCCGTATTAAGCCATACGGTTCATTTGAAAAATAAAATAAAAATATATTTAGAATCTAGACATATAGGTTTACAACATCACGTAGGGGAATTTCGATATCTAAAAAAAATCGGCGGACCAGTCAATTTTATTTCCGATTTTCATGGAAAATTGTAACGGTTTATAAAAAAAAAATAGAAGGGGGCTCATTATTAAAAAATCCCTACGTGATGCGATAGAGACTCGATTTTCGAACAGTTTAAGACTCGGCGCATGCAAATCGGATGAATAGTTTTTTGTAATATGTTGTCAACCAGGTTGGAAACTAATTTTGGGAAATTTTCCAAAAATCATACTTACCATGATAACTCGAAAACCTTAGACTTTGGACTGTGGAAACCTAGTTTGGATATGCTCCTAACGAGGTGACCTGTCACCCTCTTGAGGCTTTGCATCGATTTTCTGAACACACTGTATAGAGAGCGTTTAAAAAATCACAACAATACACAAAAACAACGAAAACACGGCCGCCATCAGTTCATGACATTTTTTTCGCGACGCTTCGCGGTGGACTCTCTCCAGCTTAAACGGTCTATCCGAAATCTAAAAACCAAACGAGTTATTCAAGTTACTAATAAACACAAGTCGTTGACGATCGTCGATTTTCAAAATATTTTTTTTTTATCAACGTGGCGATGAATCGCAACTCGAGCATGCAAAATCTATGAAAACCGTCGTTATAATTAGAAAACTATAAAAAATGAAGATCGATTTAAAAAAAGTGAGATCGTCAATAACCTTTAAATGTTTCTACTCGTCTGTCCTCTTAATTTGGAAACAATCCATCGAGTCGTTCTCGAGATATAATGTCCACCGGCTTCGAAAACGGTGTTTCGAGAAAAACGCGTGTAACGTTTGAAGTGTGCCGACTATTAGAGGCTGCAGCTCATTCAAATTTAGGAATATTCCAATGAAATTTCCAGCGAATATAGCTAAAAGGTGATACTATCGAATAAAAATATTTTTGGAAAATGCAACTTTTTGACCCACCTAGATAGAAGATGTAGCTCGTTAGAGCTTGATATTTCGCAACCGGGGTTTAAAAATGAAAAATGATGAACAGAAGCTCAACTTTCTTTTCAAATACCTGTCCAATGAGTCGCGACCCTTCGGCGTGCGCAGAAAAAATGTCTGAGAAGCTTCGCTACCGCAAATTTTAAAACGAGGTCCGCAAGTGGCCATCGGTCTTTCCCACCTAAAGAACAATTTTTTTCTCTCGTTCTCATTTTCCGAAAGAAAAACCCCTATTAATTTTTTGTCGCGCTAGGCTAAACGTGAGTCACGATTAAGGCCTTAGGCCACAGTAACGGGTATAAAATCATGTGCAAATTTATCAATTTTTTTTCATACGAAAAAAAATTGTTTAAGTTTTAACTTAAAATTTAACTTAAACTAACTTATAAGCTTGATATTTCGCAACCGGGGCTTAAAAATAAAAAATGCTGAACAGAAGCTCAACTTTCTTTTTAAATACCTGTCCAATGAGCTGAGACCCTTCGGCGTGCGCAGAAAAAATTTCTGAGAAACTTCGCTACCGCAAATTTTAAAACGAGGTCCGCAAGTGGCTTTCCCACTTAAAGAAAAATTATTTTTCTCTCGTTCTCATTTTCCGAAAGAAATACCGTTAGTAATTTTTTGTCGCGTTAGGCTAAACGTGAGTCACGATTAAGGCCTTAGGCCACAGTAACGGGTAGAAAATCATGTGCGAATTTAACAATTTTTTGTCGTACGAAAAAGTCATTTACTCATAAAATTAATTACACATCTATTTAGTATGAATGTCAAGCTGATAGAAAATATATATATTTTTTTTCGATATACAAAATGGCCGACTACTAATATTTTCTTTTGTTATCTTTTTTTAGGCGCTCGGCGGCGTGACATTTGGCATCCACAATTTTTTACCTAGAACAAAAAATAAAAATTCTCGTCAATCTACATTAGAATACCTAGAGAAGTACGTACGGAGTTTAAAAAATATTGTTTTATTCAAAAGTTGTAGGTATTTGAACTTAAGAAATGAATTTTCAGTGAAAAATTTCGTCATAACTGCTCATAAACTGCTCACAAAATGAAAAGTTTTCGATTAATCAGAAAATTCCGCACGTACTTCTCTGCGAAATGGAATTAGGAACATAACTTTTAAATTTGAAGTAAATCGAGTGAAAATTGTTGAAGTTATTTGTCACGCCAATTGGAAAAAAGGTGCTTCGAGAAGTTTCGAGTAGTCGGCCATGTTGAACATAGAAAAAAAAAAAAAAATTCTAACAGCTTGACATTCATACTAAATAGATGTGTAATTAATTTTATGACTGAATCACTTTTTTCATACGAGAAAAAATGGTTAAATTCGCACATGATTTTATACCCGTTACTGTGGTCTAAGGCCTTAATTCACATGACCGTTCGCGACATCGGATCCTCTTTCCGCCCGTGCGTGCGAACGTCATATCATTTCTCGGAGCTAGTCTCTACTGTATTTCTGTATTTCCGTTTTCGTACGTGTTTCGAGCCTTTATCTCCCATCGGAGTGCGGGGGTGGGCAAGGAAACCCGGGAAAGCTCGTCGTCTCGTTGGCTGCCAAAAAACGTCCCCCGCAGCACCCGCGCAAAAGATGAAGAATACTTTAGACCAGGCGTATGGCGGGGGGGGGGGGGTTTCCCGAAGAAAGGGAAATACGAGGCTAAGTAAAAGCGAAACGAGACGGCGAAGGCCCGTCGAGCGGGTTAGTGCGCTGAATTCGTAAGTCCGTGGCAATAAGTGAAGAGAGAACCGGAAGAGTTCATCGAACCTTAAGGGGGTGTCTCTCTCTGGAAGCCCAATTTGAAGGGTCAGAATGATGATTTTTTTTCTAGTATCACATTGGTTGGAATAAATCAACTTTTTCCCAGCATGTTGGACACGTGTTTGTGGTTACAATGTAACTTTTTTCGGAAGAAAATCTTTCAAAGTGTTCGTGGCACTGCAGTTGGCGTTGCAGGCCTCCAGCGGCGAGGCCCGAAACGGCGGGATCTCTATCAGGCTCAAATGTAATCTGAAACGAAAACAAAAAATGTTTTCTTCAAATATATCCAACTGGCTATGGGTTGACGATCCAATTTTCGAAATTTCGAAAAATACGAAAAATGACAGCTTCTCCAAAGAAAACCTCATTTTCATCTTGAAAAACAGCATGTTAAAGTCATTGTTGTTAACAAATGGTTTATTCAATTAAAAAATGCGATCGTGAACCGAAAATTTTTGGTTATATTTGATCTATATTACATAATTTTTTCATAGAAAAATATTGAGATCCAAACGAATTGTGCGCTGCCTTCGGAAGCGCCGAAAAAAAGTTCCTCCACTGCTGACATGATTCCGGCCGATTGAGTAGCTGAAACCGGAAAAGGAAAAAAATGTCGTTAAACTAGAAGGTGTTTCCTGTACAATGACGTAGGATTTTCGAAAAATATCAAAATCTAACAAATTTGCGTAGTTATGAAAAAATTTTGTTTTCTTGCCTTTAAAATGGTCGTTTTTTTTCAATGCCAAATCGTCAAGTTTCATCCAATCAAAAATATCCTACGTCATTGTAGAGCAAATATATTCAAGAGTACTTAGCTCAAATTCCAAGTCAATCGGATAATTGCTCTTTGAGTTACAATGTCAGCAGATTTGAAAAATATCATTTCGAGAAAAACGCGTTTAAAGATGTAACTGTCGATTTTTACAAGATAAAATAATATTGATATAAATGATATAAATGATAGTGATATTCTTGAAAGTATAAACTGTCGAAAAAGGCGAAAGAAAATCGTTTTTTTAAAGTGTCACACCAGTATAGCCCCTTAAAATAGGTATAACTTCGTCAATTTTTAGAATTTCAGTCCGGTTGGTCTTAAAATATTCTTGGAAGTTCACACTATAACAATATGCAAAAAAATTGTTTTGAAGTTTCCGGAGATGGATACCCCCTTAAAGGGTTTTGCAACGAAATTCGCGGACGAACTTGGCACGAATATCTCAGTTGGTAATTCGAGTCGCAACGTGAGAAATTATCTATGCGCAAAAGGGAAAGAGGCTGGGCGCGAGAGAACGAGAGTGGCATAAGATTTTCATGTTAGACTTCTTCATCGTCAATTCGTTAGGGCAAATTAGTGAAAAACGACGGTAATAATCGAAGCCCACAAAAATTAATCGTACATCACAACTGGAACGAATTAATATAAAGTATAAAATAAAACAGGTGTGCCTAAAGAGCAAAGAGTAACACGCCTCAAAATATTCACAAGATGGATGCAAAATAATAATAATCAATTAAGTCACACGAATGGTAATATAGAAATATTGAAGATGGGAAATAATAGGAGTATAATACGTTATGGAAATACAATAATGTCTCTACAGAATTATAACACAATCATGATCAACAATAATACGATAAATCACAAGACCGAAACATCAGTCATTGCAGCTTAATCTAATAATCTTAATAATCTTAATCTAATAGTAGAATAGTAGAAGGAAGAGAGACAAAGGGAGAGAGCGACAAAAGCAAAAATGTCTCATCCTGAATCGTTTATTTAAGGGGTTATAAACAGTCAGGAGGCCCAAAAAGATCGATTCTTTAAGAGATTTTCTTGAGAAGACCTTTAAATCTATCAACGTAAAAATTTGTACACATATTATGGTAACTTTTATCTGTATTTTAACATTTTTTGTTTGTGAAAATAATTATTTTTAAAGCTGCTATAGCTGATCTCCGGGAGCACCTCTAAAAAAACGCGTCTTGCACTGAGCACGATATCTCTGGACAGGATCATCTAAAATGAAAAAACCAAAAATATTTCGTTAATATAATAGATTATCTTGTAATTGATAGAAGGAATAAACAAAATAATAGTTTTTTACAAAATGTAAATTATTATTAAAATTAAATTATTTATAAAATAGACAATATTTATCGGCCAGAAAAAACCTTCGATTACTTACTAAAAAATATACTTAAAAAGATTGAGCTAAAATTTGAGACTGATCGGTTCAGGCGGTTCCGAAAAATCTTGCTCATCGACTTTAAAATTACAGTTTTGAGAAAAACTGCATTCAAAGTTTCAAAAGCACTTTCGAACGCTCTGACACGTCATTACAAAAGTGCGAGCAACTTCGAGAATATTCGCCGGTTTGACAAAAAAAAATCTGTATGTGTACTTGAATGTATGTACATCACGAAAATAAAGGAATAAAAAAATCGATTTTTCAAAAATCTTATCTGTATATAACCCCTTAAATCATTTGGCGTTAACTCGCTTCTTTTCTCTTTTTTCTGGGGCTCCTTTTCTCCCCTCATGTTCGCTCTTTGATGCAGTATGGCCTCAATCGTAAATAGACCAAAGTTAAACAAAACTCGTACAATGAGTGGTACAAAATAAAAATTGTGCGTGAAAAAAAGTACAAGCTAACAATGGCGAATTGATTTTTTTATAAAAAAATATCACGATCAGGATAAATAAATAAAAATAAGATGAATTGTTTGAATTTACGATGAAATTGAGTAATTTAATTTACGGAGTATATTTAATTTTGAAAATCGAACAAAATACTGTTGCTTACTTATTTTTTTCTTTTTTTTTTCTTTAATGAATAGGGCTGTGTTATCGTGCAGATCGTGTTGGAACTGATGATGGGAGGCTAGCTAAGAGATGCTGATTTTGCCTCTCCTATATACACGGTTCAATGTATAACAGGCTTACGTTTCCATAGTTTATTTAACGCGGATATATATACGGCGGGCGGGTTTGTGCATACGTGTGTCGCGGTCGGAGACCAGGACGGACAGTTATGAGACGTACGGAAGTGGAACTCTAAGAATATCCTCGTTCGTGGATCGTTGAACCACCAGTTTCCCCACGTGCTCGCAAGAGAAAGACATTTTCAGGGAGAGAGAGCGAGAGAGAGAGAGAGAGAGAGAGAGAGAGAAACATAAATCTCTGTCTTTTGACGTGTTGCTCTGTCGCTTTTACTTGTGTGCTAGTGAAGAGGAGATTTCCCTGCAGGAAGGCAGGTCTTTTTCTCATTCCGCTTGTCGTATCTCTCGACACCTGCAAACGAGACTTTGGCTTGGAGTTATCGTCGCAAAAGAAGAAGAAGAAAGAGAGAGAGAGAGAGAGAGAGAGAGAGAGAGAAACAGAAAAAAGAGTAAAGAAAATGTCTGGAGATGCAACTTCTGATGAGGAAGGATCCCAGGAGGACTCGGCCAGATACGACGTCGACGAAATGGAAATTATAAAAACGATCGGTAAGCATTGAGCAGTTTCTTTCGATTCTTAACTATTATTTTATAAATATATATTGGGGCCAGGTTAAAATTCCGAACTTTGAATGATCAGAACCCTCAAAACTCCGAAAGAATACTACCCCGAAAGATCAAAACTCCGAAAATCTGAACGCCGTCAAAATAATTCGGCTATGAAAGTTTTTTGAGTTTCAACATTTTCAATAAGTCGACGAATTATTTCAATATTTTTTTAATTTTTATTAAAAAGTGATTTTACGTCAGTATTGAAATTTGTCTAGACAATTTTATACGTTCTACATCATTTACAGTCAACTGTGTAGACTTTCGCTGGTACGATCTTGACGAACCTTGTAATTTCGGAACATTAAGGGGCCAGTCCACTTTTGAGCCGCGAAAGAAGGCTATTTTCGCGATTTTTTTTTTGAGAATTTTACAAAAGATATGAATATAAAAGTTGTCGGGCTTGATAAATAAAGTCTTGAAATACATTTTAAAGAAATGTTTAATTCATTTTTATTCATTTTTAAGTACAAAAACTAGAGTTTAACGTAACGCCTCAAAAATAGGTGGGCTAGGTAGCTCCATCACAACTCGGCAACGGCTTGTCTGAAACAAAAAAAATCAAAGGCCATTAGATTCAGTATGACACCAGCTACAAAATGACCCTCGGATATAAAGTTTTATCAAAAAAATGGTAGATGAAAAACGAAAAAAGTAAAAAAACGCGTTTTGTCGCAAAAAAATGAGTAAAAATAAAAATTTTAAAACCATCGAGGGTCATCTTGTTGCGAATGATGTTTACAATACGTGGTTCAAATTTCGAGAGATTCGGTTTATTCGTTTTAGAGATAGGACGAAGTTGAAGTTTCATAACTTTTCAATAAAAAAAAAATTCTTGAAATAATTCATCGATTCATAGAAAAATTTAACTTTCAAAACTCCCATCGCCGTATAATTTTGACGATGTTCAGATTTTCGGAGTTTTGGTCTTTCGTGTAAAATTCTTTCGAAGTTTTGATCTTTCGGGGTAGTATTCTTTCGGAGTTTTGAACGTTCTGAGCATTCAAAGTTCGGAATTTCAACACGGCCCCGATATATTGTGGACATATCTTTCGGATTACCTTTCTGACAGTTAGAGAATTTTAGAACGATGGAGATTCGGTCGAATTGTCGTTTGAAGAATTTTTTTTTCGCGTGATTTAACGGGGGGTACTGATTTTGCCAATTTGAATTTCGAAAATGGGGCACTTCGAGTACGGCGGTCTTGAAAATAGCATTGCGTACGCTCAAAAGAATTTTCCCGAAATATTTTTCGAATAAAGATAAGCGTGAGAAACGATCTTCGAAGAGTGATCGTTTCTCTGATCGTAGGGTAACATGAGCCCCAAATTCACCGTCTCTGAAAAGTACCGTAAAATGGGGTTACTTTGAATAGGTTCTGGAAGTTTTTTGTAGGTAACTTTTTGTTAACATCCTAAATTCCAATTTTTTTGCTCCAATAGAAAAATGTATTCTTTGGCTATCAAATGTACAAGAAAGTCAAGCCCCATCCCCACAATTTTCTATTTAAAGAGTGTCTAAGTAATCTCGAGTGTGGGATTTCTTCGACAAGGCATTGACAACTTACGTTCAAGATTAAGGGTTACTTTAACATCGTTTTTATGAAAAAAATACTATTTTATCCATTATACATGGAGTTAAATGAAAAACAACGATTTATTACGTTCAAATTGTCATCTTTATTAGGGGCTTCTCACTTTAGACGCTAAAAAAGGCTATTTTCATGATTTTTTAATAGTTTTATATCACAGATATTGTTATAAAAGTTGTTACACTTAATAAATACACTTCTGAAATACATTTAAAAAAAATTAATGTATTTATGTAACCCAAATAATCTTTAAACGCGTTTATCTCGAAACAACGTTTTTCGACGGCTTGTTGATAAAATCTTCGAAACTACTGAACCGATCCTTATGAAATTTTAAATACATATTCTTTACAACTATAGCTATAGCGCATATCAATTTTTCTTTCATTTTGATATTTACTTTTTTTGCCAAATCGATGAAAAAAACACGTTTTTTTTCTGTTTTCGACAAGTGTCCGCCATTTTGTTATTTCTGCAAATATGAAAATTGTACGATATGCGATATAGCCATAAACATACTGAATCTAAAACCGTTTGATGTTTTTGTTTCGGATGATCCGTCTCCGAGATTTTTCAACAGTGCACACGTACAATTTAGGACATTTTTTAAATTACCATTTTCGTCTATAAATAGTGACTTAAATAAATAAAAAAATGGTTAAATGTATTTCGAAAGTGTATTTATTAAGTGTAACAACTCTTATATGAATATCTATAATAATAAAGCTATCAAAAAAGTTCATGAAAATAGCCCTTTTTAGCGTCTAAAGTGAGAAGACCCCTTAAGGAAACGTTTTACATAAAAATATCAAGTACTTTATCAGGGTACTATTATAGGCACTCAACCAGTCTTAAAATTATCATTGAGATCAACATCAACTTGAGCAACATTACAATCAACTTTAGCAACATTATTATAAACTTGACCAACAAATTTAAACACATTTAAATTCGCACACATTTAAATCGTATTTTTCCGCTCTGCTGAAGTAGCTCCAAAAACTGTCAATGTTACCCTCAGCCCTGGATTTGCCAATAGGTCGTATTGGCAGCTGCCTATGGGGCGGCAGACTTAAGGAGTAAGGCCACTGTAACGGCCCAAAAAAAAGGTTTTTTCACTAATTTTTTGCTCCCGAAATTGAAGGTATTTGAAAAAAAACTTTTAATGGTGTTATCGGGCATACATTAAACTTTATTATAAAATTTTTTTACAGTAAAAAAAAAAACAAAATGGCGGTTCCACAGCTATCTTCCCGGGACATGTTTTGCTTCCAGGGCTCCGCGGCACGCAGCACCACTGGTGCACTTTTGAATCTAGAACAAAAAAAAAAACCATTAATCTAGAGGGCTATAGCTAGAGAATTTCGATCGGATTTTAAAAAGTATCAATTTTTGTGGATTTGGCGTGCGTTTGAAAAAAAAAATTGATTTTTGACGAAAAAAAACGGCAAGTTTTTTGTTAATAAAAAATCAATAAATAAAGTTCTTGAAAATTCCGATCGACATTCTCAAGATAATGTAAATGTTCACATCTGGTTAAAATTTCAAGTAAAAAAAATGAAAATTGTTCGAGTTATGCTGCGTGCCATTTTGAAAAACCATGTTTCGAGAAAAACGCGTTTAAAGTTTTGCGAATAGTTTTTTATTGGAAAAAATTAAAAAAAGAAGTTAAAAGGATTTAAACTATTTTTAAACTAGAGGGTTTAAACTATTTTTTAAGCCAATAAAAAAAAAAATCGATTTTTCAAAAAATTTACAGTGGCCTTACCCCTTAAGTGGGCGGCGGATTTAGAGACATCCAAAAAGGCCTTAATACAAGTGATTAAGATAGGAGGGGCAGCACAAAGTCAAGTGGCCTATACTTAAGAAAAGTATAAATCCGGCACTGGTTACCTTTAACGTCAATTTAACCCCATTTTACGGTAAGTCTCCAGTTGCTTTCTTAGTCCACTAGTTACGGTAATATTGTATAGGTATAAAGAGGAAAAGGAGAGTTTTACATGGCTCGAAGAATATTCATCGCTTTGAACCCGGCGCAATTTTCATTTGCGTTAAAAGAAGACTAATACCGGCTAATACCGACTAATACCGTAAAACGTACTTTGACATTCAGGGTAATTGTAACAGTTTTTGGGTTACTTTGACAGAGCGCCAAAATACCTTTTAAATGTGTGCGCAGCGAGCCCGATTGACCTTCTGTGGCGGGTGGCGGGTGCGGGGAATAAAATTGAACAACAATTTGTTGCTCAAGTTTATTATAATATTGCAAAAGTTGATTGTAATGTTGTTCAAGTTGATTTTTATCTCAATGACAATTATGAGACTCATTAAGTGCCTATAATAGCACCTTTGGTACTTGATATTTTTATGTGAAATGTTTCCTTAAGGGAGGGCACCACTGTAACTACCCATTTTCGACCGTTTTATTTGCATTTTTTAAAAGAAAGGAACAAAATACATGGTCAAAAGAGCTTTTAGGTTTTATACGGTATATATTGAAGTATGTAAAAAAAAAAATTATTTGTCAAAAATATACAAAATAGCGGCGCACGAGTCACTATAGCACTACTGTTTTTCAGCCAACCCTCTCCGCGGCAGGCAGTAGAACTGTCTTAAATTTAGCTCCCGGAACTAAGAGTGAAATATTTTCGTTAATTATATTATTTTTAGCAGTCAAGTACGGGGGGAATTGAAAAACAATTAAAAGAAAAATAGAGACGAGTTTGAAAAAAAAGTTCGTTTTTCGACCATAATTTTTATCTCAAAAGTGACATATTTTTTTTACAATTTTCGATTCATCCAACAAAGCGCTCGTACTTGACTGTTAACCCTTTGAAGCATAGTGACATACTGGTATGTCACCTACTTCCACTCTGTTTTTCTAGAATAAAATTTTTTTGGCGTATAACGACGAATGTAAATGTACTTTTAGGATGTTAGGAGATCAATTGTTACTACAATATCACTATTAAAGGCTTATGTTGCACTTAGTGGATGTTGATCATCACTACAGTACAAAAAAACGTTTTTTAGACAATTAATGTAATTGTGCCTAATCTAGCAGGTAAACCATAAACAAAAAATGAATTCAGAAACGCTTTTTAGGTCGCTGATTACGAATTCGAGCTCAAAATCTAGAAATTCAAAATGGCGAATCCAATATGGCGGACCAAAACCGGAGATTTTACTGGAATTACTAAAACATCGGAGTTGCTCAATATGTTGATTCTGTTATATTGAATTTCTGATAGAATTACGCTTTTAGCATTACCCGGAGCTAACGTCGAGGACGTAGCGAGGATCTAGCTCCATATTTTTATTTATTTATTTTTTCCTTTTTTATTTTATTTTTTGCTTTTTTATTTTTTATTTTTTTTATATTATGTATTATTATAATATATTATAAAAATATATTTATATATTAATTATAGTATATAAATAATTTTATATATTATTATAACCCAAACAAACAATTTTTGCATTTGTGGTTCGCCATATTGGATCCGCCATCTTGAATTTTCAAATTCTGAGTGAAGATTTGTAACCAGCGACCCCGAAAACCCCCGAGCACAAAGTTTTGAGCTGATTGCACGTAATGAAAAATGTATGCTTTAAAGGGTTAAAGCAATCTAAGAAGCTACAGTTAAAATTTTAAGTCGCTTGGACAAAAATTGTTCGAGTTCTGCAGCCTTAATAACGATGATAATTTGGTAATAAGGAAATTGTTGTTTTTCATTTAATTTCATGTATAATGCATAAAATGTTACATTTTTTATTAAAATTATTCCAAAGTAACCCTAACTCTTTGACATAAGTTGCATTTCATGCCCTGTCAAAGAAGCCCCACACACGGGGCTACTTTGACACTGTAACAAATGTATACATCAAATTGTGAGGAGGTGGTGGAGCTTGACTTTATTATACATTTGATAGCCAAAGGATACACTGTTCTATTAAAGCAAGAAAAGTTGGTATCTAGGAAGTTAAAAAGAAGTTACCTACAAAAAACTTCCCAAATCTGTTCGAAGTTTTACGGTACTGCAGCACATTTTGAAATTTGCTGTTCGATCTTTTGTCGCTGTAACTAGTCCGAATGAAAAAACATAAACTAGCCTTGTATAAAAAAAAACAACCTGTCAAATGCGTATCCAAAAATGCAAAAGTACGCTTCCGTAGTCACTTGTTTATGCAATAATTTCGAGAATCAACGTTTAGCAAAGATTTAGTTATTATTGTGTATATTCTATCACAATAATTTATTGTACATTAACTTCGATTTCATGACGTGACATAATTATGAGGGTGTCTCATTCGACTACCACCCCAATGAAATTTTTTTTTTTTTCTACATCGAGCTGTCACCTTTGGCTTGTGCCTTACAAAATAAAAGCTCACACTGAAATAACGAAAGACTCCCATCTGGCGAATAAAATCGATAAACCACCAAGACACATGATTCACTTCAATGTGTAATTATTTCAATTTTAAATTGCGAGTATGAAATATTATTGGTCGTGTAGCGAGTGCGATTGGAAAACAGCAGCACAGCAGTTGATGCGAAAGACCTGCGGGGGGCAAAGGCGCAAAGAGATTGTGGGTGATCGTCGAGCAAGTGGGCCACTGGAGAGTGAGAGGCTGACCGCGAATATATATTTATAACTCTTCGGAATATGCTTCTGTGTGTGTGTGCGATGTTATGCACGACGAAACTCATCGAGAAGCTACAAGAGAGGAAACTCGATGTTTGAAGTCGAGGCCGTTAAAATGTAACTCCCCCACAGAGGTGTCTTTCTTCACCCTGTTAATGTGTCCCAGTCTTTTTTGAAATATCATCAATTGACGAAAAAGTTTCAGGCATCCTGGCATAAGCCACTTTCATTTTTTTTTATTATTATAATGATGAAAAGTAATTTATCTTTGCAATTATTTAAAGAGTTTCAATATAATTGACGATATGTTAACATCTGTTTCAAATTTATGGAGTAAATTCTTTGAAATATGCTGAACTCACCCTCTACATTTTTAATCGTTCGTCTCCACCGTTTTTATGAAAATTACGATTGAGGAGACACTTTTTAACATAGGGGATGCCTATCATGATGTAAAGGGAGACGAAATTGTTACAATGTACTGAGTGATTTGACAGTTTTTTTAAACAACGTTTTAAACATTTTTTTCACACTATTTCGTGCGTACAATTGCCATTTGGCGATGAGCGTAGGCATCTCTCAATGTTTAAAAGCAGGGAGTACTTTTATCGTAAATTTTAGGGAGATTTTTTACGGTTTTTAAATCGTAGAAAATAGGGAGTACAATCGTACATTTTACAGAAACGGTGTAGACTATTAATTCAAATTTTGGCGGGTGCTTTCGGTATGTAACAAAAAATGTATTGTATAAATTTGAATCAAACGGTAAAATATCGTCAATTGTCCCGAATCGCCTGAATAATTATTTGATTAATTGAGTACTCTAAATGTATCGCGGAGATGAAATTATCATTCTGAAATTTCTATTAGCAGACGATTTTCGTAAATGACACAAGTATTGACATTTTGCATTGATCCGAGATGCAAATAAATGCTCGAAGGCTAGATCAAACGATGAATCAATTATCTGGACTCTTTCCATTCAACTCACAGTAATTTAGCTTCGAGGTCTTTTTCGCCATCACCAGAATTTTGTCAGCTGCTAAGAGAGTTTGACATTTTTCGAGAAAATTCGTCCTTTTTGTCCTATAGGACTTTTTCGAATTGCCCTTAAGGTTGTTATGGGGTTTAGCCGGCGGGGGTGAAGTACGAGGGGAGCGCCCTATGCCTATGCACGGAGCCGATTGACTGTTACTAACTGTTAGCTTTCTAATAATCGTCATATTAAACGTGCGTTTTCGAACTATTTTTCTACATCTATTTGTAAAAAAAATGCATTCTTGAACATTCGGTGATTACATTAAGTGTTTTCATGTATAATTATTTTATATACCTTTTCTCGCTCACTTAACGCAAAACGAATCGGCAACGTTGTAAATCGTGGTATATCATAATGCCCAGGTTGGCAGAAGTGTCCCGAAGTTAGAGACATGTGCGCCCCGTTCGTAACCTCAATATCGGCCCAAGGAGCTGTCAAAAATGAATATCGGTCCGAGTAAAAAAAATCCGCTGGAAAGAAAAAGTGTCTACTGAAGTTATCTGTAATCTCGAAGAAATCAAAAACTTCAATAATTTTCCGATATTCTAAAAAAAAAATTACGTATGAAAGAAAATCCACGTTATTTCGTTTTTGCCTAGAAATGTCCAGAAATGTATAATTTCTGAATATAGTGATCAAATTAATATTAAATAATTATTACTAATTAAGAGAATAAGTACCAATAATATTCGTTGTTAATTATCCCGACCGAGTAGTTTGAGGTTCCCGGGCATAATTACTGAATACCGATAAGGAAGGTAGCATTTGTGACGTCTACGACGTTGCCATGATTGCACAGTCTAATATTTTGTGTGCTCGATTTTCGCACACATTCCCAATCAAAAACTTTAATAATTTTATTCCGGTACTGTGAATCCTCATTTTGACGGTACCAAGGGTTAGTCCGATCATTAGTCAAACCGTACCTTTTTTTCAGCTACGTGGTAACATTCACTTAGCAGATATTAATAATGTACTGAAAAATGATCGGGAGTTTTTCATAAGCGTAACTAGCCCGCGAAACACGTCGAGTAGCTGATTTTTTTTTTCGAAAAAAAGGTACTGTGGGTCGTATTCAAACTGCACAGGATGATCAGCAAAGAGGTTTCATAGGTCCAGAAAAAAATTCAGCTCGGTGGTAACATGTTGACTTAACCCCATAACAACCTTAAGTATCTTGTACCTTCAGTTATTGTGATTGTATCAAGTGGTACCTGGGAGTAGCGATGTTTGCGAAATATCAAGATTCAAGGCAGTAGTCTGGTCTAGAGCGAGATTTTTGACGTCATTTTTGGGTTGGAATAACTTTTAAACCGTTGACGTTGTCTGGATGAAATTTTACATATGTATTTATTGTTCCTTTGAGAATGTATCTACATATAAAAAAAATTAATTTACATATTATCATGTAGTTTTTTATTTTTTTGCAACATGGTCCGCCGAAAACCGCCTCAATCGGCGCCCACTTTGGGTGATGATGTATGCATCTGAAAAAAAATATAGATTCTCAATCTGTATGAGTATTCTGAGCACTGATAGCAGAATTAGTACTCAAAAAAATGGCTTACAAAATGGCGGCCTGTTAAACTTTGATTAACGATATTTCATACATTTTCGGGTATTAGACGAGTTATAAAATGTGGGAAAAATTATTGTTCGACTCAATTCTGCTACCAGTCTTCAGAAAGAGGCTACCGAAGCTATGTGCAAAATTTGAGCTCGATCGGTCAATTAGTTATCGAGACATCGTGGGCGCCGATTTGAAAAACATAGTTCTGAGATAAACGCGTTCAAAGCTGCTTCCTGACCGCGCTACCTGAGAGCGCGGCTTGCTTATAATTTCTATTACTCTGCTAATTTTGTAAGTATCAATAAACGGTTTTCACTAGCGTATTAACGGCGGGGTAAAGTTAATTCGGCGAAAAAAAGGCATGTTTTTAAGATTTTTTTTTGGCGTAACGAATAGTGTTCGTTTATTGAAAAATTTACATATAATAAAGGAACATTTGAACAACATTCTCCTAAATTTGCATTGCAAAATATTCAAAATTGAGCGAGTGAAAATGAAACCCCGGAGGCGCCTCGAAAAGAAGTTGGTTTGCGGTGTGCACCATAATTCGCAACAGAATCATTTGAAACAAAAAAATCAAAATGCATTTGTTAAAGGAGATGTTTCTCGAGGTAATGACCGGAGGATTTTTTTTTTTTTTCGATTTTTCGATTTTTCGTAGCACTTGGGAGCCAAAAACCCGATTTTCGCTAAAAAAAATCGGCTAATTTATTGTTGAAAAATTAGTAATTATTAAAAAAAACAAAAAAGCTCTCGACAATACCTGGTGAATTATGTGAAGAAGTACTGTGCAAAATTTCAAAGCGATTGGTCCAGTAGATTTTGAGTTATCGTGCACACGGACTTCAAATATGACAAGTCTTAGAAAAACGGTTTGAAAAACGCAGAAGAGAAGAGAACGGCATGGAGCAATAGACGCTCAAATACTCATAACTTCGTCAATTTTACTCCGATCGACTTGAAATTTTAACACAATATTCTTGATATATTATGCATTCATTTAAAAAATTAAAAAAAATTAAAAACAAAAATTTTAATACTTTACCCCGCCCTTAAGGAAGGTCTAAGGGATAATAAAATGAAGAGAAAAAAAGAAAGAAAAAAGAAAGAGAAAAAAAATCGATTTTATCAAATTTCTAGACCAGACTACTGCCTTTAAGTGATAGGTGATGTGTCACCATTTTTATTTTTTCGACGATTTATTTGAAAAATTGGAAAAACGACAGGTACTTTCATTTGAATAGAACTGCCGATTGAATTTATTTGGGTTGAGTAACATCAACCAATTCAGAAGATACGGACAACGAATTTATCGGTAAGTTGACTTTATGGAAACTCCATAAGAGGACTGCACAAATAATTTTTTCGCCTGTTGGTTGAAAACTCATTAACAAAGCATCAAACAGCAAACAAAGAGTCTCCCTCTTCGCCCCGCCTGTATTATTAGCGTGTTATGATCATGGATTATAAAATGACATCGAAGTTAGTGTATAATAAAGGATTGCGGTACAGCATATGCGATTATGATAACTAAATATTAACTAAACGTTGATTCTCCAAATTATTGCCCAAACAAATGACTACGGAACTCTTCTTTTGCATTTTCCAATACGCACTGAGTAGGTTTTTCTATGCAAGTCCAGTCGGAAAAGCCGAAATTTGGACCAAATTCCATTCAAAGGCACAAGAGCAGCGCAAATTTTTTTAAAGATTGTTTTGGACACGTAGGAACATGCCTTCAAGTTTTCGTAAAAATTCTCGTTGTTCTTTAGCAATGAAACATTATTGAAAATTAAAAAATCGATTTTCTTTGTTATTTTTGTTTGGAATTTGTTTTATCGAAAAATGCTTCCCACAAGCAATGCTATTTTTTTAATACAGGCTAGTTACAGCGACAAAAGATCGAACCGCAAATATTAAAATGTGTTGCGGTATTTTTTAACACGAAAGAAAATTGCGCACGTGTCAAGGCGATAAATATTCTTCGAGTACCTTCGTTCCTAATTGATAATTATTTGGACTTATCCCATTTCAATCCTTGCGACTCATACGTTCCTTCAAAGAGCAGATGTTCGGAAGAATGATAGTCAGAAATAAACATACTTGTCCAAGTAAAGCGGAATAAGATTAATTGAATTGCCGCAGAAACGTAATTGAAAAATGTGGTACCGATTTTTTTTTAATGAGGAGATGACAGTAATTAGCTAAATGAGTTGATATGGTGTGGACAGCACACCACTGAGTCTTCGTGTATTCTGCTAATCATGTTTACGTACCTCATTAGATTTTATAGCCTGCTCGAACGCGATGTTATTGCTAAAACAGTCGATCGCTCGAGATGCCCGCAACAAGCACCATACTTTAATGACTATGCTCATAAGCTGCGTGCACATCACGCATATATACAGAAGCCAGTGGCGAAAGATCTTCGGCTATGCTGGAGCTCATCTCTCATATATAGAAACAGAAACGCCATACGATCGTGTTTACATAATAAAATCCACTTATATCGGTATACGATTTTAATGCTCGTTAAATACACACTCTTCGTGTAATGTAAATTACACAAAACGATCCTTTTCTATTCCGCATTAGCGATTCCAATAAACGTTGCTGATATTCGATGTGCCCTAATACGCGAAAAATATTCGTCCGACTGCATTCGAATAGAAAATAAAATAGTGCCAGAATTGACGTTTCGTTATTTCGACAAATGTTTATACACGTATATGTCACAGTTAAAAATCGTTGAAAGGATTTTACCTAGTGAAAACTAGTTCTTACTGAACGCCTTTATTACAACTGGTTTTTCTCTAGAAAAAACTAGAAGTTGATGATAAATAAATTCGAATCTTACAAGGTTGCCAGGTCGATGTCTCCGATTTCGATAAAATTTGGCATGCTTGTAGAATGGGTAAAAATAGGCGAGACGTATTTTTTTATATCTGGGGAAGTCGATTTTTAAGGGGTGCAACGCACCCTCGAAAATAGGGTTCTTTTTGTTTATCGTCGATAACGTTATCGTTCTCATGTCCAATGGCCACGAAAAATAAACATTGTTGCAATTTGAATTTTTTTCATATCTTGTACCGTTAAAACGTTATCGACGAAAAACGAAAAACACCCTAACTTTCGAGGGTGCGTTTCAACCCTTAAAAATCGAGTTCCGCAGATATAAAAAAATACATGTCGTTTATTTTTACTTATTCTACAAGCATGCCAAATTTCATCGAAATCGGAGAGCTCGACCTGCAATCTTTCCTTGTTGGTGAACACTCGTCTTGAGGCATTGATGTCTAGGAATTTGAAAAAAATGATGTTTTTTTCAATTTTTTTATACTACAGAATATTTTGAGTACGTTTTTGAAAAGCGTTTAATGACACTTATAAAATTAGCCGAGTTACGGAAATTATTAGGAGTGCGCTCGGGCAGCAAGGTCGGAACGCAGCAACTTTAAACGCGTTTTTCTAAAAACTATGCTTTTTAAATCAGCAAGCACGATATCTCGATAATCAATTCGCCGATTGCGCTCAGATTTAGCATAAACCTTCAGTAGATTGATTAGATTCAGTATATCTGCAGGAGATCAGCAGGAGATTAGATTCAGTAGATTTTTTTAACGTTGGCAGCAGAATTGAGACGACAACATTTTTTTAATTTGAATAAAGTTCTGACCCCCATCCCCAATCCCTCTGATCGAGCTGAAATTTTGCACAAACCTCCCTTTTAATATTTGAAGACAACCGCTAAAAGGATTTTTGGCGATGGTCATGTTTTTTTTTTTCAAATGGGATAATGAATCTTCTTTCACCAAAACATTTATCACGTGAAAACTACCAACTTTTGTAGGAAAAGTTGTTTGATAACGTTCATAATTTTTTGGTTAGATTACCATTTTTTAATATTTTATCGCTATCCAGAATGTACCACATGGATGTTGAAAGTCTTCAACATCCCTAGTGTAAGTGTCCGGGTGTGGGTGTATTTTTTTGTTTGGGTTTGTTCGATACTTCAAACAAACCCAAACAGATCTCTGTCGCTGGTCACTTCGGCTAAAAAATGTTATTCTAACCTAAAAGTTATGAACGTTATCAAAAACGTTTTTGTGACAAATTTACGATCCCGTTAAAAATAAACATGTCGGCCATCTTAATGTCGCCATTTTAAGTTTTGGGCCCAAGAAGTTTTTTTTCAAACGACCCCCTTTGAACCTTAAAAGTTTCATTATGGTCAATACTTGATCGGAGCAGTATTTTTCGAGATAAATCAGATGTATGATTAAGGGGAGATATACACCGAGGGGCCGGAAAAAAGGTCATTTTTGTGAATTTTTTCAAGGAAAACTATTTGAAATTTTGGATTGGGATTTCAATTATCTAAAAGTACATACATTCGAAAATATGTTTAATTTTTTTTATTTAAAAATATCAAAAATATACAAGGATATTGTATGATCCTTGGAGCGTCGTAAAAAAAATCTGCATATACGGTACCCACTGGCGTTTCTTCAAAAATCATTTGAAAAAAAAAACCAAAAAGATTATTAAATTAGATACTATAATCTAGTACTTATCACAGCCGATTTTAAAAATATCGATTTATGACAAAATGGCGGACGTTTGAACATAATAGTGATTTTTGGGCCAAAAATTACTTATTATTTTGCCTATAAAATAAAAACTAAGTAACGGAAAAAAAATCCTCTGACAAGCAGTAGATAATGGTGTATAGATTAACCACAAAAAATCTCAAGGCAATCGGTTCATTGGTTTTCGAGAAATTTTGGGTACCGATTCGAAAAACGTGGTTTTGAGAAAAATGCGTTTGAAAATTTGGGAAAGAAAAAATCATGAAATTTGTCAACTTACATGGAATCATCGATACCAGGCCCACAGTGTAGGTCTTCTACGGTCGACGGAATGTCCATAGCTTCTAAATCGATTTTTTCGACCATCTAGGTGTATATCTCCCCTTAAAGTGGAACACCCGGTATAGATACTTTATTTTTTGAAGGAAAATCAACATTACTCCGATTAGGCGAAAAAATTTGTATATTTTCTTAACGAGGATCTGAAAATCTCAATCATGACGTTTACAGTCACGCTATATCGTTTTCGAGAAAAAATAAAATAAAAATCTGTCTTTATTTTTTTCGAATCTCTTTATGAAAAATCGTGCATTTATCTACAGTAGATATCTCCTGCTGAAGGTGAAATACCGCGCGCGGAGAACTTTCGAAACCTTGCCTCTCTTCATGTAGTGCTCCATCGGTTTTTACCGACATAGGGCCGCTGGCTATCGCTAGATGTCATTCCAGCTCCGTACGCGTATATATAATATTATATATTCCGTCCCGCTTCAGACACAAAACTAACAGGTGACGTGTAACAAAAACGATTTGCGCTCCACGACCAAAACATTTATTACAACTATTGTGAATTGGATCCTTTTTTTTTCTTCCAATTTTGTAGCCGGCTAAGTCTTCAACCTTACCCTTAATATTTGTTCAATGAAGATAAAGAAAAATACATCATATACTCTGTTGGACCGAGGGACGCGGCACGCGTTTTCTTACAATTATCAAAAATTACCTACGCGATAGTTTTTAGAATTTTTAAGAGATATTTTTCACTTAATCTTCGATTTGCGTTTAGCTCAGCCGGAAGTTCATTTTCCAGCCTTTTTCGTGGTAAATTGATTTTATTTTTTTTGTCGAACGGCGTACACCAGGCGCTTAAGGTAGAACGAGCGGGCGTTCTCGATTTCTATAGATTCTGTTCAAATTTTAACCAGACATTGTTCATATCATTATGCATGATTGAGTGAAATTTCCGAACAGTCGACTATTTAGATTGGGAGATAATGGGTATTTAAATTGCAACTTTAAACACTGCAGGGTCTACATCGACTGAAAGTCAGGTCACATAATTTGTCGTACCATTCTATTGTGCTTATCAATTTTGAAGAAAAATTATTATTAGATAGCAAACTATCTAATTATTATCTTTTGGTAATATCTGTTTGCTATCTAATTATTATTAGATAGCAAACTTTGAAGGGAAAGAGTGATACAAGTTTAGATTGTCCTTACTATTCAGTTTTGCTAAAAAACGTTCAGTAAAGACAGAACAGCTATCCGTAAAAAATATTTGTCCCCTATAATAAGAAGACATATGGCAATACCGCAGAAAAGTATTGTTCAATATTTCGAGACAAAAAATTATCGTGTTCCTAAAGTTAAAAACTTTTTTCATAAAAAAAATATTTGCGTTATAAATATTAATATTTTATATTGTTTATGTTATCTTCATTAAACAAATAAAAGTGTTGGTTGATTCATAACTAGTTGAATACATTCTTCGATTAATGAATGATAGAAGAAGAAGGGTAAATAAATTCTTCGATTTTATTTACCCTTGTAAATAAAAATTTGTGTTGCAGTATTATTTTAAATATGTCGCGCAAACTTACGTCATTGGATATGTGGAACGACGTGGTGTTGCCTGGTCTTCTTATTATAGGGGACAAATATTTTTTACGGAAAATTATTCTGTCTAAATTTCAATGCAGACCCTGCAGTGTTAAAAGTTTGCAATTTAAAAACCCATCATCTCCCAATCCAAATAGTCGACTGTTCTGAAATTTCACTCAAACATGCACAATGCCCTACCTTAAGGAGGGGGGATACCTTCGAGTGAGGAAAAAATAGCTGATTTCCATAATTTGTTTTTAAAGAAAAATTTGATCACTATTTTTAACACTTAGAGTATGTTTTATTACTACTTTTGGCTGTTACATGCTATTTTTAAAAGTTAATCTTCAAGAAAGGCGGAGGTATGGCACGGTCTTATAAACGGGTTGCGGCAGATGTTGTCAGACGGCGTGACACCTAGTGTCAGCGAGATTAATCGGAAAAAAGCAACGCAAATTTTGATTTCATTTTAACACTCATACGCAGAATATGAACCGAGAAAAAGTGAGAAATGTTGAAAATCGATGAAACGGCGCGCTTTGAAACAAGGAAATTGAATTTTCCGAAAAAATGACGACATTTTTCAATAAAAGAATACTTTTTATTTTTGTTTTCAAAAACGTCAAGGGCAATAAGGTTAAAAAGAGTTTCAGGCAATAAGGTTAAAAAGATTTATACCAAATTTCATCAAAATCGGTAGATTAATTTTTTAGGTAGATTTAATTTTTAAAGATTAATAAAGAAAAGAAAAAATGAAAACCGGCAAATGTGTTTCATCCCCTTAAGGTATCACCCCCTCTTAAAGCGCCACTAGGCCCAGGATTTCCCACGTCGCGTCCAACAAGATTTAAAAAAACAGAATAAAACAATAACAAATAAAACGAACGAATGGATCGACACAACCCTTCGACTGTACACTTTCACCACGACCCTCTGACTGCATGTGGGGTCGATCGGATCCCAGCGGTTTTTCAGATCGTTGTATTTCGGCAAATATGCATTTTTCTTGTAGATTTTTTTTTAACTTTCGTTGAAAGTGGGAGATCGATGAAAAAATACGTACTTGCACGGAGAGGAAAATGAGGTCAAAACAGGTGTGCAGTCGAAGGGTCAAAGTGCACGCATTCAAACAACTAAACAAAAACGAATAACAAAAATCACGCTAAGTAGATGCGTCACTGGACGCTACCATGTACACACGACCCTTGTGAATGCACCCCAACTACTCATTGTCAGGCACATAAATGACAGATTGTAATTTACCAAATTGAATAAAAAATAAAAAATAAAAATGTCTAGTGATTCTGACAGTTAAAATATCGTCATTCGACACAGCGTTTCTCGGGAAAAATTCCAAAAAACACTCCTGCTTTTTCTTTGCCAATACTGTGGTTGCCGTAATTTCCCAAGAAATTGTGCCGAATCTTCTGTATTGAAATATCATCCCTGTCAAAAACGCCGCAACTTAGGATTCGGAAGCTTTGGACTTGAACTTTGTTCGGGCATGTATCGATGTCTAAACGGTCCAAGTATCCTTTAACGTTAATCGGTAAAAGTCTCGACCTCCCCCTGGATCCGTGTATATTGCCGTTGCCAAGTCAAAGTTTCGCTAATTCGAGTAAATTCGCCTGCCCCTGTCACTCTCCGTGGCCTCGCGGCTATGAATATCAACGTTGTTGTCTCTCGCCCTGCATGATCTTGTCAATTAGTCAAGGGCGAGTGTGCGAGAGTACACGATGAATTTTGGACCCACTCGTGTTTCGCGAGAGACACGAACACGCGCGGGCGCAACACACCTGTCGTCGAGCGCTCACAAAAGCGTGTGTTTTCGATCCAACGAGGAAAATCCGTCGTCATTATAAACGCTTGAATAAAACTTTGCGGATGCATGAGACGGAACAGGACACGGACAACATGTGTTCCGTGAGACTTGCCAATTTCGTAAATATTTATAGCGCCGTTGCCGGCGAAACACACGCGCACACGGGTGAGATCGGTTAGCGGGGATGAGGGGCTTTGATCGGTTGAAAATTGGTCTGTCTGCCCTTAAACGGACCGATTTTCAACCCCCTCATACCCGCAGGCTACTGGAACAACGACGTAGATCCAACGCAAGTGTCTCGTACGACGAACCGACCAAATGTCTTTAGGGTCGAATGAGAATTCGAATCGGTATAGGATTTTGCTGTGGGTAGGGTCAAAGTGGGAACACTGGCAACAGTGGGTACACTGAACTTTTTCTGTTTCTCAAAAGTGGACATGTATATATGTGCTTCTTTTTCACATTAAAACCGCCCTCGGATACCAATAGGTTTGAACCTGTCTTTGAGTCGCTCCAGCGTAATTCGATTGTGAGAGGTGATTTTGTATTATTTTTTGTGTCAAAAGTTGAAAAACCAGCTGAGTTTGTATGTTTTTCGCTTCTTCACCTGTCGCTGGTATGTTCAAAGTCATTGTTCTCCCGCAATATACAGCTATATTGCGGTGTTTCAGCATTATGTTTGTTAACCTCCCGGGAAAAAAAAGTTCATATCTGAATAGATCTGAATCATATCTGTAGAATCAGATATGATCAGACAAGAAAATTGGCAATATCTGTTCATGTAGTGTCAAGACAGATCATGTATGCTTATATCTGAGCATGTATGATCATATCAGAGCCATTTTGATAATATTGAGAGCAGACCCGTCCATATCGCAGCAGGTCTGACCAGATCCAATCCCCATGCAAGATCTGATCTTGTTGGACCAGATCTGATTTTATTGGGCCAGATCTGATCATGTCAGGCAAATCTAATCTTATTGGACCAGATCTGTCTGCCCGTATAAGAATAAAATACCGTGGATCCCGGTAGACCTGGACATCTATGAACAATAGACCTGCCCATATGATAGAATCATAGTTTATCTGAACCATCAGACCAGGTACGACTCCGACTATATCAGAGCAAATCATATCCTGTTGAGACAGATCAAATCTTGTTAGTGCAGTCATGAAGATATTAAAATGTTTACATATATAGAGCGGGGTTATTAACACGTCACCACTTGACGTGTTAATAATTAATAATATTATAGTAACTCACATGATCACATATAATACAGTCAGGTGAGGTGCCATATCTGATCGGATATCGTCTCATATCCTCATATATCGTTTCATATATTCAGATGTTTTCACGTGTGAACAACTGAACTGCATATACGACAAGGTATGAGTGTATAAGACTTCGAATATTCTCCAGGTTTGGTATCGTATCTGATGGGATAAAATTTTATATGAACGTGCCTGCTAATATAACACATCATATATGTTCAGATATGGTTTCACGCTGCCAACTCGCCTTGGTACCTGACCAGATAAAAACACATATGAGATCTACATAGCGGAGTTTGGTACCGTATTTGATCGGATATGATCGTATACGAACACATACGTTCACATATCACATCATGTATGTTCAGATACGAATTTACGCCACCATCTCGCCTTGGTACTTAGCCAGATATAAACAGATATGAGTTCATATATGGTCAGGCCAGATACTGTATTTGATCAGATATGATCTTCTATATGCATGTGTGATGTGGAATATGATAAGACCTAATCATACATGGTACTGTAAAATGTCAGATATAAATATATCTGATACATACATGACAATATCTGATGCATATATGACAATATCTGAAACATACATGAACATATCCACTCCGACATGAACTTTTTTTCCCGGGCTAACAAAAATGGAAACTTGTCACCACTCGCTTTAGAAAAAAAGAGAGGGTCGGTACACATTGGCTCAATTTTTCGAGGTACACAGAGGTGAGTCGCAATATGAATATTTTCGTGTTGTGACAGATAGGTCCTGGTACTACCTCATTAGGTAGGTACTCATTGTTGATTAATATTCAATGAATGATTGTGATTGATCTCATAATATGCTGTCTTTTTGTAAATTAATTTTCCAATAGTTTACTGTACAATACTCCCCATTGTATAGAGAGAAGCATTCCATTATCTACAAGTGTACAGTGGATCAGGGTAATTTTCTGAAATTTTTGCTTGATTTTGAAATTTTGTTTGATTGTGAAATTAGGCATGTTTCACTGTGTACACCCCCAAGTACAGAGTGGACCAAATCCCATTTTATAAAAATTGGTTATTATCTCAATATCTATTGGGTTAGGCCGTTCAGTGTCTTTAAACAACATGAAGCCATTGAACACACCTCACGTTTAGTCAAGGTTTCATTGAGATTGTGTGAACGGTTAGGCAACTACAGACCTCTGAAAAAAATGAGCCACTGATCCGACTCTGACCCTACTCCGTTTCATCATTTGTTTACGAACCGCGTAGACTTTGAGATGAGCCGATCGAGACCTCAAAGCGAAATGGCACACGATCCCGCTGGGAGAAAAATTCATCAAGCATTTTTGTTATCATCGATAGAAACGGCTTCATCGTTGGATTTTTATAGTCGTCCAGTTATTGGAGAACGGACTCCCCGAGCAGAAATTGTCGTACGGATCCCATTGGATTCCCATACTTGTCCCTACTTCCTGATAGGGGTCCAATGGATCATCGCAATGGATCCCTATACTGAAATGTCACGCTCGTATATTGGATTCTAATAGGGATCCGCCATTGGAATCCAATGTACGAATCCATTTCAAATCCTAAACGATTCCCATATTATCGAACAGAATCCAATACGGTTACTCATGGAGATCTTCGCATTCTGAATGTTGAATTTACTAAACAAAATATATTGATATATACGAAATAAAGGGATTTAAAAACTATAAGTCTTGTCTTTAAAAAGTAGAAATCGATTGAAAAAGTATATCCAAAAAATTGATTTGAATCAGGTCACTGAAAATTCACTTTAATCATCACTTCTTATTTCTTTGACTGCACTTTGACATAATATAGAGTGTCTCAAAATGACATGACATTTTTGTTTATTAAATAAAACGTATGATTTATTCGAAAAGTACGAATCTTTTAATTTTAATTTAAGGTACCAACATGGACGTTATGTGTAGAACACAATATCCGATAAATGGCCGCCTCGTCCCTGTTTGCAAACGTTCAATCTTTTGACGAAACTTTCAATAACATTTTGGCATAATTGCGGACTAATTTCTTGGTGGCCAAGTCACACCGCGGTGGCGAGAGATAACACGACTATGAAACTTTGTCTGCAATAACGTGTAATTCTCCATGACTAAACCTCAATACTTCCTGATGCCAGTTGCCAAAGATTAGCACTCTATGCTAGTCACAAAAAAATGGCACGCAATTTACAATGTCAGGTCATTTTGAGACATTCTTTAACAATGCAGCAAATTATAATTTCTATGCGTTGCTCGATCGTGTAATTCTCCATGACTAAACCTCAATAATTCCTGATGCCAGTTGTCAAGGAATAGCACTCTATGCTAGCTACAACAAAAATGGCGCGCAATTTAAAATGTC
Source organism: Ophion obscuratus (assembly GCA_964007375.1). Classification (NCBI taxonomy): domain Eukaryota; kingdom Metazoa; phylum Arthropoda; class Insecta; order Hymenoptera; family Ichneumonidae; genus Ophion; species Ophion obscuratus. The sequence goes on from OZ023312.1 coordinate 26,199,299, forward strand.
AGGTCATTTTGAAACATTCTTTATAATCACATACGTACACGCTCACAAAACGCGCAGGTTACGTTTCACATGCCCAGTTTTTTTCTCGCGACGTTTCACATATTTACGATTCTAACGTGGTAAGAATTGTTGAATGGCGTTCATTGAGGAGCAGTGCAGAATCCAATTGGACCCCAATGAGGACTACCTATGTGCGGAATCCCTAACGAATCCCTATAGAGATGTGTGCGAATTTAACAATTGTTTTCCTATGAAAAAGTGATTCACTCATAAAATTAATTACACATCTATTTAGTATGAATATCAAGCTGTTAGAAAATACATATATTTTTTTTTTCGATGTCCAAAATGGCCGACTACTCGAAACTTCTCGAAACAGCTTTTTGCCAATTGGCGTGACAAATAACTTTAACAATTTACACTCGATTTACTTCAAATTTAAAAGTTATGTCCCTAATTGCATTTCGCAGGGAAGTACGTACGGAATTTCTGATTAATCGAAAACTTTTCATTTTATGAGCAGTTTATGAGCAGTTATAACGAAATTTTTCACTGAAAATTCATTTCTTAAGTTCAAATACCTACAACTTTTGAATAAAACAATATTTTTTAAATTCCGTACGTACCTTTCTAGGTATTCTAATGTAGATTGACGAGAACTTTTGTTTTTTGTTTTAGGTAAAAAATTGTGGATGCTAAATGTCACGCCGCGGAGCGCCTAAAAAAAGATAACAAAAGAAAATATTAGTAGTTGGCCATTTTGTACATCGAAAAAAGAATATATATTTGTAACAGCTTGATATTCATACTAAATAGATGTGTAATTAATTTTATGAGTGAATCACTTTTTCATACGAAAAATAATTGTTAAATTCGCACGTGATTTTATACACGTTACTTTGTCCTAAGGCCTTAATATACTATTAAAGTATACCTAAAGTTTGATAATTGTAGAATAATTATTTCTGAGTTTAAAAAATTCCTCAACATTGCTAATTTGTTGCCTGCCTAAATGTATATCCCGCCTTAAGAAACTGAAAATCGGACATGCCATACTCAATGACCTGATAAGTAAGACACGTACTTTGGGGGTGGCAGCTATTAAGTAAGATACGTACTTTGGAGGTGACAGCTAGCGATAGGCAGTACTGGTCCGTTGGCAATCATCGAAAGACAAGCCTAAATTTCGCAGTGTGCACCATCGGGGCCTAACCCTTAATCACTTGACTACCTCAATTTCTTGGATTGTTCAGTAGGGCCGGCAAAGAATCAATTCAAGATAATACAGTGGTGAACAAATGAGCAATCGTCTGCGGTGAACATTTCATTCCTCCTTGACCTACTTCCCCATCCTTTGCAATTTATGCTCACTTTTTTTCGCCACTTTTCCAATTCTCCGGAGCAATTGGGTTTCGTTTTTTTTTTTAATTTCAAAATGCAAGGTGGCCGTTGTGAGTGAGAAAAAAAAATGGTTTGATTGATATTGCTTTCAGGTACTGGCACGTTTGGTCGAGTGGTCCTGTGCAGGCATCGTGGCAGGCCTCTCGCCCTCAAGGTACTCTCCATGCTCGACGTGATAAGGCTGAAGCAGGTCGAGCACGTTAGAAACGAGGTCTCGGTTCTCAAAGAAGTAAATCATCCTTTTATCGTCAATATGTACGTATTTTACTGCAAAAAGAAACACTTTCTTACGAGAAACTACAATTACAAATGCGACGGCGCCTACGAACTTGTAAAATTTCAATCGTCGTTACGGACCTGTACCTGATATTGCGTTCGTAATCCTCTTGTTAGAAAAATTAATCGAGCCGGCGATATGAGTGGAGGGGGGGGGGGCATATTTCGGCGAGGTATCGGTTTTTTATATTTTTCACGCTGAAATCTCGCGCTCATTTAATGGGAAATACAGATTGGGTCTGCCTCTCTCGTTTTCCACCGTAAGTGGGGCTATGGCTATATCAGTTTGAGGTGACGTGAATACTCGCTCGGTCGATAACAAAATTTGTCATCCGTTATTTTCAAAGTTGGGCCTTTCGAGAAAGTGCAAAGTTGTATATCCTGCGTCCCTTAAGGGGTCTGTTCACTTTAGACGCTAAAAAAGCTATTTTCATAATTTTTTTGATAGGTTTATATGATAGATATTGATATAAAAATTCTTACACTTAATAAACATACTTTCGGAACACATAAAACAAAATTCAAATGTATTTATGCGACCCAAACAAACGTTTGGGTCCAAACGTGACCCAAACAAAAAATTTAAATGTATTTATGTGACCCAAACAAACGAAACGCGATTTTTTTAAACGACGTTTTTCGACGGCTTGTTAATAAAATCTTCGAAAGTACTGAACCGATCCTTATGAAATTTTACCCACATATTCTTTACAACTATAGCTATAGTGCGTATGGAGGATTTTTTAAATATTGATATTTACTATTTTTCTGCCAAAAACGGTGAAAACGCGTTTCTTTTTGTTTTTTCGAAAAAATTCCGCCATTTTGTTATTTTTGCATATGTAAAAAATCGTATGATATGCGCTATAGCCACACTGAAAAAAATTTGTTCATCCATCCAAAATTCAGTTGGTTTAACATAATTGTATCTTTAAATACGGCCAACTTGACTTTTGATTGGCATAAGAAAACAGTATAGTTGGGCACTAACCAAAGATACATTTAAGCTATCTGCTTATTTAGCATGTCTGAGCAACTGTTAAAACAAGAAAATTTCGAGACAACAAAATGCATTTTGCACATTCAACGATTTTTTTTCTCAGTGCATTAACATACTGAATCTAAAACCGTTTGATTTTTTTGTTTCGAATGATCCATCCCCGAGATTTCATCAACAGCGCGGACCTACAATTTTTTTAGGACATTTGTTTATCTACCATTTCCGTCTATAAAGAGTGACTTAAATAAATATATTTTTTTTTAAATGTATTTTCAAACTGTATTTATTAAGTATAATAACTTATATATCAATATCTATAATATAAACCTATCCAAAAAAAATAATGAAAATAGCTTTTTTTAGCATCTGAAGTGAGAAGATCCCTTAATACTACAGACCCTAAAAAAAGTTCCCCCGGAAATTCACTTCAGGAAAGTATTTGGAGTCGCAGTTAAAGCGTAGATGGGAAAATCACACCACGTTCGTTCGGTGTGTGATGTGCAGTAATTTTTTATTGTTCGATAATATGAGCGTTTTAATCGCGGAACTTTGCCATTAGCCGAGATGATGTTGCATCGTTGGAATGCAATATTAATTTTTTGGATTAGTTCACTTGTCATCATTCAATTTTTCTTGGCAGCTTTAGGCTACGAGAACCACGCAAGCTTTTTTCCAGACCTTTTCTAAATTACAAAACCTAAATCTGCAAAAAAAAATATTTAATTGATAACAAAGGTAAAAAAAATCGTTCCGTTCCAACGATGCAAGCCCAAGACGATTGGACGATGCTTTCCCTTTTTTCGTCAATATTTTGTATGAAATAGTGGAATCGAATAGACTTGAAGTTTGGATCTTTGGAACGCATTGATTTTTTTTAAATTTCTCATTATCATTATCATCGAAAATCATATTTTATAGACTTGAGGTGCAGATAACTGAATAATGAGGAGCCTAAAAAAAGATCGCTTGATTTTTATAGCTTAAGGGGCTATACCAGTGTGAACGCTGAAAATTTGAGTGATTTTCGGGAATTTTTTGGAAGAAAAGTACTCACTTAAATGTTTCGGAAAATTAAGAATATATTTGGCTATATTTGACCTATATTACATAATTTTTTCATAGAAAAATATTGAGATCGAAGCGACTTATGCGCTGCCTTCGGAGGCGCGAAAAAAAAGTTCCTCCACTGCTGACATGATTCCGGCCGATTGAGTAGCTGAAACCGAAAAAGGAAAAAATGTCGTTAAACTGGAAGGTATTTCCTGTACAATGACGTAGGATTTTCGAAAAGTATCAAAATCTAACAAAATGGCGTAGTTATGAAAAAAGTCTGTTTTCTTGCCTATAAAATGGTCGTTTTTTTCAACGCCAAATCATCAATTTTCATCCCATCAAAAATATCTTACGTCATTGTAGAGTAAATATATTCAAGAGTACTCAGTTCGAATTTCAAGTCAATCGGATAATTACTCTTTGAGTTACAATGTCAGTAAATTAGAAAAATCTCTTTTCATATTCTTGAAAGTATAAAATTCTCATTTCATATTCTTGAAAGTATAAACTGTCGAAAAAGGCAAAAAAATCGATTTTTTCAGAGTGTCACACTGGTATAGTCCCTTAAATCGATCAAAAGATATTTGAAAGCTCTAGAAACCAAAAAAAAACGTATTCTTCGCATTCCAACGATGTACAAACTTCAATATCATTAGCCCAGACGAAACGTAGCTCTCAATCCTCGGACCATCCACACTCGTTGCGTGAAGTTTCATCCGCGCATAATTGCACAGTGCAATCGCGTATAAACGAGCATGCACCAGCAGCGTATTTTACATATGCCGTAATGCACATTAGTCAGTATGTGTAGTTACGAATAATGAAAATTGTTAATCTGTCTGTTGCAAAAGGCTCTGGAGCGGCAGGGACGAGGCGCGAGTATATATGCTTCTGGAATTTGTCGAAGGTGGCGAGCTTTTTTCGTATCTTCGCGCGGCGGGTCGTTTCTCAGGGCCGACCAGCTGTTTCTACGCCGCGGAGATCGTTTGCGCCCTCGATTATCTTCATTGCAAGCACATCGTTTACCGTGATCTTAAACCTGAGAATCTGCTTCTCGACAGTCAGGGACACCTCAAGATCACGGACTTTGGATTCTCCAAAAAGCTCACTGACAGGTGTGTATACGCTCATATGTGGCTGCGTTCTTCTGTTCCGATACTGCAAACGTATCGGAATAATAATAATTTACGGAACCGAATTCACGGAAGAATTTACGGAATTTAAGGAACGTATCTGATAATAATAATTCAAACGAATTGCGACAACGTTGAGAACGGAAATGATAAAGGCAAAACGGTGTGATGTTGAAGTTTGCATCGTTGCAATGAAAGGAAATATTTTTTTTACTTGCCAAATTTTCTTTGACGGATTTGAGCTATACAAATCACGCGATCATTGGTAATTATGCACTTTGAAAACTTTTCCGAAAAATGACAGAATTTTTTTTTGCTGTGAGCTGCTTTAAGGGATTATATACAGTCAGAAGGCCGAAAAAGATCGATTTTTCAAGAATTTTTCTTGAGAAGAACTTTAAATGTATTAATGTAAAAATTTATACACATATTACGATAACTTTTAACTGTATTTTAACATCTTTTATTTGTAAAAATAATTATTGTGAAAGCTGCTATAGCTGATCTCCGGGAGCACCTTTAAAAAGGGCGTCTTGCGGTGAGCATGATATCTCTGGACTGGATCATCTAAAATGAAAAAAAAAAAAAAAAAAAAAAAAAAAAAAAAATTCGTTAACATAACGAATTATCTTGTAATTGATCGAAGGAATATGCAAAATAATAATTTTTGACAAAATGGCGGCTTCTCAATAAACAAAAAAAAACGATATTTGACAAAAATGTAGGCCTTGAATTGTTTATAAAATGGAAAATATTTATCGGTGAGAAGAAACCTTCGATTAATTAGTAAAAAATATACTTGAAAAGATTGTGTTAAAATTTGAGACTGATCGGTTCAGTCGTTTCCGAGAAACCTGCTCACCGACTTTTAAACACAGTTTTGAGAAAAACGCCTTTAAATTTTGAAAAGCAATTTCGAATGTTCTGACACGTTATTACAAATGTGCGTGTAACTTCGAGGATATTCACCGGATTGTCAAGAAATTTTCCGTGTGTGTACTTAAACATATGTACATTACGGACAAAATTAAAAATAACGACTTTTTCGAAAATTTTAACTGTATTTACGCCTTAATTGGTCACCACTATTAATATTCCGTCGGAGGAGGTTGACATTTTCTATTAATTCCATAACTTATGGGGTTTTGAAGTTCCCGGAAACACGTAATAAAATAGGGCATTTTTAAATATTTCAACGTCGATATTAGGGGTGGGAGGTGGTGGGATTTATAAACGGAACCTTCCTGATTAAAATGCCGAAGAAAAATCGCTGCGATCACTTCAGCCTCTCCCCCTGCAGCCGTTGTTTGGGCTTGTTTGGGTTGTTATTAGGGCCCCAAAAATAATCAACGTAGTACAATTGTAGTTCAGTTAAATATATTTGAAAACTACGTTTAGTGCCTTTTTAGTGTTTTTGGGTGCAACCCAAATCGGACTCCTTCCGCATACAACGCACAAAAACAGAACGGGGGGGGGGTAATTGAGAAAGGCTTTTTTATAAATCCCCCCACTCCCTACATAATATGTCTGACTGACATATATATAACCGACACATATATAATACAATATAAGTCTTCCGAAAATGTTTGACAATACGCGATTTCATAACGTGTTTTCGTGAACTTCAAAACGCTATACCTTTTCATGGGAGGGTGACCGCCGCGATTTATTTTTGGCATTGCCTTTAGAAAGGCTTTTTTTACAAATGCCCCCACCCTCCACCCTCAATATAGGCGTCAAAATATTTAAATATGCCCTATTTTATCACGTGTTTCCGCGAACTAGAAAACCCCATAACTTATGGAACTAATGGAAAGTGTCAGCCTCTTACGACGGAATATCACTCAATATAATGGAATAAACAAGTTCACGGTAAAAAAAATCCCGTCGTTTTTCGTAAAAGTCCTCAAACTGCATAAACGCCCGGTCATTTTTAGGCTCCTTATTTAGCGATCTACAACCCAAGCCTACAAAATATGATTTTCGATAGTATTGAATATAGGGAATTAAAAAAGAAAGCGTTGCATTCCAACGATCCAAACTTGAAGCCCATGAAATGATATCGACAACGACAATGCAAATACATCTATAGTGACATCAACTAAGACAACGACAATTATATCAAAAGACGAAAAAGACAACGACGACTTTGATGATGCTTAGCAAGGATAATGACAACGATAATTATCATGATACAAATACTAATAATGATAACGATAACACCCACTATGGTATAAAAATAATAGAGATGACTATAACGATTAGCATCACTGAGCTGATGAACGTCTACTTGAGTATGACTTTGGCAGAGTGTAATTAATTGAACATCTGATCATGGTTAAAATGAAACTTAGTAGAATTATGAAATTCCAGTGTCTGTCTGCACACTCGTTTTTTTAGGCTGAAGTTAAACTGGTAGAGTGAGAATACGATGATGAAATTATATATATGAATTTTTGAAATTTTCTCTATCTGTTTGTCGACACGAAGGCAACCGAAGCTTTTTTCCTAAACCTTTGGCGCGTAAAAAAAAGCTTCCGGAATTTTCATGCATTTTGCTTCATCTCCATCAAGTATCTTGAGAAAATGTGATTTTCTATTTAAAAGGACAGTGGCACGCGGTGGCGGACTGTTTCATGAGCTTTGAGGCAGTATTGTTGTCTAGAGCACTGTGTTGCGCTTTAGTTATTCCATTCCTTTTTAGAATGGAATAACTAAAAAAATAACTGAAAAACTTAATAGATATGTTTATTAATTCGTCAATAATATGTACAAATTGAACAAAAATTGTTATCGTGTTCTCTTGTACGTTTGTTTGCAACGGTGCGCGGAAAGAGCCTCCAATTGGCGATCAGTGTTGTGGACGTTGTCTGAATGTGAAAAAAACAAACATCTTCTTAATCTGTATGTGTCGTGATGTTTGGTACCAGATTTAGCGGAAAAAAATACTAAATGGAGACATGCTAAATTCTAATTATCAATGTTGCCTATTTTCCAGACCACTCTAGGAATTATATGGAAAAAAAATTCGGCTCAATTCTGCTACCAACATTGAAAAACAGTGTACTTAAGGTGTATACCAAGTCTGAGGTCAATCGGCCAATTGGTTATCGAGATATCGTGGTTGCCGATTTAAAAAGCATAGTGTCCAGAAAAACGCGTTCAAAGTTGCTGCTTCTCGATCGCGCTCCCGGAGCGTACACCTTATAATTTCTATAACACGGCTATTTTTATGAATATCATTGAACGGTTTTCACAAACGTATTCAGCAGGGTCTGTAGAATAATAAAATAAAATAAAATAAAATAAAAAAAAACGTTTTTTCTTATTTTTTCGACAACAATACTGCCTTAAGGCCTTATATACGCGATTTCGCGGATTTTCGAAGGTACTTTTCTAGACGTGGTTAAAAAAAATAACGCATATATTAACAACATTTTTTTAACACATCATTTATGCACATGGTTAAGTATATGTAAAAAAAATCATAAACATTAATAAATGACGAAGATATCACATAATAAAGCAATGTATTTTTTTTGCGCGCGCTTTGATGGTGAAAGTTCTGGGCATCGATGTGGTTGTCTGAAAAAAATGAACATAGTTATGATTGTATAATGAATGTATCTTCAGTGTGAACCAACAATATTATTTAAATAATTATTATAATAAAAATCCGAAAATTAAACAAATTTTACTCAATTTTCGGTCGGTATTTTATTTTATATATTTTTTTGTGTCATTGACATTTTTGTTTTTGTGGTTCACACGATAGGTGATGATACTAAGAATATGTTGTACAAAATTCAAAGCGATCTGAACTTTCGTTTAAGAGTTAGAACTTTCACAAGGTTCAAAAAAGTGAGCCGTGGAAAAACGGCTTTGAAGTTGGCGGTCGGGCGCGCCGCGCGGTATCTATTATAAATGCAATCTTACCTTATTTTTGGAATTTTTCAATTCTGTAAAGCTTAAAATATTCCTAACGGTTCAGGCCAATGGAATCAAAAAATTAAAATAAATGAATAATTTTGAAATTTTTCGCGTCTATGAGGCCTTAACCTCTAAATTCAAATGGCGGACCAAAAAGCAAAATTGTACTTGATTCACATGAAAATTGATACTAGAGGGATACTTCGGGGTATCTGGTTGCGAATCTCCACCAAAAATTTGAAACTTCGAATTGTTAGTTACAATATGGTTACATACAAATGCCAAACTAATTCGATTTGGATGGGTGATAAGGGCGATCAGTATCGATAAAACATTCGATTTTTCGAATGAGGGCAGCTGAAGAAACAACACGTAAATCCTGTGACAATATTACCCAAATGTTGTGGTAAGTAGTCTTGGCCGATTCCTATCATCGTTCATACCACCAATCATTTCAAGTTTTGAATTTGCGTTCGCCATTTTGGATTGGATCCGCCATTTGGATTTATATATTTTGAGTTTGGATTAATAATCAGCGCCCTCAGAAACCCGCGAGTACCGAGTTTCTTTCGATTCGAATTAGTTTTTGCATTTTGGTCTGCCATATCTCATCCACCATTTCAAGCTTCTGAATTTTGGAGGCAGATTAGTAACCAGCAACCTCGAAAACTCCCGAGTGCCAAATTTCGCGAAAACCGTTCGAGCCAATCACAAAATAATCGATGTGCGCCATATGGCGTCAATGCCACTTCAGACACTACAAAAATGTGCGCCATATGGCGTCAATGCCGTTCAAGGGGTTAATCATCAACGGATTAAATTTTTTACCGGTGGTGTGATTATGAGTATGTACCATACAGTTGAAGAGCAAACGGCTTTGCTCTTCAACCATATCGAAAACTCGTTTTTGATAAAAACCATTCTTACATAGCCTCAAATATGACATGACACTGTTGTCCATTCTCGCTCTACTCATGAATCAAGTTTTCGACATGCACGAGAGAGAAGTCGCGGGAAAAAGCTAGTGAATATGCGACACAATGACAATAGCAAAATACCAGGGTGATCATAAAAGTAATAATGTTTGCAAATGAGGACCCAAGGTTATTACGTAGAAAAATTAAAAATAAATATTGCATCGGCACTCGACTCGTTGCAAATAATACAGGAATACACCAACTGGTGCCCGTTGAGACGATGCTTCGGACTCGCACATATCTGCTCTTCGGATAATTTATGTACGGTGCACGAAAAGTTTTCATCACGTGTGCCCGAGAGATATCGTTGATTTCTCTCAAGATTCTTATTGGGAAAAAAGGTATAGTGGAATAAGCCGATTTTGCGGTCGGACCGCTAGCTCATAAGTTCTGAGGTACAGATGCGTTAGCGTAAACACAAATTTAACGGTCGACCCGATTTTATTGGGCTTTATTTCGGGCAAAGCGCGCGCGCGCGCACCAACGAAGCGATGATTGTTTATAGATCGCGTGTGTGGCCCGACGAGACATCGTGACGCTATTCCGAGTTGCCGGGATGAGAAAAGAAAGAGCGCATCCACTTTATTTTTGGAACTTTCGATAATAATCGACGATAGCGTCACCTATCGGATGGCGACGCGCCTATGCTGGATGTTGGACGCTTCTACCATCAAGCGGTCACTTCAGATATGTTTTCTATTTACAGAACCTGGACGTTGTGCGGCACCCCGGAATATCTTGCCCCGGAAATCATACAAAGCAAAGGCCACAACAAAGCGGTCGATTGGTGGGCACTCGGTGTCCTCATATACGAGATGCTCGCTGGCTACCCACCCTTCTTCGATGACAATCCATTTGGCATATACGAAAAGATCCTGGGCGGCAGAATAGAGTGGCCAAAGCACATGGATCCCATTGCCAAAGATCTTATCAAGAAGTTACTCGTGGCCGACAGGACAAAGAGACTGGGCAATATGAGGCAGGGTGCGGAAGACGTCAAGAGACACCGGTGGTTCAAGCTCGTCGAGTGGCAACTGGTAATACATTCATTCGTTGATTTTTTAATTCATGGAAAGACTAGAAACTGTCAACTTCTCAACTTGAAGGAGCTTTATCAAGTGCTCATCTAAGACCACGGTCTCGCGTATACACTTGTGCAGGTCTGGAATGAGGATTATTAAGACTTATCTGGTAGTAGGTACGCGACTCGGTTGGTCAATACAGCTTTGGAGTTTTGATGATAACCCCCAGACTCGCTAAGATCTGAGCGATTATCTTTAGCGATAGTATTGGGATGTTGAATAAGTGCTCACTGTTTTTTTTGCAACAATCGGTGCTTCATTAAAAAAAATAATGCCTAATGCTTTCAATCGTTTCGAAACTGTGGTGTGATCACCTCCTAATGATTCATGGAAAGACTAGAAATTGTCAACTTCTCAACTTGAAGGAGCTTTGTCAAGTGCTCATCTAAGACCACGGTCTCGCGTATACACTTGTGCAGGTCTGGAATGAGGATTATTTAGACTTATCTAGTAGTAGGTACTTAGCTCGGTTGGTCAATACAGCTTTGGAGTTTTGACGATAACCCCCAGACTCGCTACAATCTGAGCGATTATCTTCAGCGATAGCGTTGGGATGTTGAGTAAGTGCTCACTGTTTTTTTCGCAATAATCAGTTCTTCATTAAAAAAATAATTCCTAATACTTTCAATCTTTTCGAAACTGTGGTGTGATCACCTCCTAATTATTCATGAAAAGACTAGAAATTGTCAACTTCTCAACTTGAAGGAGCTTTGTCAAGTGCTCATCTAAGACCACGGTCTCGCCTATACACTTGTGCACGTCTGTCATGAGGATTATTTAGACTTATCTAGTAGTAGGTACTTGGCTCGGTGGGGTCAATACAGCTTTGGAGTTTTGACGATAACCCCCAGACTCGCTACGATCTGAGCGATTATCTTCAGCGATAATATTGGGATGTTGAGTAAGTGCTCACTGTTTTTTTCGCAATAATCAGTGCTTCATTAAAAAAATAATTCCTAATGGTTTCAATCGTTTTGAAACTGTGGTGTGATCACCTCCTAATGATTCATGGGAAGACTAGAAATTGTCAACTTCTCAACTTGAAGGAGCTTTGTCAAGTGCTCATATAAGACCTCGGTCTCGCGTATACACTTGTGCAGGTCTGGAATGAGAATTATTTAGACTTATCTACTAGTAGGTACTTGGCTCGGTTGTTCAATACAGCTTTGGAGTTTTGATGATAACCCCCAGACTCGCTACGATCTGAGCGATTATCTTCAGCGATAGTATTGGGATGTTGAATAAGTGCTCATTGTTTTTTTTCGCAACAATCAGTGCTTCGTTAAAAAAAATTATTCCTAATGCTTTCAATCGTTTCTGTGGTGTGATCACCTCCTAATGATTCTGCAAGTTCAGCTAGCATCTGACACGAGTCTTCACGAAGTAATGCCTCCAATGTAACACATCAAAATAATTATTTTTGAAGCGTCTAAACCGATCCCTACATGTTGTTTCCGACATAGCATGGTCGCCGTGCAATTCAACAAGGATTGGGTGTGATCCAGCCACAGTTTTTGAAAATGAAGTAGTGTAGCCAAATTTCCCGCAAATACTTTTATTTTTGGCACAAAATTTGACATGTTTAACACTATGAAAAAAAAGTCGCTTACACTTCGGTGAAATTACATACATACATTTAATTTCAAGCTTGCTTATAGTACTTCTGTATAGATTCGTTACCATCTGATTCAAGAGAACTTATTCAATGTCCTAATACATCAATATTCATCATACAAAGACGTATTAAAAAAATACGACGGTGATCGTAATTGAAACATTGAACAAAGAATGCCTAAAACCGCAGCCACAGATGTCTCATCATCAGGACATTGAAGATTCGATTACGTTTATATAGGGTACAACTTATTGCACATTATAGGGTACAACTTAGTGGACAGAAAGTGGGCAGAAATTATTTAATCGCGACAAAGCCTCATGATCACGCCAATCACAAAAAGTGCTTTACCGATCGAGTCTTTCTTTGCTATAAGACTTTCCAGACCTGTGCGCGAGAGCATGCCTAGGATGTTGTTACTTTTAGCGCCCTCGAAGCCAATGAACTTCTGTTTTGCATGATTTGAGGTCATGCTGGGCAAGACTTTGAGGCCAGACTCGACCCTAATTGGGTAGAAAGTTCTCGCTCTTTCGTCTTGGGTGTCGTCGTTGCTGACTGTTCGTATTGTTTGCTTTTTGAGGTTCCACAGAGGGCTCTGACGCCGCCTATACGTCCAAGAATAAAGGCACCCGGCGATCCTAGCTGCTTCGATGACTATCCCGAGACCGATTGGCGTTCTCAGCCTCCTCTGCCACCGGACCAATTGGCACTTTTTCAGGACTTCTGACGAAGACGAGTTCTCCGATAGTGGAAGATCAATTGCCAATTGCGCTTCGCTCGAGAGACTCACAGGAGAGGAGGATGCAAGAGGGGGAGTGAGGGAGGCTTTGAAAGTGTGTAAAAATATCGATAAAAACCCTGCTCTCCGTCGAAATGTCGAACACGAGGGGACATCAAGGTGCAATAGTTCGTTCGTTAAAATGTTCCTGCAGCTATCTGAAAGTCGCCAATGCGAACGTCTTCCTATGGAAGTCGAGAACTCGATCAGTGTAACATGCCAACTTTCAAAAGTTGCGGGCAACGAATTTTACGTGCCATTGTCACGTAATCACGGTCTTACATACACGGGTCTTGAAACGACGTCCAATTCCAGTGTCGAGATCAAGTACCCTCAGTTAATACAATTCTTGTTACCGACGCTTTCGCTAGATGTCGCTGTCGTCTGGCGACGCGCCCATACCTAACCTCCATTCGATCTTCGCTTCGTTTTCATTCAAGAGCGGGACTGCAATCGAGCTGCAACTTGATCGAGAGCTCATCAAATTTACTCTGATTCGCCTGTGTAGTTTTAATTCCGTCTATCACGTAACGCTGTCAAAAATGTGCAGCTGCAATATGCACGAGGAAAATTTGCATCCAGGGCGCATGCGTAGAATCCGGAAGCTCTTATCTCTGTGGCGCACGACGTCATTGCTAGCACACCTCATCCAAGTTAGAATACAAATGAAGGGAGCCAAGAGCAGCCCCCTCATCATTGTTGGATCTGCACGTTGGACCACGTGGTCACAAGGATGCGATATTGTTCAGTGATTGTTGGCCAGATGCGTTATTTTCATTTGACACTTTGTAAATAGTGCGCGAGAAAAGGCGTGTTTCAACGCGGTTAGCATAAACGATTATTTATTTTTTAGATTATTTTGTTAAAGCGAAACTGGCGCTAGTTCGCGAGCGCTCGGCGTTTCTTTATGTGGCGTTGTAAATAAACGAATGAGACGAATGAAGCAAGCTGAAAAATCCTTTTGTCGAATAGAAATGTGTAATTTCGTGTCGCGCACGAATTGTTGAAGTTTTTATGAAATTCATGAATAAACTATCGTTATTTGCGTAAGTGGCTTTCAATGTCCCGTGGGCCTCGTTCGTTTTCGGACAATATTTCGACTCGTTCGCCATGGACGGGCTTTGCACTGTTCCAATGTATTCACAACCAGGTGGAATTAAGGGGCTATGCCAGTGTGAACGCTGAAAATTTGGGTGATTGTCGGGAAGTTTTTGGAAGGAAAGTACTCAATTAAATGTTTCGGAAAATTAAGAATATATTTGGCTATATTTGACCTGTATTGCACAATTTTTTCATAGAAAAATATTGAGATCCAAGCGACTTGTGCGCTGCTTTCGGAGGCGCAAAAAAAAGTTCCTCCACTGCTGACTTGATTCTGGCCGATTGAGTAGGTGAAACCGAAAAAGGAAAAAATGTCGTTAAACCGGAAGGTATTTCCTGTACAATGACGTAGGATTTTCGAAAAGTATCAAAATCTAACAAAATGGCGTAGTTATGAAAAAAAGTCTGTTTTCTTGCGTATAAAATGGTCGTTGTTTTCAATGCCAAATCGGCAATTTTCATCCAATCAAAAATATCCTACGTCATTGTAGAGTAAATATATTCAAGAGTACTCAGTTCAAATTTCAAGTCAAACGGATGATTGCTCTTTAAGTTACAGTGTCAGCAAATTTGAAAAATCTCATTTGGAGAAAAACGCGTTTAAAGATTTAACTATCGATTTTTGCAAGATCAAATGATATTGATATAAATAATATAAATGATAATGATATTCTTGAAAGTATAAACTGTCGAAAAAGGCAAAGAAAAATCGATTTTTTGAAAGTGTCACACTGGTATAGCCCCTTAACGGGGTATCCCTCTCTGGAAGCCCAATTTGAAGGGTCAGAATGATAAATTTTTTTCTAGCAACACATTGGTTGGAATTAATTAATTCTTTCCCAGCATGTTATACACATCTTTGTGTTTACAATGTAATTTTGTCAGAAGAACATCTTTCAAAGTGTTCGTGGTGCTGCAGTTGGCGTTGCAGTCCTCCAGCGGCGAGGCCCGAAACGGCCGGATCTCCACCAGGCTCAAATTTAATCTGAAACGAAAACAATTCTTCAAATATATCCAACTGGCTATATATGTTCACGATATTCTTGAAAGTTCATACTATAACAATATGCAAAAAAAGATTTTTTGAAGTTTCCAGAGAGGGATAGCCCCTTAACGTAAGCGATTACATTGAATTTTGCATTATAACATCTCGTATACCTCACGTTTTTTTTCTTTATTTTCTTCACCTTTTTCTTCTTATGTATTTGCGGAATTAACTGTATAAAAAGGGTGCATGAAATGTTTGTGTCGTCGAGCAATAACCTCTGGATCATTTAACCACGGAAAACCTTCTACAGGGAACTTAATTAAATTTTGGTTAGAAAAAAATTAGATTGCGAAAAATCCGACCATAATCTAGATATTGAAAATGTAAAAAAAACTTTTCCAGTCTAAAAAAGCTTTATATTATCCGAATTATAAAAAAATGAAATCTGTGAACTCGTTATGAATGGAACAGCAATCAATCAAACGTCTTTAATGGGGTATACTCAGCTCGTGGCCGGAAAGAAGAGGAATTTTCGTGAATTTTCTCTGAGAAAACGTGTCCAGGTAAGAATTTTTTTTCACGTTTAAGAGTGTGGCTTTATGTTTTTTTTTCAATTTTTGTATAAATAAATATGATTAAACGTGGTAGATACAATGGTTCGAAACAAATTATCCGAAATACGAACATCAAACGCCTTTAGTTGTTGCATGAAATTATCTAGTGCCTGGACGAATCAATAAATAAAACATTGATTTTTGAAAAAATGGCCGCTCTCTAAATTGGAAGTATCAATTTTCGGTGAAAACAATGCTCTATTTTCGTTGATGAAGAAAAAATTACGCGTAAAAAAACTCCTTCGTTCAAGCACTCCTTTTTATATATAAAATAAGCTCGTAAAATTCGAAGTTGATCGGTGCAGTGATTTTTTAGATATCGTCGTCACTGATTTTGAAAAAGTAATTTTGAGAAAAACGCGTCCAAAGTTCGCCGCTTCGCGGAACATACATATAAGAACGCCCATAACTCCCTCAATCTTAAACGGAACAACTTAACATTTTCAGAGAATACTTTTCACAATTTATATTTTGAGAATTCGCCGAAAACCAAAATACGATATTTTTTTAAATACCAACTAGATGCAAGCCCTCAACTGACTTGCCTTCAATTGAAACTTCTGCGTTTAGTACAAGAATATAGAAAATAGACTGCACGAGAAAAAAATGTATAAGAAGATTAAAGAGCTTTTCGAATATCATGCAAATTAGTTTAATTTCTTATTTATCTCGATAGTTTTCCGCGATACTTAAAATTTTACATTGTCCGTTGAATACAAGCAAAAAAGATTTTGACATATGAATATCGAGTTGAAATTGATTACCTCATAAATCATAATTGATCAGCGTGTGTGGTTTTTTTTATTCGCTTATAATAAATCAATGCTAGGTGGAAATGTCAGGGTTGGTGTTGCCATTTACATCGATATCGTTGTCCTTGCTGCTTCTTTCGAAATATCTCGGTTGTGATTATTCCATCATTACAAGATTCAATATTATTCCACTTCTTTAAGGGGTCTTCTTACTTAAGACGCTAAAAAAGGCTGCTTTCTTGATTTTTTTTTTGATAGGTTTATATTATAGATATTGATATAAAAGTTGTTACATTTAATAGAGAAACTTTCAAAATATTGGGAGTACAACTTTGCAGTGACCGTTTTTTTTCAAAAGTTTAAGGCTTTATTATAAAAAAGTGGCTACATATTTTTTAATCAAAGTACTGCCCGTCGCTAGCTACGACCTCGGCCCATCTTTCAGGTAGCATTCGAATCCCGCGTCGATAAAAGTCTTGGTCCTTGGAGGCAATCCAGGAATCGACCCAATTTTTGACTTCTTCGTAAGTACCGAACTGCTGGTCAGCCAAATCGTGTGCCATTGACCGGAACAAGTGATAGTCGGAAGGGGCAATGTCTGGAGAGTACGGCGGGTGGGATAAAACCTCCCATTTCAGCGTTTCCAAGTACTTTTTCACGACATTTGCAACATGGGGTCGGGCATTGTCATGCTGCAGTATCACCTTGTCATGTCTTTCGTTGAATTGTGGCCGTTTCTCTTTGAGTGCCTTACTCAAGCGCATCAACTGACGTCGGTAGAGTTCCCCTGTGATGGTTTCGGATGGTTTGAGCAGCTCATAGTACACAACGCCCAGCTGGTCCCACCAGATACACAGCATCACTTTGGATCCGTGAATATTCGGTTTGGGCGTCGATGACGGAATATGACCAGGCAGTCCCCATGATTTTCGGCGCTTAGGATTATCGTAGTAAACCCACTTTTCATCTCCAGTCACAATCCGGTGCAAAAATCCCTTCCTTTGTTGTCTTTGGAGCAGTTCCCGCAAATGCTGAGAATTCGGCTCGTAGGTTGCCATGTTTGAGTGTCAATAACTTTATAATGCATACACGTATCCGTTAGCTTTTTTAAATTGTTTACATGGGCAGAGCCTCTAGTTTAAAATGCCACTTTTTTATTGAGCTAGGGCCACTACTTCGGCCGCAGTGGCTCTCTAAGTAAAACGGTCATTACAAAGTTGTACTCCTAATACATTAAAATTTGTTTGGTTTTTAAATGCATTTATGTAACCCAAAAAAACTTTAAACCCGTTTTTCTAGAAACAACGTTTTTCGACGGCTTGTTGATAAAATATTCGAAACTATTGAACCGATCTCTATGAAATTTTAACCACTTATTTTCTACCACTATAGCTATGGCGGATATCGAGCATTTTTTTAAATATTGATATTTACTATTTTTTTTTGCCAATAACGGTGAAAAAGCACGTTTTATTGTTTTTTCGAAAAATGTTTTGTTATTTTGCATATATTGTTGAATTGTACGATATGCGCTATAGCCATTAACATACTGAATCTAAAATCGTTTGATTATTTTGTTTCGGATGATTCATCTGCGAGCTTTCATCAACAGCGCAGACCTACAATATTTTTAGGACATTTTTTTAACTATCATTTTCGTCTATAAATAGTGACTTAAATAAATATTTGTATTACATTCATTTCGAAAGTGTGTTTATTAAGTGTAACAACTTTTATATAAATATTTATATTATAAACCTATCAAAAAAAAATCATGAAAATAGCCTTTTTAGCGTCTAAAGTGAGAAGACCCCTTAATGCTGTATTAGTGATATCAATTGTCCACATGGTATTCATAAAATAATATTATCGTTGAATTATGCGTGTAATTTTTTTCATTAATGGAATACCGATGTAATGAAAATAATACGCTGAATTCGCTATATTATTAATCAGGCACTGTATATCATTGGCATACGATATGTGACCCGATAATTCTGTCGTTTCATAGCGTGCGTTATCTTCTTTTCGTGATAGCCGCGGCAACATAGATTTTTCGCCTGAACGAAACAGTGCATGATTAATGCCTCAGTGTGAATAATTGATATGCTGATTCTTGTAAGTGGATCGAGCGATATCCTTCAGTTGAATGGGGGCTTCATTGGCAACCTGCGAGGCGTGCGAGCAGCATCAGATTGGGCCAATCATTTAGACAAATTAAAACATCATCGATGAAACAGTAAAGTGATTTTGCACGATTGTGAAGTAGATACTGAAAAATTGCAACGAGCATGCGCGGGGGCGAGTGAAACGAAAAATTCGCGATGATTCTTCGTTCGCAAGAGTTCTTCAGGATTTCACCTGCAATACGAGCATTCATGGGGTCAAGTATCTCGATGATGTTTCCCGAAAAAGCGGCCAAGTTGCTAAATTCTTTTGGATCAGCGTCTTGATTTCTGCTTTCGTCGGTGAGATTTTTCGGAGTTTCTTCTCTTTCAAACTTTACAGGTCGTTTTTTCAATGATAGGTTCGAGTTTGATGTTGAAACTGTTTTGGGATCGTTATCAAGCTCATCCAGTTGTCTCGGCGATCGAGAGCTTTTATGCTTCCTCGTTTCGAACTGCGTTCCCAGCAGTAACCGTTTGTTCGATGATTGGCCCGGATCCCGAGTTACGTTCACGGCTACTTCAGAAGCTTAAACTTCCCTGTAACGTCAGCCAGGAGCGAGCTTCGTCCCTCTTGAGGTAGCGTCCTTATCTTCTTTTTTCCACCGCTGTATTACGTCCTATTTGTCCAATACCTTCAGGCGAGGAAAAAATTGCTGATTTGTATGATTTTTTTTTAAGGGGAGGTACTTGAGTAAACGGCGAGAAAAACGGGTCAACTTCGGGAATTTTTATCTCAAAAACTAATGTTTTCATTGGATCCGGGTTTTTTTTTAAATTTCTTACCTCCCCTTAAGGAAAGATTTTTTCATTTTTGAGACTTATAAGGAAACGGTTGAGCGGTCCATCTCTCCAATTTCGATGAAATTCAGCATGCAGAATGGGCAAAAATAGGCGACACGTATTTTTTTTATATCTGCGGGACCCGATTTTTAGGTTGAAACGCACCCTCGAAAATTAGGGTGCTTTTCGTTTTTCATCGATAACGTTTTAAGGGTACGAGATATAAAAGAATTTCAAATTGCAACAATATTTATTTTTCCGTGTACTATACATTGGAGATGAGAACGATAACGTTATCAACGAAAAACGAAAAACACCCCTATTCTCGTTGGTGCGTTTCACCTTTTAAAAATCGGGTTCCGCAGACATAAAAAAATACGTGACGCCTATTTTTACTCATTCTACAAGCATGCCAAATTTCATCCAAATCGAAGAGATCGACCTCGCAACCTTTTCTTCTTAGGGTTTGTTTTATTCTACTTTTGGCTGGTACATGTTGTGTTTAAAAAATTAATCTTTAAAAATGTCGGGGAATGCACGGTCTTCTAAACGGGTTGCGGCGGGTATTGTCAGACGGCGTGACACGTAGCGTTGCGGAATTAATCTAAAAAAAAAGCCAGCGAAGATTTTTCTTTCATTGACACTGATACGCAGAATATGAACCAAGAAATAGTGAGAAATATTGAAAATCTATGAAATGTTACGCTTCGAAACAAAAAGCTCGTAATTCCCGAAACAAATGTCTACATGTTGCAATAAAAAATACTTTTATTTTTTAATTTCCGAATAATCTAGAGTCATGTTTTAGAGAATAAGGTTAGAAAGACTCATAGCAAATTTCATAAGAACCAGTCGATTAGTTTTTTAGCCATATATGATGTCAGTTTTGAAAATGCAGTTGAGAAGACCGTGCCATACGTCCGCCATTTTTAAAGATCAATAAAAAAATAAGATGCAACAGCCAAAAGTAGTAATAAAACATACCCTAAGTCTAAAAAATGGCGAAGAAATCGTTTCTTTAATAAAAACATGATAATCAGCTATTTTTTTCCTCGCCTAAAGGTCTCTTCCCTCTTAAATACCTTCGTTCCTTAGCCTCAAACGTCTTGCGAGCGTTTTCAAAACTGATTTGGTGCCTCTATGATCGTCGTGATAATTTTTTTTAAACTATATTGGTTACGTATGAACGGCTCGAAAGAGCAAAAATCCGGCTGACAAGGTCCTGTCAAAGAATGAAAATATTTAGGCAAGCTTTCGAAATGGCACATCTCCGAGCTGACATGTTCGAGGCTCGCGGTCAATTAAACGAATTATTAGAAAACAACGGTATTCGTCCTACCGAGCTTCTAATAGGGCTGCGAATCCCTTGTGAAAAAGTAGTGCAATCCTGCTGGTGGGAAGGCGAAAAAATAAGCTGCTTAAAGTTCTTCAAACGTTCGTTCACTTTCGGAGGTCTCTGCTGCTCTTTCAATTATCGCCTGGAAGACCACTTGAACCCGGAACGGTAAGGAGGATATTTTCTTGATATTTTGATGTAGTCGGTTGCTGAGAAGCAATTTTTTTGTTCAATAGAAAGACAGAGCGCCTGCCGCCCTTGGAAGCAACGAATTATGGTATCAATTCGGGATTGACTTTGGTCTTCGAGGCTGATCAATTTATCATCAACGACGATAACGGGAATATCGAGAGAATAACTTCCACGACAGTTGGACTTCTGGTATTGGGAACAAAAAAAAACGGTCGAATGTCTGTCCGAATTGCAAACGAATATACAACGTTCTTGTGGCACAATCCAAGCTCACTTTTTCCCGTTGTTTCTTAAGGGACAGCACCACTGTGACCCCTTGTTTTTTTGCCATTTTTCAAGAATTTTTTTTTGTGGGAAAAAAAAGAGATATTCGAAAAAAAATTTTTTGTTTTGTTCGTTGTTTATTGAAGATAGATAAAAAAAAATTTCAAATTTTTCACGCCCCATGGTGACGCTGGGGAAGCTCCCGCGTCAGGTACTGGCCTCTGCAGTGGTTCGCGGCACGCAGCAGAACTCTCTTCAAAGTCGATCTGAAAAAAAATACCGAGTGTTTTCGTTAATAATATGATATTTTGAAGAGAAGTACATAGGGATTTGAAAAAATATTGATTTAAAAAAAATAGGCACGCTTTTGAAATTAAAGGACGATTTTCGAGCAAAATTTCTCGTCGAAAATAGGCTATAACTTTTTTTATTATTGAGATATCGAAAAAATCCTGTGTACTTCTTTAGATAATCTAGTTTTATTGATGCAGTTCAAATTTGAAGTCGATCGGATAAAAATTGCTCGAGTTCTGCTGCGTGCCGCACTCAAAAAAGTGGTTTTGAGAAAAACGCGTTCAAAGCTTTAGGTTTGTTAATTTATGCGATAAATTGGAAAAAAAATTTTTTACCTTTAATCAGCGATGCCGGCACCATATAGCTGGCCTTCAAGAAGCAAAAATTGTCCCTAGCATCGTTTCTCGAACTTGTAGAGGCTCTTCTTGCCTCTTTTGCTGGAAAGAAAAAGTGTCTACTGGAGCTGTCTATAATCTCGAAGAAATCAAAAACTTTCATAATTTTCCGATAATCTAAAAAAAAATATGTGTGTATGAAAGAAACCGCTTTATTTTGTCTTTGCCTAGAAATGTCTAGAAATGTATAAATACTGAGCATAGTTATCAAATTAATATTAAGTAATTATTCCTAATTGAGAGAATAAGTACCAATAATATTCGTTGTTGATTATCCTGACCGAATAGTTTGAGGTTCCCGGGCATAACTACCGAATACCGATCCGTAGTAACATTCACTTAGCAGATATTAGGAATGTACTGAAAAATGATCGGGGGTTTTCCATAAGCGTAATGTAATCAGCCCACGAAATACGACGAGTTGCCGATTTTTTCTCTCTGAAAAACGGTACTGTGGATCGTATTCAAACAGTACAGGATGATCAGCAAAGAGGTTATGAAGGTCCAGAAAAAATTTCAGCGCCGTGGTAACACGTTGACAACCCCACAACAACCTGAAAGGGTTATGCCTAGTAGTACTATCCACAAACAGGTCATTTTTGGGATTTTTTTCTTTAGAAAATCGTGGTTGTAATTTTCTACAAATATTGGGTATTCGAAAAAGCATCATTGGAAAAACACTCAGTAACTTTTT
Organism: Ophion obscuratus; assembly: GCA_964007375.1. NCBI lineage: Eukaryota > Metazoa > Arthropoda > Insecta > Hymenoptera > Ichneumonidae > Ophion > Ophion obscuratus. The sequence goes on from OZ023312.1 coordinate 26,222,122, forward strand.
TGTGTCAAAATATATAATTATAATCAATTTACAGCCGATATCCGGGGAGCACCTCTTGAAAACGGCTTTTGCGGTGAACTAAAAAAGCTATATATTATCTGATATCGGAATGTCAAACAGATTTCGTCAGTATATTAGTTTATCCTATGATTAGGACACGAAAGTTCCGAAATATAAAATTGAAGAAAAATAGCGCGTGTTCGAAGTGAATCTTGGTTGTTGCAAAAAATGGACGATTTTTTGTTCATCAGATCGAATGTATGCATCGGAAACAAAAATCCTTCGATCAACTGCTATATTTTTACATCTGTAAAAGCAGTAATTTTTCAACGATTTTGCTTACCGACTTTGAAAACGTGCTTTCGAGAAAAAAAAGAATTTAAAGTTTCGAACGGCGCTCCGAGCGTTCCGATGGGCGTCAACATAACAGCCTATGAATCTGTCCATTTTTATCCGATCACCTTAAAATTTTCGAGGACTGTTTATAAGATGATATATTTATAAGATGAAAATATATTGGTTTTCAAAAAAGTGATTTTTTGACTTTTACAACTAGGCGTAACCCCTTAATGGAACATTTTATTTTTGAAAGTTTGCTCTTCGTATTTATTCGGACCGTAGTTGCTTTTTTTATATTTGTTTTCCTCCACCGATCGCTAATAATATTCAATTTTCTTTTACAGGTGTTTGTCCATCACAGTTTGGTATATCCTGATTCTACGAATTTAATTATGCAGGCTCAACGTGAAATGCAGGTACATATTTCCACGAGCTTTTATTATTTTAGAACTCCAATCTTAAACCATCAAACTACACCGAGAAAAAAGTGCTAATAGAGTAAATGAACTGTGCTTGATTGGCGTCACCTTCTTTACCTTCAAACCTTTTGAATGAAGTTACCTTTTAAAATTGCGACTTGACGAAATGCTAAATGGTTCCGCCGATGATAAAATCTAAGAAATATTGAAACTTTTTGAAACGTTTTTTTAACAATGGCTACACTGAATGGCTTTATATTTTCACAGTCGATATCTAATTGCTATCTAGGTCCTAGATCTCCGGATAATCATGTCTTGGAAGGAAACAATGTCAGATCAACTTATCACGGGAAACTGTAGAAACAGATTTTGGAAATGGTGTTGGGCCGACTGCAAATCGACGGAAAACTTGACCTAGCTATGATGGAAACATGTGTATTGATACTTGAATACTTGATAATTCAATACTTGATACTTTAAAAATTGAAAACTTGATACTTGAATACTTGATACGTGAATACTTGAATACTTGATACTTGAATACTTGATACTTCAATACTTGATACTTGAATACTTGATACTTGAATACTTGATACTTGAATACTTGATACTTGAATACTTGATACTTGAATACTTGAATACTTGAATACTTGAATACTTGAATACTTGAATACTTGAATACTTGAATACTTGAATACTTGAATACTTGAATACTTGATACGTGAATACTTGATACGTGAATACTTGAATACTTGATACTTGAATACTTGAGACTTGAATACTTCATACTTGAATACTTCATACTTGAATACTTGATACTTGAATACTTGATACTTGAATACTTCATACTTGAATACTTGATACTTGAATACTTCATACTTGAATACTTGATACTTGAATACTTGAATACTTGAATACTTGAATACTTGAATACTTGATACTTGATACTTGATACTTGAATACTTGATACTTCATACTTCATACTTGAATACTTGATACTTGAATACTTGATACTTTTATTAATTGTGACTAAATGAATCGTTGATAATTGTGCCTAAATGTGGTGACGAAGCACTGCATCAAGTGATCAAATGTTCGTAAGTCTTGAGGAAACGATTCCGTGAGATGCAGGCCTTGCTTCAAATAAAAATAAATGGGTTATCGCTCTATGTACACAACACTTACTCCCATTTGATCGAAAATCAAATATACGTTTGTTAGCCTGAGATCGGAATGACTTGTTTTTCATCAGACGCTCATTTTCATGTTCGTTCATTGTAACGGCATTGAATCGAATCTTCAAGCGATAATAAAATTCTCAACCTTAACCCTATATTGACACACTGGGTCACCTTGACCCGGATTAATTTTGAATAAAATGCTCAGCTTGCTAAAATCGAAAATTTTCAATAATTCTTTACAGCAAATAATTTGATATTTTCCGAATTTTAATTATGCTGACATATTAAGAAATGTTCAAAGTGTATGCCTGATTTTTATCGATAAAAACCGACCGAAGTGTTGTAAATGGCAGGTGATGAAGTGCTATCCAGGTCAAATGGACGCAGCGTGTCAAAGTCGTGGCCAAATATAAGTGGGTCAACGACGGGTTAACTTCTTTTTTATGATCAAACAGAACATTTTCAAAACAAGAGAATAGAATTTTGGACATTCATTGGAACTTTTCCGATGCAGCTAAGAGTGTCGCCAATGGAAAACCGTAAAGTGCCCGGACTCGTTGGTGAACATGAAAGTCCCTGCAGCCCGCAGGACGTTAAGATAGAATATTTTGATGAATATTGGAGAGAAAATTGTTATAATTCTTGTCGAATTAGAGCGTCATTGGCACTGTGTCGATGTGTACCCTGGCATTTTCACCTTTCGTCTTGAGCGATTCGGTAAGTATGATTTTTCCACTTCTGCCATGATGGCTCCATATCAATTGCTATCTTGCAACGTAAAAAGCAGTAATCCTATAGAACCATTTTTTTGTCGCAGATTTGTAGCTTCTCGCAGATGAAGTGTTTGCAAATAAATTACCAAGAAATCTGGTCTGTCATGTATCAGGCGCATCCGGTAATTCAATGTTTCTGTCCGCCGCGGTGTAACATGCGTACTTACGACGCTACGCCCACCGTAATCCCGCTAGCGTCGAAATTTTTTTGTCCGTCGCCAATTTAGTGAGAGAAAACAAAAGCCGAAGAGGGTTTGTAGCGATCATGTGGTTCAGTAAGAATTGAAAGATTTATTATATTTCAGCTCGAATGTAACCACGGGAAATGCAGTGCTAAGAATATATTTGGGAGAGCAGGTTTACGAGAAGACGGGCAATTACAAAGTTGCCGATGAAATTTATTTGTTGTGTAAGTCAATTCGTTTTAATGGATAACGATGGGGTTAATTTGCCATTATGTACGAGCATAATGTTGTGAAGGGCATCGTGATGACTTTATTTTTATCAGCAATCATTATTATGTATTTTTTCACATTTGATTTATCAATTTTCAAAATTACCAACTGAATAGATGATAAAAGATTGCGTTCATTAACATCACATCAACAAATTGTAGAATCAAGCTCGTAGTATCAAAAACGCTGCCTTCGAATTTAATTTACTCCTCATCTGAGCCTGCTACATCTTCTGATAACGTGAACTCTTTGCTTTCTCATTTGCAGCATCCATCGGCGGTATCTTCAGTCTCTTTCTTGGCTGCAGTATTCTCAGCTTGTGCGAAATCATTTATTTCCTCTACATTCTAATCAAATCTTGAAATGTCAACGAGAAATCATAACCGAGGAGAGTTTACTGCCTGAAAATCGAAAACGAATGTATTTCACGGTAGGCAACAAAATTCCATTGCATGTTTTGATCGAATGATGATGATAGAGTGTCTAAAGTTTTGGACACTTGGATTCATTTTTCAAAGACTCAGGCGAATGGGAAGCTTTTCAAATAAAGAACCAAATGTAAGTCAACTTGTTAGTCGAAATCTTTCTTGAGAATGGAAGTTTTGCACTTTCTGTGATTTTTTTTTTTTCATTATCAACGAATGAACCAGGGTGTCATTTTCTGGAGGGCAAACTACTAGTCCCTTAAGAATTATTCAGGTTTTCTTCTGGTAAATTATTGTTTCGATACTATTTAAAGAATTTTTTTCTTAGTTCGATTACAGCCTGAAAATGGAGAGTTGAAAAAATGGACAGCAAGAATAAGGGGTATGCATAACCTTGAAGTTGAAAAAACAGATAGATTTTCAATTTTTTTTTCGTCTCAGGTATTGGGATGATAACGTCGATTTTTCGCACACATATAGTACATAGTCTCGATATGTCACCGTTTTTTTTATTGCAAAATATATAGATACAACATAATCATTGTTATTTAATCTTAGGGCTGTAGTCTCCGCACTGCTTGGTCGCCTGCTTGATTCCGTTAAGTGGATTCATCTAAAGTCAAAAATGGAAAAATATACTTTTAGTACGATGGTAAAGCTACAGACTCGCCGGATACATTTTCGAAATTTCAAAAATTGCATCAATTGCACTGTTTTTAAAGAAAAGGTCGATTTTCGACAAAAAATAACGACTTTAAACGTTTATTATTATAAACGGACGAACATATGAAAAAATCATCCGGTCAGTCGATTGAATATGTTATAAAATATGTATAATCCAAATTTGAAGTAAATCGCCCGATTAGATTTTGAGATATGACGTACGCCAAATTGCAAAGTATACTTTTGAGATAAACGCTAGAGAAGAAAATGTACTAAATCTACTTTTTCCGTATACCATTTTCGTATATATGTTTAGGTCTGCACAATATCTTCGGTGGTTCTTTGGGGTTTCGGGTACGGGCAATACGAGTAGGACATTTATTTTCTTCTGGTATCGTTTTTTTCCCGTTATAAACAATTTAATTGTTATAATGACGATTGTGACGAAAAAGTGCATTTTGTAGAAAAAAGTTCGAAGTAAAATATGGTTCTTTTTTTATTAACAAAAAAAATGGCTTTTATTTTTTTCGCTAGCTCCATTAGTAATGGAGATATGAGCAAGGAACATTTTTATGAGAAAGATGGAACGAAAGGGACGAAACGTTGAGCGAGTGGTGATGCGATTAATTTTCGTCGCTTAGATCTCCATTACTAATAGAGCTAGTAAAAAATTAAACACCTTTTATTAAAAATTTCTATCTCTGAAATGCACTCTTTTGTCCCAATTGTTGTTTGAAAAATTTAAATGCAAGAAAATGCCTTCGTGTGGTCTACTTGCTTGCCATAAAATAACAATTATTTTTCGTAGCTTCCATATGCAATTCCTGCACCGTACAACAACAAATAGCCGAATTGGACAAAGTTATCTCAATGCCCTTAGAAATCATACAATGTATCGCGTACCGCTAGAGCCGTAACGCAACAGGACGTTCTGAGCTGCTCCACTAAAGTCGTCATAACTCGGTCAATTTTTTGAATTTGTATACAATCCTTGAATCAAATCAAAGTCAAGACTATACGCAATAAGAAAATAAATTCAACCAAAAATTGATTTTTTGAAATTCCAAGGTTACGCATATCCCATAAGGCGAACATATTTGTGAACATTTCCTCTCGCAAAATAATAAGGGTTTCGCTTTCTCCGTCGTAAAATATTATACTCTGTGAAATATTGGTAAATTCTTAGCCAGATTTCTGATTACCCTACCTATAGTATTCGCTAAAATTTTAAATATTAGTGGAAGGTATATGCACTAACAAATTATATGTATTCTCAACAATATGCACGTGCTATAATTGCCCTAATTATAATTATTGTGTACTATCAATCCTGCAACAACAACATTTGGCAAACGTAACTTGTAATTTTAAGAATCCCATCTGGGGATTGCTACACGAAGAAAACAGGGGCCTCGAAGTTTAGAATTAATACTATGCTTCTAAAAAAACTATCATTGAATATCAAAAAGTATTGAATGGAAGATGAAAATTATAAACGTAAACTGATACAAATAATACATTTTATTCGGCATATTGTGATTTTTTGTAGTATTCAAAAAACATTTTGCCCACGTGATTGGAACAATTAGTTTCCGGTATTTTACAAAAAGTACGGTATAAAGAGTCACATTTTAATAATAATGTCGTAATATTTTTCGCTATACGCCAAAGATTTATGCTATGCGTACCGTGAAATCTATACATACACGAAGATTCATGCTATACGGATAGCCGTATAGCATATTCCATATGAAAATATATCGTATGTTTCCTGTAATATAGTTTCAAATGTAATATGCACGTATTATTTTTACTATACAGCGTATAGGACTCGCGCCTATGCGACAATAGTTTCAAATGTAATATGCACGCATCATTTTTACTATACGGTGTGAGAATCATTTTTACACTTCTATAACAAGTCTTAGAATTCCGAAATTGCAGTAAACTGCTATACTTTTCTAGCACTGAATATTAGAATTCTGGCAACCAGTGTTAGAATTTGAGGCGGTATTTTTCTCCGTGTACGCAGTAGTGTTCGTTCCTCATGGAACTTGTGAACGTTTTCCCAAAGTAAAGCGATGAAAAATCGAAGTAGGTTCCCCCGTTAAGGGGGGAGTAGGGGCTCCAGTGCGAAAAAAAATACTTTTTTGCGATTTCTTTTCATCTATATGGATAAAGTAAATTTATTGAAACCTTTTGTACATTGTTAAGTGTCATTTCAAGAACATTCCGTGAAATTTGTACGCGAAAATATCCACAAACAAGCCGGTGACAAAGCTTTTCCAAGAACGCCTTTGTAAAAACACCATTTGCGGTGTTCACTGTATCTCACCTAGAAATTATCTGAAATCAAGTACCATTAAAATTTAGTCACAGTATCATCAAATCCTTCCCCCAACGGTCGTTGATAATTTTTTTTTCATTTATAAATTTTTCATGGTCATGTAAAGTGAAAAGTGCTATTTTTCACGAAAAATTCCGTCACTTTGGGGGTGGAAAACCCCCTCAATGTAAAAAAAATCTCAAACTAACCGTTGGGGGGAGGTATTTTATATGTAGAAAGTGTGTACCAAGTTTGAAATAAATCGGTCATGTAGTTTTCAAATGGCAGTGAACACGGACTTTGAAAAAGTGGTTTCGAGAAAAACGCGGCATCGGCTTGTTTGTGGATATTTTCGCGTACAAATTTCACGAAATGTTCTTGGAATGACACTTAACAATCTACAAAAGGCTTCAATAAATTTACTCTATCCATGTAGATGAAAAAAATTCGCAAAAAAGTATTTTTTTTACGCTGAAACCCCTATCCTCCCCTTAAAACCATTTATCCGCCAATAAAAAAAAACCTGTCTGATAGTTTTCAATTCTTTGTCGCATATATGAGTTTCAACAAAATCGGAGGCGGACACTCAAATGATGTTCCTTCCTAGTCGGTGTAAAAGGACCTTTTTTTCGTGAAGTTTGCCTTCAGTTTGACCATCAGCCTCGCGTCCTTATGTGAGGTCTGTGCTTCCGTTAAATGCCGTTGGCATACATTTTTTGGCATTTTCTGGGTTTAGCCACTTCAATTGGCAAAATGATCGAAATGTGATCTTTTTTAGTGAAACTCCGCTTATACACTCGCTATGACATCTTGGTATATACGATCCGACTTTAACATTGAAACGTTATCAACATCTACAGATGTACAGTTGTACACATTGGAAGCAATTGTGAAACGTATATACGCTTATCTATGGGTGCAAACAAATTTTGGGCAACGCTCAAGACGAAACGGGGGAAAAAAAAACTACAGGACAAGTGGTGAATTTGTTGGGTCTTCGGTACTCATCGGGCTGTCCTTGTAGCGATTTGCTTTTGATGGAGAAAGACAAATCAATATGACAAATACTTGACAGGTTCAATAAATGTAGGTCATCTAGACAATGACCTTAAAACTTCATCTTACTATAAAACTCTTTTTCTAGCTGTTATCGATGAGTTTTTATTTATTTTTTCCCCGTATATCGTTACTGTCGTTGGTATAAAAGAGGAATACCATCGTTCCCCAATGGTATTTCCATTAAAACTTTTAGGACAAAATTGTTCCATTATAGCTCTATAGTGATAACATTTCATTTCAGCCATCGAAATATGTAAGTATTATTTCCAATATATTTACTGGATGATTTTCGTTTTGAGTTGCTAGTTTTTGCTCCGCTCAGTGAGCAGTGAATTTGTATAATTGGTACAAATATCAGTCTGATTGTATTGTACAACATATATATATATATATATATATATATATATATATATAATACAAAGATTATGTTGTACAATGTCAATATTGGTACAATTTTATCAGTCGGATTTTACCTGCCATCGATTTTCCTACTGAAAAGCTACAAACGTGTAAATTCGTCACAAACACTTAAACGAGTAAAACGGCATATTATCAACGATTCATATTTCCTATTCAACGTCACAAAGTTTTATGATTTTAGCGTGCCAATGGCAGAGAATTTCGGATATTTTAAACTTAAAACAATGTACTACAAAAGTGGCTGCACAGTGAATGGTGATCATGCAGTAAGTCTTTTTAACTTGTTAAGGTAGTCCTATCGCTTCACACTAGTCACACCACTGATCATACTTGAGACTTGTACAATTTATATTTTTAACATATGCAAAAAAAGTGTAATAACTAAACTTTTCATGTTAATGAAAATCCAGGTTAATGAATTTATACTATATTATAAAATAAATTCTTCACGTTAATGAAAATTCAGGTTAATGAATGTTCACATTTAATTAGAAAAATGAAAAATCAGTTATTGCAACGATTTGCGCGGTATTTCTAGGTTTGATATTTGGCAATATTGGTTCTATCTCCGTCTCTTTTTGCTCAACCAGGCGAGTTTAACCTCCATGCTTTTCACCGTCGATCTGTCAAAACAATGTCATGTGCGGGAAATATAAAGCATTGTATTCGGGCCACGACTGGTAAAAAGCGTGGAAAATTTGTGTCGGCGAAATATGTCGGGTAAAAATGAAATATGTGTGGAAATTCAAATTAGTGAGATGAGGTTAGAACAACAGTCAGCTGTTGCCTTGCTGTCACGTCTCTTTATCGTAGCAAGTGGCAATAAATCCAATACCGGAAGTTTAAATTAAACTTGATATTACATAAAAATTAGGTCAATTAGCGTAATTTTTTTCTGCGAGCACTGGGTTACTAAAAGTGTTAAGTGTGTAAATCTGATTATTTTTAAGAATCTGACGGATTCCCACTGTTATGTACACTTTTGTAGCGACCGGAAATTGGATTTTTGTATGTCGTCTCGGAATTCCTTCACAAAAGTACGCAATTTTAATATTTTATTTCAAGTTTTACTTGCACAGCCTTTTCGGCTTTTTACAAGGCTCCACTTATATGTCCACCGCTCTACACTTGTTCTTTCTCTCCATCATCCCCCCTCCCCATCGCGGCCGCAGGCGACTTCCTCCTCTGTATTATATTCATCATGACATTTCTGTCATGGGTATAGGCCTCCGAAGTAACTCTTGTGGCGCACCCTTGCGGCGAGTTTTGGCAAAACTTGGATTGGTTTTCGTCTGCTAGTGCAGTATGCCGGTCGCCATTTAAATCAGGTGTCCAATCGATGATGCTTGCTCAAGCCTACCTCTTTCGTGTTTGTGCCGGTTTGACTTAACCGCCATGCGCCAATCCAAGTTTTGCCACCGGCAGCCGTTACGGGGCGCCACCACGAAAGTTACTTCGGAGGCCTATAGGGAAACCACGCAATTTTAATATTTATTTTCGCTGTAATTAGGTCGATAAAAGACCCTGAAATTTTACAGAGACGATTATTAATATATATTTAGTGAAGCTCAAAAAGAAAAATTACGAAAATCCTATGGATTGAAGCCTGACGATAGGACTACCTTAAGCTAAAAAAGCAAGCAGGTAATTTCATGGGGTGTTTTCAGAATCGACAGCTCTTTGAAGAAACCATGATCGCAAAAATCCTGTGTCTAGCGTTTCTAAACCTCGCCCTTGTGCAGGCAAGTTTTAGTTCATATTTTGCAATATTCTTTACCACTGTTATTTTTGATAAAATACTTTCGACTAATTGGACTCACCTTCCTCCGTTTAGGCGTGGTCTTGGCCAGGACACAGTTGGCCACCCGGGACGACTTTCATTGAAGTATGTTTTCGACGTGAGACGACACTAATCAATCATGGTTAACCATTCATTTTTTGTTTCACGTGCAGCTCCTCAAAAGCCATTTTTATAGACCACGCACCGACACGAACGTGGTAAATATTCAATTTTTCGGGTTTTTAATACCTAAGAAGTATGAGTTTCCAGTTAAATCCAACAACGAGTTGCTATCCGATAAAAAAAAAACTGAAATTGATAACAGAACAACGGCACAATTCATAAACATGTGCGTATGAAGTACACACGTGTCCAAGACATATTTCAAAGAAAACAGTTTAGCGGAGAAAGATTGTATCGAAACGGAATTTAAATATAGCAAAAAATATGTTCGTTCCTCCATATATGACAGCTTTCGTTTGTTTCCATATTTTTCCCCCCCAAAACTTTGGGCATGACTACAATAAACGGAAAATAAAAAATAATTATAGTCGTTCGAATATGCATCGTGGTCCTAAGCTTGAATGTCAGTCGCAATAATATTTTGCCACAGTCGAATAATTTTTTCTCCTACCTTCAGTTGCGTGCAAGCTGCTTTCAACTTCGTCAATACTTTATAACCACCTATAAATAAAACTATAACTATACAATGGGCATGGTGAATTTTGTCATCAACTTTCATCATGTAGGAATAAAAAGTGAAAGGTAAATCGCGATATTGCGAAAAAAATCGTTTATGACGTTTACGTTTTATACTTTTGCGCTCAATTGACGTTTACTGCCCTGTCATTCTGTATCATTCCGTACACTGCACACACACATGTGCATCTGCGCGTGTTTTTATATATTCCAACAACATAATCGAAAGTAAACAAAAAATGTGTAAAAACATGAAAAAAATTATGAAAAATATGAAAATAACACGAGCTTACTTACTTTATTTACTTACCTTACTTGCTTACTTTATTTACTTACTTTACTTTCTTACTTTACTTACTTACTTTACTTACTTACTTACTTTACTTACTTACTTTACTTACTTACTTTACTTGCTTACTTCATTTACTACAGTAAACCATATCGAAGATGGCACGAGCAATGCTCGTTGAACGATCCACATTTTAGCAAATAGTCAGGATTGCTAATGAAAATACAATGACTTCAATTCACAGGCGAAACAGTCCGCTTCAGAAGTGGCAGAGCTCCTAAAAAAGGTCAATATCCACGGAAAAAATAAGTTTTCGTAAGCCCCGAAGACAAGGACGAAGGATTAGCTTACTTTTGGCTTCCAGACGGGGTGTACATCCATATACAACATTGCCGATACGGATCTTAGCGAGTTTCACTTGCGTGCGCCAGATGCGTTGCGATCGCTCAATGCAATACCGAACGTAATTATGCTCTTCTTTGATATAATATTTTTACAGATATTGGTCGATTGAGACATTTGCATCGTTTACGTCTCGTACACGAACTACCAGCGATTGGATCGATCTCGGGCGATTCAGGGGAAGGGGGTATCACATTGATTGCACGCAGTATCCGGATAAGGTGGTATAGGAGTATGCACTTAAGGCGGGATATACATTTACAACGATCAAAAAATAGATTTTTTTCATTTCTTCAAATGATAGAACTTTACATGTAGAATATTTTTCCAAAGTTTCAAAGCGAAATTCGAAAATCTTCAAACGTTACAGCCCGTCAACGCTGTGCCTCACCACTCGGATTCAGAGAACCTTGGTAGAAATATTGATAATATCGGTACCTTCTACTTGGCGGGAATTGTTTTTGAAAAATTGAATAAAACGTAAAATTCATGCGTGAAAACTGGATTTGAAAAATCGATTTTTCAAAATGAAAACTTGAATTTTTTTTACTTGAATTGAAAGAAGCATGGCGAGAAAAAGGGGAAAAAAGAGCTCACATTTTTGCCACCCTAGTGTCCACACTAGAAAACGGCCTTTAGCGATTTATACTTTTTTAAGATACACCCATTTTGTATATCTATAGATTTAGTTTAAAAAATTCAGCGTACAGAAGTCGATGGGATCCATCATGAACCCTATCGGATTCTGTTCGATAATGTGGGAATCCTTTAGGATTGAAATTGGATTTGTACATTGGATTCCAATGGGGAATCCCGATTAGAATCCAATGTACGAGCATAACGTTTTAGTATAGCAATCCAATATGATGATCCATTGGATTCCTATCAGACAGTGGGAACATGTATGGGAATCTAATTGGATTCCTACGATAAATTTTGCACGGGCGTTTGTGTTAAAAATACGTGTTGGCAAGGATTAACAAAGATGTCGATACGTAGGCACTTGGCTTTACAGACTACTTGGTTTTACAGATCGCGAGTAGCGCATTTGGTATCCCATTGAACGTCACAACCACGGTGAATATCCATACTAGTATCTTATTTAAATATTTATTTTCCTACTTTCTTTATTTATTTATTTTTTCATTTTCAGATTTTGTGCGGAACTAAATTAGTCATAGGCAACGTCACAGCCCTTGTGGAGCATAAAGATCTGATTTTTGCCCGGCTCCGCATGCACATACCGAGAAGAGTGCTCTCAAAAGACGCAGCACTTCACGTGATGAAGTTCTTTTTGTCCATTATACTTTCTCTAAAAAACTTGGCCTGCATTAAATTATAAAAGTATGACGACGTTGCAATGTGAACGGTCGCTTGAATGTACTAGGTAATTGCTATGTTCGTCGATTATGTTTTTGGCAACTCTTTGTTGGCAGTGCCAAATTGGGACAACATACGCTTTGCAAGAATAAAAGAAAGTGTGATCTGTCTTTTTTTCGTCGAATGTCTGGATTTCCCTCGTGCATTGAGCCTTTCATTCAGGAAAACTCTTATAGACGGTTTTAAGGACATTTTTTTATGTGTTTCACTTGTTTAAAATGAATAAAGCGTTGGATTAAAGCTGGAAATAAAAAATATGCCTATTTTATAAGCCAAACCCTAATACAATATAAACGACAAAGTGTGACAAGTGAAATTATCGATCAAAAATAAAATTACGTCTGAGGCTCAATATGAAGGCGGAATATTAAGAATTTTTTGTCCTTAAAAAAGGTACTCGAAAACTTTTCAAAATAATTTGAAAGTACATGTCTCAGAATATATGAAGCCATCAACGAATCTTTTCATCAAAAAGTAGCGCCGCTGGAGCCTTGTGAGCATGTTTTTTTCCGGGAGATGCTCCAGGCCTTGCAGCATAGCGCCGTAAATTTTTACGTTGATCCAAAAACCAATTTTTTTCACATCCTGTGAAATAATAGCTGGAGAAATACTTAGAGCACTCACGAAATATGATTTTTCATAGGAAGGGCAAACATGTGGAAAAAACTTTTTATTTTGAAACGAAAAAATGGCGAAATTGTTTTTACAAGAGGCGTTTTCAGCAAATCGCGAAGTATCTACGCATCTCTGCGTAGAATTTAGCTTATAAGATCATTCGAAATAAATCAGATTACATTTTTTAGATTTATGCTGCCAGCCAATTTGAAAACCGCTGTTTCGGGGAAAAATGTAACTGAAGAGTCCTATAGAGCATACCCAGATATGTAGTCATGATTATCACGCCCTGCATACAATTGACGAAGCACACTTTACAGCATATTGACTACATGTCGTGATGCAAAGCCATAAACTCATTTAGTATCATGAATGTACAAAACAGTTTGATCTCAATATATCGTTTACAAATGCATCGTTGGTTTAGAGCACGTTAACCTCATATCGCTGTGCTCAATTGTCCGCAATTAACAGTCGCAAATTTTACGTCATATTGAAGTCATGCGTAGTCATTTTGGCGTGTATTCACTATGGTTGCATTAATTGTTCTCATGGATTGTACTTAACATGAACGCAATTCCGTTTACGTTGATGAATACATTTCATGAACTCATTCAGTATCATGAATTTGAGATATGTCATGACTTGAATTTGTCGTTTGAAAATGCATCATCCGTTCACTACAAGATGAACTCATAAGACGGCCGATTTGAATTTCACAATGAATATTTGCAGATTGACGTCAAATCGAAGTAATCCAATGACTTTTGTTGGTGAATTCACTGGGTTAGCACTGGTAGTAGACATGCCATGCAAGCAATATGACGGCGATATGCATGTTTCTCAGTGATACATTCTATGGGCGCAACATGACGGCGATATGCGTGTTTCTCAGTGATACATCCTATGACGGCGATATGCATGTTTCTAAGTGATACATTCGATGAGTGCAATACGACGGCGATATGTATACCATATTTGTCAGTGATACATCCCACGAGCGCAATATGACGGCGATATGGATGTTTCTCAGTGATACATTCTATGGCGGCGATATGCATGTTCTCAGTGATACATCACACGAGTGCAATATGACAGCGATATGGATGTTTCTCAGTGATACATTCCATGACGGCGATATGCATGTTCTCAGTGATACATCCCACGAGCGCAATATGACGGCGATATGCATGTTCTGAGTGATACATCCCACGAGCGCAATATGACGGCGACATGCATGTTTCTAAGTGATACGTTCGATAAGCGCAATACGACGGCGATATGTATATTTGTCAATGATACATCCCACGAGCGCAATATGACGGCGATATGGATGTTTCTCAGTGAACATTATATGACGGCGATATGCATGTTCTCAGTAATACATCCCACCAGCGCAATATGAGGGCGATATGGATATTTCTCAGTGATATATTCTATGACGGCGATATGCATGTTCTCAGTGATTCATCACACGAGCGCAATATGACAGCGATATGGATGTTTCTCAGTGATACATCCCACGACCGCAATATGACGGCGATATGGATGTTTCTCAGGGATACATTCTATGACGGCGATATGCATGTTCTCAGTGATACATCACACGAGCGCAATATGACAGCGATATGGATGTTTCTCAGTGATACATTCCATGACGGCGATATGCATGTTCTCAGTGATACATCCCACGAGCGCAATATGACGGCGATATGCATGTTCTGAGTGATACATCCCACGAGCGCAATATGACGGCGATATGCATGTTTCTAAGTGATACGTTCGATAAGCGCAATACGACGGCGATATGTATATTTGTCAATGATACATTCCACGAGCGCAATATGACGGCGATATGGATGTTTCTCAGTGATACATTATATGACGGCGATATGCATGTTCTCAGTGATACATCCCACCAGCGCAATATGAGGGCGATATGGATATTTCTCAGTGATACATTCCATGACGGCGATGTGCATGTTTGTAAGTGATACATTCGATAAGGGCAATACGACGGCGATATGTATATTTGTCAATTATACATCCCACGAGCGCAATATGACGGCGATATGGATATTTCTCAGTGATACATTCCATGACGGCGAAATGCATGTTCTCAGTGATACATCCCACGAGCGCAGTATGAAGGCGATATGGATGTTTTTCAGTGATACATCCCATAAGCGCAATATAACGGCGAAATGCGTGTTTTCAGTGATACATCCTATAACGGCGATATACACGTTTCTCAGTGATACGCCCGATGAGTGCAATATGACGGCGATATGCATATTGATGAAAATGAAGAATGATCAAAATAGGCAAAGAAACAAAGAAAGTTTACACAAATGTTAGAATAGCTAAGTAGGTAGCGCGTTCAGCTGTAGAATTAGCAGACGTAGGTTCAAATCCCGAAGATAGATAAAATTCTTAACGAAACTTGATACGTTTTAATCCAATTATTATATAGGCAAAACATAAATGAAGCATATGGAAAAAAAGCTACCAATTTTTTTTATTCATAATTTTTGGATTTTTCATTTATTTTTCACGTCGTCACACGCACATGAGCTTTATATGAGCTCAACATAGTTATGTCATGCCATTTCGTCAATATAAGCTCCATAGGAGCGCTACAATTTCTTCACGCCGTGACACCCATACCAGCCCCATATGGCCATATGGGTATGAGGCTCATATGTTACTTATTGTTGGATATTCGTGAGCCGATTTTGCTAGTGCTGATGAATTCATTGCATGTACATTCGCGTGACAACAACTTTGCTTTATTAGAATTTGTTATTGTGAATCATCATGTGATGCGAATACGACTTGAAGGGGAGCACTCACGAGGGACACATTGCTGTGTGATTTTCGATGGCTCATAGAAGATCTACATATGACGCGAATATGAGCTACATGTGTCTATTTGGGATAGGTCGGCAACCTTTTGTTGTAAGAGGGCCAAATATTTTACGTGGGGATTAGTGCGTGCCTCATGTTGGCCATATGTCATAACAGTTTACCTACATTGTAGGTATATCATACACCGTATGATATCGTCCGGTACACGCAGGATTGCCAGACGTCTTTTATTTTAAAGGACGTCCCCACTTTCATGCCCAAAAATGGATCTTGTCCTCTATTTTGGAATCGAGAATAGAGGATAATACTTTGTCCTTTATTTTGGGAAAAATAAACGCATGCGTATGGCATATACGTTGAGTCGCGTCAGCGGCTGCGTATGCAGTTGCGTGCATTTTAGACGCTACTTTCATGAATTTGATAGAATTATAGATATTGATCTAATAATTTGATAGAATTATAGATATTGATCTAATAATGCTTGCACTTAATAAATACACTTTCGAAATACATTTAAACAAATTATTTATTTATTTAAGTTACTATTTACCGACAGAAATTGTAGTTACAAATATGTCCTGAAAAACTGCAGGTCTGCGCTGTTGATGAAATCTCGGAGATGGATCATCCGAAACGAAAAAATCAAACGGTTTTAGATTCAGTATGTTAATGGCTATAGCGCATATCATACGAGTTTGATATATGCAAAAATAACAAAGTGGCGGACATTTTTCGAAAAAACAAAAAAAATCGTTTTTTCACCGTTTTTGGCAAAAAAATAGGAAATATCAAAATTTAAAAAAAATCTTAATAGGCGCTATAACTTTAGTTATAAAGAATATGTGGTTAAAATTTCATAAGGATCGGTTCAGTAGTTTCGAAGATTTTATCAACAAGGCGTCGAAAAACATTGTTTCGAGAAAAACGCGTTTAAAGTTTGTTTGGGTTAAATAAGTACATAAAAACATTTTTTAAATGTGTTTCGAAAGTGTATTTATCAAGTGTAACAACGTTTATATCAATATCTATAATATAAACCTATCAATAAAATTAATGAAAATAGCCTTTTTTAGCGTCTAATGTGAGAAGACCCCTTAAAGCCTCTCTTGACGAAAATAATAGAACAAAAGAAGCGTAGAAATGTTCTTAAAAAATGGATTCAGATTCTAAAATCAACAGATGAAGACAAGTATCTGCTAAAAATAATACAATACGTATTTTCCATCCCAGTGTCTAACGCCCAGGCCGATAGGATTTTTTCGCTTGTGTACGAATACGTTGACCAAAAATCGAAATAAGTTAGATATTGACACTGCGAAAGCGGAACTACAAATAAAATCGAACTTCAACATGCAATGAAATGAATTTTTGAATTTCATTGTAGAAAACGAAGAAGCTCTTAAAGCAGTAAAAAATAATATCAATTATACTGTCAAAAAAGTAATTTTGTATTTCTTTTCATAATAGGTATTTTTTACGTTTATTCATTTTTAAATAACTAACTACTTGCTATTGGCTTCAATGAACGGCTACGGTCAGGTGCGTATTAAAATTGCCCATTTTATTAATAAAAGTCGCTACTGATACCATAAAAGACCATTTTATTGAAAACAACATGATGTCCCTTATTTTCATCCTTGGTCCTTTGTCTCATCTTATGAAATCTTCTGAAACCCAAAACGGGAGCTTGCGGATATGAAATCTTCTAAAACACAAAACGGAAATCTTGCGGGCCGTTGTTTGTCGACCCATCCTCTAGAGTATGATTTAAAGCTGATAACATTTTTCCTGACCTTCTGAACTAGGATTAGCCCGTAATTGTAACTTTCTTCCTCGGTGCATGCCCCTCTGCAAGCTCGCTTTTCCCATCAGCTGAGTTCCGAGTCTAGGCGAGCTCCGCTACTCTCGAAGGTTGGTACTTGGCAAAGCTCCGCATGTACGCGGGTCCTATTCTGCTCGGGTTTCGTCCCTGCTCTTGACATTTTTTTAGCACGCTTTTTCCTTGTACAGTCTGAAGTTTCATTTCGCAGTTGGATCTAACTCTTTATGATACTGCTTTAGCATCGAGTAATTATCAAATTCTACAGGTGTACGGATAGGCGTCATTTTGACTAAAAACAGTTTCCAGCATATGCCTCTATTTTCGTGCGCAAACAAATTTCAAGCAGTCGGCAAGACGGAAAAATTTAAAAAGAGACTATTGGACGAGAAATTATTGGCCCCCTCGACGATTATCGGATCGTCGTTTTATAGGTTTGGGTGGGATAGACACGGACGTCGACAAGACGAATACTTGGCAGAACGAGCAAATGTTTTAGGCGGTCTGGCTAATGACATTATTATTTGATCACTTGCGACAAGCAAGTGATCGCTGAATTATTCATGTCAATTTTTTCCTTATCTACGCGATTCGGCAGCTACGTTTCCTTGGTATAAAAAGGTACGGAATCGTTTTCGGATTACATTAAGAGTGGAATTTCGGATCGAAGCTGTCCAATTCTAGTTCTCCGTTAACTGTTGTTAATTTGAGTAAACGGGCATATTCCAGTAACGTATAAAATAGTTTTTGTGATTTATTCAATGATTTCGGCATTGAATAGCTGGTTTTTGCGATGCTCGGTAAGTCATGAGTGAACTCAAGCAAACCGTCATTGCCAATTTGGATTGTCTGCCCATGGATGTCGTAAAAAAATGTTATTCCGTCAGAAACACTTAGAGGAACAACAAGATTATTGACATTCGCTAAGAATATTTGTTAGTGGATGTCGCCACAGTGTATTATGAAGTCCTTCCAATATTTCGGCATTCTGTCTATTTTTTATTTAAAACGGCGTTCCACAAATCTGGATGCGCCGTAAACGATAAGTCGTAGCAATTATTTGAAAATAGTCCATTGCTACCTGAAGTTGCACTATAAGCTTGAAGCTTTTTAAAGAAGTTTCGGGACAATTGACGAAATGTTATCATTCTATTCAGATTTACATCGTAAACTCTTTGTCATATATATAATATATATTGTTTGCCATATATATAATATAAACAATAATATATCATAGATATAATTCTTTCCCGATCGTCTCCACCGTTTCTATAAAATTTACAATTGAAAAAACACTTTTTAACATGGGCCTACGCTCGTCGCTGAATGACAGTTTTATACACGAGGTAGTATGAAAAAATGTTAAAAATGTTATGAAAAACTGTCAAATCACCTCGTACATTGTGACATTTTCGTCATCAGTGTCGTCGTCTGAGTGACTTGACAGTTTTTTATAAGAATTTTAAAAAAATTTCACACCATCTTGTGCGTAAAGCTGCTATTCAGTGACGAGCGTAGGTATTCTCCCTATGTTAAAAAGTTTTTTTTTGAAAAAGTTCCGAAAAGGACATACCTCCGATGAAATTGGAATTTCGAGTATCTACCTAATCTTACTCGCTGATCACGAATATGGTAGTGAAGATACTCGCAAATTTGATTCTCAAGGTCAAAACTCACAACAACTGATTTTTTAAGTTTTTCGATTTTATTGTAATAAATGTTGATTGCGGAGAAAAATATTTCCCACAAAAGTTGTAGCCTATAAAAAGACTGATCTTTTATGTTTTATACGAGGTTTGTCTAAAACCAATCTGTTTCAAGAAAAATGGGATAATGCTCCAGAAAGTACATTTTCCTGACCTCTATTAGTTTTGATATTATCTACTTAGGCACTTTAACGCGGGAAGGTTGCCGTTTGATCTTTAACACTATACGCATACCTTAACAACAAACAAACCCAAATAACACACGATACAACAAACAAACTCCAATCTTCCGTAAGTGTCCGACCAATAACGTAAACCCAAATAACACACGATACAACAAACATCCGTAAACCCAAATAATACACGATACAACAAACAAACTCCAACCTTCCGTAAAATCCGGTAAAGTGCGTAAGTAGATAATATCGAAACTAATGGAGTTTAGCAAAATGTACTTATTGGAGCATTATCCCATTTTTCTCGAAACATAATAGTTTTAGACAAAAAATGTATAGAACATAAAAGATCAATCTATTTATAGGCTACAACTTTTGTGAGAAATATTTTTCTCTAAGATCAACATTTATCAAAATGAACTAGAAAAACTGTTGAAAAATCGATTTTTGTGAGTTTTGACCTTGACAATCAAATTTGGGGGTATTTTCACTATCATATTCGTAATCAGTGAGTCAATATTCATGGGTACACGGAATTCCCACTTAATCAGATGTATGTCCGTTTCGAAACAACACTCGTTTTTTTCTACAACTGTAAATTTCATAGAAACGGTACAGACGATCGATTAAAAATTTGGCGGGTGCATTCAGAATATGACAAAGAATAAACTGTATATTCAAATTTGAATCAAATGATAACATTTTGTCAATTATCCCGAAAGTCCCCTACGCACGTCTTTATGACGTTTCGGCAACAAATCTAAAAATACAAAAGCTTTACGTGGCAATTTCATTGGATGTTTTCAGCAACGATATCGCTTCGGAGGAAACATGATTGCACAAATGCTGTGTCTAGTGTTTCTTAGTTTCGCCCTCGTTCAGGTAATTTTCTTATCGTAATATACATTATTTTTAACTTTATTGTTTCTCATAAAATAGTATTGTATAAATCATCCTATATTTTTTTAGGCCGAATTTTCATTCTCGCTTGGTACCCAATCCGCGTCCGATGTAAGTTCATAGTTCTTTAATCATTGAGTACTTATAATCGTGATTACCTGCTCATTGTTGTTTATCCCGACTGTAGGATTGGGCACATCATACGTTCAGAAGCCCCTGGGATCCCAAACCGGTAAATATATCTAAATTATCCTCGAGTATAATTAAGTTACCGAAATTAATATTTCCAAACCATCTTCGCATGTTTTTGTGCAATATAGAGCACGGAATTATTTGTTTCGTGGTGATAGCATGAAAGAGGGGAGAATTCTGATTTTCAAATTCAAACCGATGGAGAGTTGCACATTTCTTGCATATTTATGTGAAGGAAAGTTTACGTTCTCTCCTTCTTTATGCATATAGTCAAACGGTAAGAGTTGCTTGGACTGCAGCTTTCGAATGTTCACAAAATGTATTTAAACCACCTCCATATTAGTGAAACCAGGTATACAAATCGCACTTTGAAAAAAATTGTCAGTCTGTACGATTTCTGCTGATACACCCGAGAATTACTGCGTCAATGAAACTTTCATTGAAATTCGTTCTGCACTTATTCGCGTCTGAAATTGAAGATTTGGTAGCAAGTTCTTAAGGAGGCTGGAGCGATTCAGATGAGTCAAATGACGGTTTATTCATTTTTTTTTCAATGAACCTCAAAAAAATGCAATCCGAGGTACAGATTTATTCTATATATGCTAATTTTTTAAAATATATAATTAAAGGTCAGAATTATGCATTTTAACATTTTTATTACGTAAAGTAGACAAATTTTTGTGTTGCTACCAACTTGAAAAAGCATAACATTATCGATGATTATTATGACAAAACTACGACAACGAATGTTTTATACAATTCACAATGAAATTTTGAATAATTCTTAATTATGCCTATTCATATTTACGTCACGAGATTATTGACCTATGGTTTACGATGGGCAAGATGAGGATTTTTTTTCTAAATGTTCACAAAGGTTCAGTTTGCGTTAATCCGTTGTTAGAAATGGTTTATCTTGGTGCTAAATAACAATAAAAATTACATAATCTTTAGTGTGAAAGTCTTGCTCATCTAACCGCACGTTAAATTACATACATTAAACTATTTTTTATCTCTGGTGTTTGGTGGTGAAAAAAGTTCAAAAAATTTGTAAAGACTCAGTATAGTGTAAACAATAACATGCATTTTTTAAAATTAAATTTAACCTTGGATTGTGGCTAACGCTCCAACCTCCTTAAAGTGACATTGCATTGGTTCCGTAACTATAGCCGTGATTAGCCTCTAATTATTATTATTTTTTAAACTACAGTCCTCATCGAGGCGTTCAAAGTGTAAAAACAGAGGCATTAACCACGAAAGTTTTTGGAATACGTGGCCTGTTGGTGTCGTGCCGGTTCTATTTAAATATTATTGATTTTTTTAAACGAATATTTCCAAAACGCACGCCGATTCGCAACTCCCGCGGCGACCTTGCTGTAAGACTCTGCCACAGCTCCGTCATTTTGATGATTAATTAATTTAAAAAATTGTTTTGTATACTTAAATATACCTAAATATATATACAGTGTCGCAGTTCTGAGACACCGCATATATATATATATATGAGTATATATATATATGAGTGTGTGTATATATATATATATATATATATATATATATATATATATATATATATGAGGGTAGCGCAAATTTGAGCTCTTTTTTCCTTCTTCTCACCATCCAAGAAAAAAATTGTCACGAAAGCTGCGAGCGGTCACAAAATATTTAAGGGTCGCTCAAGCCTACCAAAATTTCAAATTTGAATTAAAAAACGATTTTTTTCACCCACTTCCCACCCATGAATTTTACGCTTTATAATTTAAAAATTAACCTTGCAAAAGCTCTTTGCTTCGCCAATTTTTTAGACTCTTCTCACTCGTAAATTTGACGCTTTGTAAAATTTTCAAAACAAGTAATCCTTTTTTCTTTAGAAACAGATTTACCTCACACTTCTAACCTAACAAATATAATATTTGTTGTCATGAATTAGATCTTTAAAGCTCTTGTCCGTAAACAAAGTTATAGGTCGTTTTATTCGTAAAACTGAAATGGCAGCTGTTTTCCGCGCATCGTTGTGTCCCACAGTTGGTCTGTTGTTCAAACTGCGGACCAATCGTAGCCGTACTCTGTGACGAGCGACGCCATATTACAATAATGCACAGTAATACATAATAACAAATATCGTCTAAATGGTGTTTGTTAAAAATGATTATAATACATTATTTAGAAAATGTAACACTTCGCTGTTTATTTTGTTTTTATGCTACAAGGAATTATAGTGCATGCCAGATTTATTTTTTGGCGGAAATTATAGATTTTGAAAAAGTCGAGCCACCGCTAAATATTCATTGGCCGGTTAGAGATTTCGCGAGGTCAATTTAAAAACAATAAAGCTTGAAATTCAAGGGTGAGAAGTGGACGACAAAAAAAACGACATTTTAATGAAAATTCGAATTTTTGGGAGGCTTGAGCGACCTCTCAATATTTTTGGACCACTCGCAGCTTCGGTGATAATTCTTTTTTTCTTTAAAGAAGATAATTGGATGGTGGGAAAAAGGAAAATAAATAGAGCTCAAGTTTGGGCCACCCCTAATGGTAAAAAAAGTATACAAAGTGAACAAGAAATGCGTTGTACACCCAATTTTATAATCACCGATTTGCGGTCTTATTGCCAGATAGAACAAAAAAAGATCATCCTGTCACGAGTTATTCGCATCTGGAAATAAAAATACGAACGTTTAAATACCAAATAGTGAGATCTTTACTGAAAATTTGATTTTGGGAGATGCAAGTCACTCTCCAAATTTCCATATGATATATACTGCTGGAGCAATAGCGCACTAATCATGTTATTATAATCGAGATTGACTGATTCTTTTTTTTTCAGGTCATGGGAAGCTCTGAGCAAAGTAACAGCAATGGTTATAGTATTGTAAATATCCTAACGTTTATACTCAAATATCATTCATGCCTAAAACTGATATTTCCATAAAGTCTTCGTAATTTTCCGCCCATTGATGGTACAGAGAAAAGCTTTAATAAAAAAAATTTCATCTATTATCAATTTGCAACACTATTTTTTTTTCAAATCGCAAACATATATAAATTATTCTTGAGTAAATTATAGAACGTCCGATTATACGCGGAAAATATTTTTCAATAAAAAAAACATCAACTACTCGTAGATGGGGGATTAGACGCAAGTAAAGATCTGATTTACGATCCAGATAGCTATGGCAATGCGTAACTATATCCAACACTTAATCACCAACACAAAAATATAATAGCTCACGGGGGATCCGAAGTATACTTCAAAAAAACATATTTATAGAAACGAAAATTATCTCGACATAGTTTGAGCATAGACAAAAATGCTCCGATTTTTCCAGATATGAAGGCTTCAGTTCGTTTCTATTCCACTGAATATCTGGCATTTTCATTCGCAAACAGATTGCTGCAGCAACATCAATATTTCCTTACAAGAATATCTTTGCAGTGCAATGGACGACAATCGTTTGTTTTTAATACCTTCGCATGCTTCCAAGCCAACTAGAATGCTAACTGCTCATTTTTTTCAATATTCGATTACTATTGGAATTACAAATAATAACGGTTTGATTCCGTAGCTCATTTTTTCGAGTTCTCGTCTGCAACTCTTATGAAAAATAAATTACGAAAACTAAATGTGAAACGCCATATTTTGGCGAACAAGATGTTCAAGTTTAGAGTCTTGTTTCGAATTCGTCTTTACCGTCCTGTGTCATTTCATACCTCAGTCACTTACGCATTGAAGCATTTTA
The DNA here is from genome assembly GCA_964007375.1 of Ophion obscuratus. Lineage (NCBI taxonomy): Eukaryota > Metazoa > Arthropoda > Insecta > Hymenoptera > Ichneumonidae > Ophion > Ophion obscuratus. The sequence continues at coordinate 26,246,748 of OZ023312.1, forward strand.
AACGTATGGAAACACGATTAACGTTACTGTACAATTCACAGTATAAAAGCACCGAAACCGGCACCAACCATCATTTTGGATTTGGCATATCGGTAAATATTTTGACACGCACAGGTTTTCATGGCTTTACGAAGTATCAGGATTAACGCAAACATAAACTGCTTTCATATATAGACGGACCAGGGAATAGGGCCCCAGTCCTCTGGAAAGGTAACCAATCATGAAAATACTTGTAAGTGTAATATGAAAATAGACAAAAGCATTGGTTACTTTTGGCTTTCAGACGTACAGGAAAGCAAAAACCATCATAAATGGTAAAGTAGTTCAAGATGAATATGAGGAACACGATTTGCCCGGTGAAGCGGCAACAGTGTCGGTTACACCGAACAACGTACCACAGGTAATTATGTTTTCCCAGTCGGATTTCGGTCTGCATTAAATTATTAGGACGTTGAATAAGTTCTCGCTGTTTTCCAATAGATGGCGTTACGAGAACTGCGTGCGTGTAGTTTAAGGTAATCCTATCGCCAGGCGTCAATCCATAGGATTTTCATTGTTTTTTTGAGCTTCACTAAATATATTAGTAATCGTCTCTGTAAAATTTCAGGGTCGGTTATCGACCTACTTGCAGAGAAAACATATTAACATTGCGTATTTTTCCAAAGGAATTCCGAGGCGACGAACAAAAACCAAATTTTCGATCGCTACAAAAGTGTATATAACAGTGGGAATCCGTCAAATTCCCCAAAATAATCAGATTTACATACTTACCACTTGTTGTAATCCAATGCTCTCAGAAAAAATTACACTTATTGACCTTATTTTTAAGTAACATCAAGTCTAATTTGAACTTCCGGCATTGGATTTATTATCACTTGCTACGATAAAGAGACGTGAGAGTAAGACAACAGCTGACTGTAGTCCTAACCTCATCTCATTCGAATTTCCACACATATTTCATTTTTAACCGACATATTTCGCCGACAAAAATTTTCCACACTTTTGGCGAGTCCTGGCCCGAATACAATGCTTTATATTTCCTGCATCTGACATTGTTTTGACAGATCGACGTTGAACAGCATGGAGGTTAAACTCGCCTGGTTGAGTAAAAAGAGACGGAGATAAAACCAATGTAGCCGAATATCAAACGTTGGAATAATTATATTTTCATTTTTCTAATTAAATGTGAACATTCATTAAATAGTTCATATATGGAAGATTTCAGTTATTACAACTGATTTTTTCGCAAGTGTTAAAAATATAAATTGTGCACGTCTCAAGTATGATCAGTGGTATGACTAGTGTGAAGCTAGGTACACAATACTAATGAAACTAGGTCTACAAATCAGTTAAGTGCTTATACAAACATATCCATATACGAGCAAGTTCTTAAAGTGACATTGCATTGGTTCCGTAACTATAGTCGTATAGTTTCCGTACCTCTAATTATGATTATTTTTTAAAGTCCCGTCCTCATCGAGGCGTTTGAAGTATAACAACAGAGGCATTAACCACGAAAGTTTGTGGAATATTTGAATATTATTGATTTTTCTTAACTAACTTTTCCAAACCGTTTTCCAATTTTCCGAGCGATGAGAGGTTGATGGGCACGCTTAAACTAATATTGCACACTTTGATTTAACCGCTGATTTCCTTTTTCTACTTGCAGTTACCGCAGAGTAGTCGGTGGGATAACAGGGTGGGCATAAACCATAATAATTTGTGGAATACGAATCCTGTTGGTATCTTGACGATTATATTCGAGATTTGTTAATTTTTTTAAACCTCTTAAATTAAATTACGTTTAAATTCGCCTTAAATTAATTACGTAAAACGCCTTGCAATTTTTCGAGCAATGAAAGGGATGATGCACGTTCTTAAGGCAGGATATACATTTACAACGATACAAAATTTGTGCTTCACCGCTCGGATTCGAAGCGGGCGTGTACTTCAAACGCGTTTTTCTCAAAACTGCATTATCGAAATTCGCGTGCAGGATTACTAAAAAACTATTGAGCCGATTGAGTTGAAACTTGGTAGAAATATTGATACCTTCTATTTGACGAGAACTGTTTTAGAAAAATTGAAAAAAAAACTACTTTTTTCATCCACATTTTACAGAAATGTTGCGTGAAATGTTGATTTTCTTTCGTTAATGCGTGCCATTTTTTTCAGTTTGTATTTTCTTCATTTTAATTACTGTCACATAGAAACTATACATGTTCTAACTGAAAAAATGTTTGCTCTTTTTGCAAATCAAAGTCTACGGGAAGTTAGACTGCACGCCGATTGGCAACTCCCGCGGCGACCTTGCTGTAACACTCTGCCACAGCTCCGTAATTTTGATGATGAATTAATTTTAGAAAAATTGTTTTGTACACTTAAATATACTATAGAAGTATACCTAAAGTTTGGCACTTGTAGAATAATTATTTCTTAGTTCAAAAAATCCCTCAATACTGCTTATTTTTTTCCTGCCTGAATGTATTAGGTGTACAAATAAGTTTTAGGACAGTTTTCAAAAAATTCAAGATTTATTAAAAAAGAAGTAAAACACAGTTATTCATCGAAGTAATCTCCATCGCACTGAATGACCTTCAGCCATCTCTCAGGTAACTCGCGGATGCCTTTCGCAAAGAAACTTTCGTCTTGCGAGGTGAGAAATTTAGCGACCCATTTTTCCACTTCTTCAAATGTTTTGAATCGCACGTCAGACAAATCGTTCTGCATTTTCCGGAATAAATGATAATCGGATGAGGCTAAGTCTGGTGAATACGCCGGGTGTGGTACAGCTTCCCATCCAAGCGCTAGTAACGTATCCTTGACCGGTTTACCCACATGAGGCCGCGCGTTGTCATGGAGCAGTTTTACTGGACGTTTTCCTTTACCAGAAAATGGACGTTTCTTCTCAATTTCTTGATTCACTTGCATCAATTGATGACAATAGCGATCGGTAGTAACTGTTTGACCAGGTTTGAGAAGTTCATAATACAGTACGCTTTTCATATCCCACCATATGCACAGCATGACTGTGTTACAATGAACATTGCGCTTTGGCGTGGATGTTGTCGGCTCGCCGGGGTCAACCCAATGATATTTGCGTTTCGGATTATCAAAATAAATCCACTTTTCATCGCCGGTCACAATTTTCCACAAGAAAGACTTTCTATGTTGCTTGTTGTAAAGACTCACACAAATGTTAAGACGGCTGTTTTTATTTTCTTGAGTCAGAAAGTGTGGTACCCACTTTGTTCCTTTTCGAATCTTACCCATTGCTTTTAAATGATAAGAAACAGTTTGTTGAGTTACTCCAAGCTGTTCGGAAAGTTGTTTCTCCGTCTGACAAGAGTTTTCATCCAGCAACGCTTGCAGTTCCTGATCGTCCACCTTTACAGGAGGCCCCGTGCGTTCACGGTCACTAACGTCGAAATCACCTTCTTTGAATCGCTTATACCAATACTCACATGTACTTTTAGATACAATATTGTCTCCAAGAACAGAACATATCGATTCACACGCTTTCCTAACACTTTTTCCTTGATGGAATTCATAGCGAATGCAGTGTCTAATAAATAGCTTATCGGTCTGCATGTTTAATTTACAGAATTTATAGGTTATGTTTATGACTCCTTTACGTTTCGATACTACATATCAAGCGTCATTTATGATAAGTGAGCGGGACCTTTGAATTAATTTAGAATAGCTGTTATGATACAAAATCGAAGTGTCCTAAAACTTATTTGTACACCTAATACATCCCGCCATAAAGTAATATTGTACTCATAACGTAATTATAGTTGTGATTTAATCGGTGAATTTGTTTCTTTTACTTGCAGATGGCGCCGAGTAGTTCGTGGAATAACAACGGGGCCATATACCCCAATAATTTGTGGAATACGCAACCTGTTAGTATCTTGGCGTTTATATTCGAGTACTATTATTTTTTTTAAACAACTTTTCCCAAAACTTTTTTCAATTTTTCCTGCAAGGAATGGATGATGCACGTTCTTAAAGTAATATTGCACACATAACGTAATTATAGTTGTGATTGTATCGCTGATATTGTTTCTTTTACTTGCAGATGGCCCCGAGTAGTTCATGGAATAACAACGGGGCCATATACCCCAATAATTTGTGGAATCCGCAACCTGTTAGTATCTTGGCGTTTATTTTCGTCTACTATTATTCTTTTTAAACAACTTTTCCCAAAACTTTTTTCAATTTTTCCTGCAAGGAAGGGATGATGCACGTTCTTAAAGTAATATTGCACTCATAACGTAATTGTAGTTGTGATTGTATCGCTGATTTTGTTTCTTTTACTTGCAGATGGCGCCGAGTAGTTCATGGAATAACAACGGGGCCATATACCCCAATAATTTGTGGAATACGCAACCTGTTAGTATCTTGGCGTTTATATTCGAGTACTATTATTTTTTTTAAACAACTTTTCCCGAAACTTTTTTCAATTTTTCCTGCAAGGAATGGATGATGCACGTTCTTAAAGTAATATTGCACTCATAACGTAATTATAGTTGTGATTGTATCGCTGATTCTGTTTCTTTTACTTGCAGATGGCGCCGAGTAGTTCATGGAATAACAACGGGGCCATATACCCCAATAATTTGTGGAATCCGCAACCTGTTAGTATATTGACGTTTATATTCCAGTATTATTATTTTTTTAAACAACTTTTCCCAAAACTTTTTCCAATTTTTCCTGCAAGGAATGGATGATGCACGTTCTTAAAGTAATATTGCACTCATAACGTAATTATAGTTGTGATTGTATCGCTGATTTTGTTTCTTTTACTTGCAGATGGCGCCGAGTAATTCATGGAATAACAACGGGGGCATATACCCCAATAATTTGTGGAATCCGCAACCTGTTAGTATCTTGACGTTTATATTCCAGTACTATTATTTTTTTTAAACAACCTGTCCCAAAACCTTTTTCATTTTTTCGAGCAATGAAGGGATGATGAACGTTCTTAAAGTAATATTGCACTCATAACGTAATTATAGTTGTAATTTAATCGCTGATTTTTTTTCTTTCACATGCGATTGTCGTCGAGTGGTTTCTCGAATGACAATGGGGACGTCAAATAAAATAACGCCAAGAATGCTAAACCTGTTATTACGTCGACAATTATATTTGCATGTGATTAACTGTCTAAAGTTGATATTTCTAAAACGTCCCGTGGTTTTTCGTGCAATGAAAGGGTAAAAACGATTTTACCCGTTGCGATAGCAAGAGCGATAAAAGAACTTTGATGTTTTTAAAATTCTTTCCGATATAGAGGTGCAAAGTTTATGTATATTTTCATAAACGAAAACTTGCATATTTATATGCAGGAAACTTGAAGGATTATCATATCTTAAAATTGACGACTCGTTTAATATGAACTCGTTATGACGAGTTTAAGAAGCTGTTTTTACACACACACACACACACACACACACACACACACACACACACACACACACACACACACACACACACACACACACACACACACACACACACACACACACACACACACACACACACACACACACACACACACACACACACACACACACACACACACACACACACACACACACACACACACACACGCACGCACGCACGCACGCACGCACCCACGCACGCACGCACGCACGCACGCACGCACTCACGCGCACGCACACACACACACACATACACACACACACACACACACACACACACACACACACACACACACACACACACAGACACACGCACACGCACACACACGCACACACACACACACACACACACACACACACACGCACACACACACACACACACATACACACACACACATATATGTGGTAAAAAAAGCATACAAAGTGAACAAGAAATCTGCTATGCACACACTTTTATAATAATCGATTTGCGGTCTTATTTCTGGGTAGAACAAAAAAAATATCATCCTGTCACGAGTTTTTCGCATCTCGAAATAACAATACGATCGTTTAAATACCAAATAGTGAAATCTTGACTGGAAATTCGATTTTGGGAGATGTAAGTCATCCTCTAAATTCCCATATGATATATACTGCTGGTGTAATAGCGCACTGATTACGTTATTATAATCGAGATTGACTGATTATTTTTTTTTCAGGTCTCGGGAGGCCCGGTTCAAAGTAACAGCAATGGTTATAGTACTGTAAATATCCTAACGTTTATACTCAAATATCATTCATGTTTAAAACTGATATTTCCATAAAGTCTTCGTAATTTTCCGCCCCATGCAGATTTCGATGATAGTGTTTCAGTGATGGTACAGAGAAAAACTTTAATTAAAATAATTTGATTTATTATAAATATACAACATTTTTTTTCGAATCGCAATCATGTATTAATTATTCCTGCGTAAATTATAGAACGTCAGATTATATGCGGATAATATTTTTCAATTAAAAAAAAACGTTAACTACTCGTAGATGGGGAATTGGACGCAAGTAAAGATCTGATTCACGATCTAGATAGCTATGGCAATGCGTAACTATATCCAAAACTTAACCAATAACACAAAAATATTATAGCTTACGGGAGATCCAAGTTATACCTTTAAAAAGCATATTCAAAGAAACAAAAATTATCTTGACATAGTTTGAGCATAGAAAAAAGTGCTCTGACTTCTCCAGAAATAAAGGCTTCAGTTAGTTGCTATTTCGTTCCACTGAAATTTCTGGCATTTTTATTCACAAAAAGATTGCGGTAGGAAGCTCAATATTTCCTTACAAGAATATCTTTACACTGGAATGTACGACAATCGTTTGTTTTTAGTACCATCGCATGCTTCCAAGCCAACTAGAATGCCAACTGCTCATTTTTTTCAATATTCAATTACTATTGGAATTACAAATAATAACGGTTTGATGCCGTAGCTCATTTTTTCGCGTTCTCGTCTGCAACTTTTATGAAAAATAAATTACGAAAACTAAATGTGAAACGCCATATTTTGGCGAACAAGATGTTCAAGTTTTAGAGTCTTGTTTCGAATTCGTCTTTACCGTCCTGTGTCATTTCATACCCCAGTCACGTAGGCATTGAAGCATTTTAAACGTATAGAAACACGATGAACCTAACGTTACTCTACAATTCACAGTATAAGAGCATCGAAACCGGCACCAACCATCATTTCGGATTTGGCATATCGGTAAATATTTTGACACGCACAGGTTTTCATGGCTTTACAAGGTATCAGGATTAACGCAAACATAAACTGCTTTCATATATAGACGGACAACGGAATAGGGCCCGAGTTCTCTGGAAAGGTAAATAATCAGGAAAATACGTGTAAGTGTAACACGAAAATAGAAAAAGCATTGGTTACTTTTGGCTTTCAGACGTACAGGAAAGCTAAAACCATCGTTAATGGTAAAGTAGTTCAAGATGAATATGAGGAACACGAGTAGCCCGCTAAAGCGGCAACGGCGTTTGCTACACCGAACCAAATACGACAGGTAATTATGTTCTCCCAGTCGGATTGCCCAGTTTTACCCAGTCGACCTTGAACAAGTTCCGGGTGTTTTCCAATAGATAGCGTTACCAGAACTGCGTGCGTGTAGTTAAATGTAATCCTATCGCCGGGCTACAATCCATAGGATTTTCATTGTTTTTTTGAGCTTCGCTAAATATATTAATAATCGTCTCTGTAAAATGTCAGGGTCGTTTATCGACCTACTTGCAGAGAAAAATATTAACATTGCGTATTTTTGTAAAGGAATTTTTGTAAAAAAACGAGACGACATACGAAAATCAAATTTCCGGTCGCTACAAAAGTGTATATAATAGTGGGAATCCGTCAGATTCTCAAAAATAATCAGATTTACATACATAAGACTTGTAGTAATAATCCAATGCTCTCAGAAAAAATTACGCTTATTAACCTAATTTTTATGTAATATCAAGTTTAAGGGACAACACCACTGTGACCCCCTGTTTTTTTGCCATTTTTCAAGAATTTTTTTTGTGGGAAAAAAAAGAGATATTCGAAAAAAAAAACTTTTTGTTTTGTTCGTTGTTTAGTGAAGATACATAAAAAAAAAAATTCAAATTTTTCACGCCCCATGGTGACGTTGAGGAAGCTCCCGCGTCAGCCTCTGCAGTGCTGATCTGAAAAAAAATACCGAGTGTTTTCGTTAATAATATGATATTTTGAAGAGAATTACATAAGGATTTGAAATAATATAGATTTTTAAAAAATAGGCACGCTTTTGAAATTAAAGGACGATTTTCGAGCAAAATTTCTCGTCGAAAATAGGCTATAACTTTTTTTATTGTTGAGATATCGAAAATATCCTATGTACTTCTTTAGATAATCTAGTTTTATTGATGCAGTCCAAATTTGAAGTCGATCGGATAAAAATTGCTCGAGTTCTGCTGCGTGCCGCACTCAAAAAAGTGGTTTTGAGAAAAGCACGTTCAAAGTTTTAGGTTTGTTAATTTATGCGATAAATTGGAAAAAAAATTGTTTACCTTTTATCAGCGATGCCGGCACCATATAGCTGGCCTTCAAGAAGCAAATCATTGTCCCTAGCATCTTTTCTCGAACTTGTAGAGGCTCTTCTTGCCTCTTTTGCAGCGTCTGTGAGCGAGCGCTCCGCCAGCTTGATCCGCGCTGCATCGGTTTTAACGCAAAAATTGAAACAATTTGGGCCGATAGTTATCCCCAATGTCTCCAAAACTTTCATGAGGCTTCTCAGGCCATCGTTGAATAATAATACCGCGATATCAGCTGCAATATCGACGATTGACGATTGACGACTTGAAAATTTTTCAATTATCGCCACCTATGGCTTTTTTTCGAAACTATATTTATAACAATAGCCGGTTTTTGTGATAGGAGACAAAAGAATACCTGGGAAAGACCCGCAGGACCTGGGAAAGGCCCGGTATACCTGCCGACCCTGTGGCGCGCAGCTGCGCGAGACCCCGAGCGTCACGGAGCGCTGCACCGCTCCACAAAATATTCAATATCTCCGAAAATGATTATTTTTTCGACCTGGGTCCAACGGCATCTTAATCTTAAATGTATTTTAGATTTTTCTAGATGGTTTTCAAAAAATCGATTTTTTGAAGCCGTCACAGTGGTGTTGTCCCTTAATATGAACTTCCCGTATTGGATTTATTAACACTTGCTACGATAAAGAGACGTGACAGCAAGGCAACCGCTGACTGCAGTCCTAACCTCATCTCATTCGAATTTCCACACATATTTCATTTTTAACCGACATATTTCGCCGACACAAATTTTCCACGCTTTTGGTCAGTCGTGGCACGAATACAATGCTTTATATTTTTTGCACTTTACATTGTTGTGACATGTCGACGTTGAAAAGCATGGAGGTTAAACTCGCCTGGTTGAGTAAAGAGAGACGGAGATAGAACCAATGTAGCCAAATATCCAACCTAGAAATACTGCGCCAATCGTTGGAATAACTATTTTTGCATTTTTCTAACTACGGGGGAGGTAGGGATTTGTACTTTTAAAAAATCGACGTTTTTTTGTCTTTTCTTATAGTTAAACCTTTCAAGAATATAATCCCAAAATTTCAAGTCAATCAGAGCAAATCTTTCGAAGTTATCGACTATTTAATCCCGCTCCTCTAACACCATAGCTCCGACTTCTCCAAACTTCAAACGCGTTTTTCTCAAAACCACTTCTTCAATGTCCGTGTTCACTGCCATTTGAAAACTACATGACCGATGTATTTCAAACTTGGTACTCATTTTCTACATATAAAATACCTCCACCCAACGGTTAGTTTGATATTTTGTTTACATTGAGGGGGTTTTCCACCACCAAAATGGCGGAATTTTTCGTGAAAAATAGCACTTTTCATTTTACATGACCAACAAAAATTTAGAAGTGAAAAAAAAAATTTTAAAGACCGTTGGGGCGAGGATTTAATCGTACTGTGGCTAAATTTTAATGGTTCTTGATTTCAGATAATTTTTGGCTGAGATACAGTGAACACCGAAAATCGTGTTTTTCCAAAGGCGTTCCTGGAAAAGCTTTGTCACCGGCTTGTTTGTGGATATTTTCGCGTACAAATTTCACGGAATGTTCTTGAAATGACACTTGACAGTATACAAAAGGTTTCAATAAATATACTGTATCCATATAAATGAAAAAATCGCAAAAAAGTGTTTTCTTTTTCACGCTGAAACCCCTACCCTCCCGTTAAATGTGAACATTCATTACACAGTTTATACATGGCAAATGTTAGTTATTACAAACGATTTTTTTGCATATGTTAAAGATATAAATTGTACAAATCTTAAGTATGATCAGTGGTATGACTAGTGTGAAACGATAGGATTACCTTAAAGTAATATTGCATTTACAACGTAATTATAATTGTGATTTTAATTACTGATTTTTTATTACGTCCACCTGCAGTACTCGCCCAGCAGTTTGCCCCGCAGCAATGTGGACTTGGAGGGCCGTAATGTATTGGATGATCTTGTTAGTATCTTGCCGATGATATTAAAATATTATTGATTTGTTAAAACTATTATTTCCAAACAGTCTTCCATTTTTTGAGTAGTGAAGGCATCTTGCATTAATATTGCACTTATAACGTAATCACAGTTGTGATTTTTATCGCTGATTATTCTCTTCCTTTACTTGCAGTTGCGGTCGAGGGGTCTCGTGGATAACAACGGGGACCTCAAACAAAATAAAGACGATGGTTCTATACCTGTAATTACGTTAACGATTATATTTGCATGTGATTTGTTTTCAAAAGTTGATTTTTCTGGAACGTCTTGTGGTTTTTCGAATAATTAAGAGGTAGAAATTATTTTTCCCATAACGATAGCACGAATGATAGAAAAACTTTGACATTTTTAAAATTCGATTCGATGTAAGGGCTGCAAAGTTTTTGTATCTTTATTTTAAGGTATACTTGCATATTTATATATACGTAACCTCAAAGACCCTCTTATGCCAAAGGTAATGTGTCGTTCAATATAGACTCGTTATAACGGGTTTAAGATTTTTCTTCCTCATATATATATATATATATGTGTGTGTGTGTGTGTGTGTGTGTGTGTGTGTGTGTGTATGTATATATATATATATATATACACAGGGCGTTACGAAGGTCGATGCAAATCCTTATATTGGAATATCATTTTTTTTAACCTAATGTTTCCGAAACATCTTCCAATTTCCCAAGCAATAAAGGGATGATGCACGTTTTTCAAGTAATATTGCCCTTACTATTTAATTATAATTGTGATTTCATCCGCTGATTGTTTATTTTCTTTCACTTGCAGTTCTTGTCCAGAAGTGTGCGCCGCAGCAATGTGGACATGGAGGGCCGTAATGTATTGGATGATCTTGTTAGTATCTTGCCGATGATATTAAAATATTATTGATTTGTTAAAACTATTATTTCCAAACAGTCTTCCATTTTTTGAGTAGTGAAGGCATCTTGCATTAATATTGCACTTATAACGTAATCACAGTTGTGATTTTTATCGCTGATTATTCTCTTCCTTTACTTGCAGTTGCGGTCGAGGGGTCTCGTGGATAACAACGGGGACCTCAAACAAAATAAAGACGATGGTTCTATACCTGTAATTACGTTAACGATTATATTTGCATGTGATTTGTTTTCAAAAGTTGATTTTTCTGGAACGTCTTGTGGTTTTTCGAATAATTAAGAGGTAGAAACTATTTTTCCCATAACGATAGCACGAACGATCGAAGAACGTTGACATTAAAAAAATTCGATTCGATGTAGAGCTGCAAAGTTTCTGTATCTTTACTTAAAGGTAAACTTGCATATTTATATACACGTAACCTCAAAGACCATCTTACACCAAGCGTAATGAGTCGTTCCATATGAACTTGTTATAATGGTTTCAAGATGTTTCTTTCCCATGTGTATGAAAAGGAAACATCTTAAGACGGAATGACACCTCATCGCAGTCGGTATGGTAGAACAATTATAGATATACAAAAATCTCTGAAACGGCTCTTCAGATCCCGTCGAAACTTTGCCAAACAACGTCAAATAGATAGACGAACAGTTGTCTGCCCCTCAAATTTTCTGAATTTGAGAAAAAAAAATTGTTTGGTCATATTCAGACAATTTGACGGTCAGAGAGCTGTTCGTCTATCTATTTGACGTTGTTTGGCAAAGTTTCGACGGGATCTGAAGAGCCGTTTCAGAGATTTCTGGGTATCTATAATTGTTGTACCATACCGACCGCGATGAGGTGTCATTCTGTTTTAAACCTTTGACACCGGGTTGCTATTTAACGAGTCGTTCATTTTGGGGTAAGATGGCCCGAAGCCGCATAGTCTTCTGGATAGACCTGCTGGTATATTGACATTTATATTCGAATATTATTATTTTTTCCAAACTAATATTTCCAAAACGTTCGTGAATTTTACGAGCAATGAAGGCATCATGCATGTCTCAAACTAATATTGCCCTTATAACCTGATTATAGTTGCAATTTTAACCGCCCATTGTTTTTGTTTCAATAACAACGCGGGTTTTAAGCACCATAGTTTTCCGGATACACCTGTTGGTATCTTCACGATTATATTTAAACATTATAACTTTTTTTAAATTAATATTTCCAAAACGTTTGTGATTTTTTAAAGCAACGAATGGCCATGGTGCACGTGCTTAAAGTAATATTCCACCTATAACATAATTATGTTTGTGATTTTAATCGCCAATCTTTTTTTTTTCTTTTACTTACAGTCGTCGTCGAGCAGTTTCCAGGCAGGGCAGTACACCGGGGACGCCAACCAAAATGAACGCAATGATGCTAAACCTGTAATAATATGAATGAATATACTTGCACGCGATTAATTTTCTAAAGCTGATATTTCTGAAACGTCTCGTGGTTTTCCGAGCACTGACGAGGCAGTGACGATTTTTCCCATGGCGATACTAAAAACGATCGAAAAACATTGATTTTTTTGAAATTTCATCCGATGTAGAGACAAAAAGTCTCTGTAAATTTATATAAACGTAAATTCAAGGACTATGTTGTTCCAAAATTAATGACTCCTATAATATGAATTGGTCCGGACGGATTCACGATGATTTCTTTTCTTTTATGTATATATATATGAAAAGAATTGCACATATACAGGGTGCCCCAGAACTGAATGCGTTCCCTGAAATGTGGGGTTAGGGGTGAAATTCTGAGTCGATTGACATAAGCATGTGTGGGTCTCAGATCAACCCCTGAATTATTATTGATTTTTAAAGGCGGGCGTACCTGATTGGCCCGCCTTTAAAAATCAATAATAATTCAGGGGTTGATCTGAGACCCACACATGCTTATATCAATCGACTCAGAATTTCACCCCCAACCCCCCATTTCAAGGGACGCATTCAGTTCTGGGGCACCCTATATATATATATATATATATATATGTGTGTGTGTGTGTGTGTGTGTGTGTGTGTGTGTGTGTGTGTGTATGTATATTGTGACAGAGATATTTTTTCGTACCACGGAAACGAGAACTTAAACACGAGAGCTAAGGTGCGAGAACCGTCACCTTCGATCGTCCACCCCGCGCGCGTGCATCCGCAATACCTGGGGCGCCAGAGAATTTTGTTTCCCCGGATTTCTCAACGGGTATGCCCTGGGGTCAGGGGGATCCGCCCTGATCCACCATCGGAGCTGAAGAACTCCGTGATTTTTGTTTCACCGGAATCATAACCGGTATGAGCTGGGAGTCTGGAGACCTCCTCGATTTTTGTTTCGCCGGAATCATAACCGGACTAACTGGATGCACTTGCACGGGAGGACGGTTGCGGTAAAGCACGGCCGCTCAGGCTGTGGGTTGTGGTAGAGGGGTCGGGATTCACCGGAGAGTAGCTAAGCTGTCAACGGTATCTGTCACTACACGACACCGGCAACATCACGGTAAAATAAAACAAAGTTTTATTTTATTGTCCGGGAGCTGGTGGATTAACCACCCGTGAACTTTTTACGTAAACAAACTCAACGGGAACGCGAAATGCACGCGGAAACGTCACACGAACGGGAACGAGAGAGCACGACGCCGCGCCGTGCCTCTAACGCGAGCGCGACGTCACGGCGGCGAAAGAGACACGACACGTCTCTCCATCGCGACGTCTGATCGATAACTCTCACGATATCTCAAAAATCAGGAGCGATCGCGATTTTGGAGACAATCGCAGGCATCGTGCTCTCCAGCACGATGCACCATGCACTACGGTGCTGGGGCGCCGGTGTTTCAGCCGGGCGTGCACCGATTCCCCGAGAGGCCTCACTGGGTGCATCCCTCGGTTGGGATTGCTCAGTACGTCGAGCCACATGCAGCTCGACCGAGTTCCGCAAGCCAATCTAACCAAAACGGAAACACAGCCCAAAACCTCAAACGTAACAAGACAAACATTCCAATGAAAAGACCCTCAACACTAACGCATGGGTCGCATCCCGGGCGTCGAGAGCATAACTTGATTGTCGGTAGCATTTCTGTTACGTGGCTCACAACATCACGTCACAGTATATATAAGATATTTACACACATAAAAATTTCATTCATGTAAATATGAGAAGAAACCATCTGAACCCTATTATAACGAGTTCATATTAAACGAGTCGTTAGTTTCGGAATAAGATAATTCGAAGCCCGATGTTCCAAACCTTCTCGTAATTTTTTGAGCAACAAGCAAGGTACAATGCAGTCGAGATTGACAGATGGTTTTTTTTTCAGGTCTGGAAAAGCCGTGTTCAAACGCTTGTTTGAACACGGCTTTCCCAGCAAGCAAGGGTTATAGTTATGTAAATATCTCAACGTTTCGTAAACGTAAATATCTTAACGAAATATCTTAACGTAAATATCTCAACGAACACGGCTTTCACAGCAGCAAGGGTTATAGTTATGTAAATATCTTTACGTTTATACTCAAATATCATTCGTCTTCGGAACTAATACTTTCATAACGTAGTCGTAATTTTCCGCCCCATACAGCTTTCGATATATTGGATATAATTCGAAGCCCGACGTTCCAAACCTTCTTGTAATTTTTTGAGCAACAAGCAAGGTACAATGCAGTCGAGATTGACAGATGGTTTTTTTTCAGGTCTGGAAAAGCCGTGTTCAAACGCTTGTTTGAACACGGCTTTCCCAGCAAGCAAGGGTTATAGTTATGTAAATATCTCAAAGTTTCGTAACCGTAAATATCTTAACGTAAATATCTCAACGAACACGGCTTTCACAGCAGCAAGGGTTATAGTTATGTAAATATCTTTACGTTTATACTCAAATATCATTCGTCTTCGGAACTAATACTTTCATAACGTAGTCGTAATTTTCCGCCCCATACAGCTTTCGATATATTAGATATAATTCGAAGCCCGATGTTCCAAACCTTCTTGTAATTTTTTGAGCAATAAGCAAGGTACAATGCAGTCGAGATTGACAGATGGTTTTTTTTCAGGTCTCGGAAAGCCGTGTTCAAACGCTTGTTTGAACACGGCTTTCCCAGCAAGCAAGGGTTATAGTTATGTAAATATCTCAACGTTTCGTAAACGTAAATATCTTAACGAAATATCTTAACGTAAATATCTCAACGAACACGGCTTTCACAGCAGCAAGGGTTATAGTTATGTAAATATCTTTACGTTTATACTCAAATATCATTCGTCTTCGGAACTAATACTTTCATAACGTAGTCGTAATTTTCCGCCCCATACAGCTTTCGATATATCAGCGTCTCAGTGATAGGATGGAAAAAAACTTAAATTTTTTTCAAATTATATTCACTGTAAATTAGCAGCATTTCTTCACTCGAATCGCAAACATATATTAACTATTCCTGCGAAACTCGTAGAACGTCAGATCATACGACGATAATATTTGTCATGAAAAAAATCAACAACTGATCGTAGATGGACCGTGAGTAAATATCTGATTCGCGAGCTAGACAGCTATGGGAATGCGTAACTATAACCAAAACTTAACTTACCTTCCAGACACGAAAGCATTGGTTTGTTTCTATTCCTTTCCACTGAAATGGTGGTCTTTTTTATTCGAAAAAAGATTACAGCAGCAAGCCCAATATTTCCTATATCGTTTAATATTGGTGCTATATTAAAGTATCGTCGAATGTTTCCAAGCCAACTAAAATGCGAACTGCTCAACCGGTTCAATATTCGATTACTATTGGAAGTAAAAATAATAAAGGTTCAATGACGTAGCTAATTTTTTTCGAGTTCTCAACTTCAATTTTTATGACAAAGAAATTACGAAAACAGTTAAATGCTATATTTCGAAAAACAAGATGTTTGAGTTTTAGAGACCTGTTTCCAATTCGTCTTCATCGTCCTGTGTCATTCCATATAACAAACACCCACGCAATGAAGCATACGTAAACGTTACTTCACACTTCACAGCATAAGAGCTTCGGATTGAGGAAATTCGGATTTGGAACATTGGTGAATATTTTCGCACGCACAGACTTTCACGACTTCTCGAGAGATCACGATCAACGCAAATATAAACAGTTTTCATTTACAGGCCAACAACGGAATAGGGTTGCCGAATTTCGTTGGAAAGGTAAATATTCAGGGAAATACGTGTACATTAAATACGAAAGGGGAGAAAGCATTGGTTACTTTTGGCTTTCAGACGTACGAGAAATCTAAAATCCTCATTAATGGCGTTACAACTGAAATTATGAATGTGGAACACGTATTTCATGCGAAAGCGGCAGGCGCGTTGGGTGCACTGAACAAAATACCCCAGGTAATTATGTTCCTCCTGTCGGATTTTGACACACAATTCTGCACACAATTACAAAAGTAAAGCGATACCTTACCGTAAAAAACGTTTTTTTCCCTCTCTTTATTCTTGCTTCTGATCTACCAGCAAAACGATCAATCTTCGGTTGATCAGAAGATGTATTTCACTGAACCCATGAGTTTCATATAACCGCACGCTGTTTGACCGGCCACTTTTGTTTTATTAGTACAGTCGTGTCGTCGCTGAAAAACCCCGGAATCGGAGAAAATTAGAAGAAGGCTAGTTTTTTGACAGGTGATTTTGTAGGTGCCGCGGGTGCTAAACCCAAGTTTGCCTAAAAATCGGCGTGTAGGATTTTTTTAGGGGATGAAAGGAGATGGGGGTGGATTAATGCCAAACTATAACCCCTACGAGGTCGGCGCCGTTAGACAAAATGTGCAGAAAAATCCGGGCATTAGTTTTGTCCATAGCGCTGAAGTCGTGGAAGTTCATTTTGTGGGTGAAAAAGTGGGGTGAAATTTTGAAAAATCAATTTTAATACAATAACTCTTTAGAAAAAAAATCGTCCACTTTTTGTTCAAATGGGAACGTTGTAGCCCTTAAAAAGACGCATCGATCGAGTATTTGATCATCACTCTCCGACAATATCTTCACCCCCCAAAAAATGGATGAATAACAAAACGAAAAATTGTTTATTGAATAACTCAAAAACAATCGGTTTTTCGGGTATGGTTCAATTCAGTAGCTCTTGAAAAGACGCGTCGATCGGGTATTCGATCATCACTCTCCGATAATATCTTCACCCCCAAAAAATGGTTAAAAAACAAAAAAAAAATAGTTTATTGAATCACTCAAAAACAATCGGTTTTTCGAGTATGGTTCAAATGTACGAAATGTAGAGAATGATTCTCTCTATATTTTCGGTGCTATGGACCACCCTTGAATTTTTATTTTCCAAACCCTCTCGGGGGTTAAAAATTCAAAATGAAATTCTGGGAAAACTATTGACCGCACGAATTCGCCGCCGTGGAAGAATTTGTAGCTTGAACCCTCAGCTACATTTTTGTCCATATCGCCAAACTCGTATCTCTTTACTTTCGGTCAATAGTTTTACCAGAATTTCACTTTGAATTTTCTATCCCTGAGAGGGGTTCGAAAAAGCAAAATGCAAGGGTGGCCCATAGGAACGAAAATACAGAGAAAATTATTCTCTACATTTCCTACATTTAAACTATCCCTGAAAAATCGATTGTTTTTGAGTTATTCAGTAAACAACTTTTTTTTGTTAATTCTTCAACGATTCTTTTGGGGGTGAAGATATTATTGGAGAGGGATGATCGAATACTCGATCGACGCGTCTTTTTAAGGGCTACAACGTTCCCATTTGAACAAAAATTGTATGAATTTTCCTAAAGAGTTATCGAACGAAAACTGATTTTTCAAAATTTCACCCTACTTTTTCACCCCCAAAATGAACTTTCACGACTTCGGCGTTGTGGACAAAAATAATACCCGGATTTTTCTGAACATTTTGTCTTCCGGCGCCAACCTCGTGGGGGTTGTAGTTTGGCATTAATCCACCCCCATCCCCTAAAAAACCCTACACCCCGATTTTTAGGCAAACTTGGTTTTAGCACCCGTGGCACCTGCAAAATCACCTGTTAAAAAACTAGCCTTCTTATAATTTTTTTCCAATTCCAATATACAGCTCGACTGTACTACATTCTCAGTAAGCTATTTTGTGTTACTCCGATCGAATGTAAAAATCCAAAGATTTTTCTCGTCACATTGCATCTGGAAAACTTTGTCAAGTTTACTGAGAGTTTCGCGATCGTGAGCCCTCCGATCAGTACAGTTCATGGTCTCGCTGATGATTTTTTCTAAGTACACGATAAAATAAATTTCGTGTCTTTTCCAAAAATATTTTTGTACTCGATAAATATTTTATATCCATACTCAAATTGCAATTGATTGATTGAAAAACGGTGAGTTTTCGTCTGAAACTTTGATTTCAAATGACAAACCGAGAAAAGAATGGAAATGCAATATTCCCAAAAATAAGGCGGGACATACATTTACAACGATCAAAAAATCGTTTTTTTTTTCTTTGAACGATAGAACTATATATGTAGAATATTTTCCTAAAGTTTCAAAGCGAAATTCGAAAAACTTCGAACGTTACAGCCCGTCAACGCTGTGCCTCACCGCTCAAATTCGGAGCGGGCGTGAATTTCAAACGCGTTTTTCTTAAACCTTCACTATCGGAATTGGCGTGCAGGATTACTCGAAAACTATTAAGCTAATTGAGTTGAAACTTGGTAGAAATATTGATAATATCGGTACCTTCTACTTGACGAGAATTGTTTTTGGAAAATTGTAAAAAAAATGTCTTTTTTCATCCACATTTTACAGAAATGTTGCGTCAAATGTTGATTTTTTGTGTAAATGCGTGCCATTTTCTTCAATTTGCATTTTCTTTATTTTAATTACCGTCACAGAGAACTATACATGTTCAGAACTATACAGTAAGAACTATACATGTTCTTACTGAACAAATGTGTGAACTTTTTTGCAAATCAAAGTCTACGGGAAGCTAGAATGCACGCCGATTCGCAACTCCCGCGGCGACCTTGCTGTAATACTCTGGCACAGCTCCGTCATTTTGATGATCAATTGATTAAAAAAAATTGTTTTGTATACTATTAAATTATACTTAAAGTTTGATAATTGTGGAATAATTATTTTTTAGTTTAAATAATCCCCCAATATCGCTTATTTTTGTCCTGTTTAAATGTTTATCCCGCCTTAATATAACTACATACTGAAAAGGGAGCACACATGTTTTGGATACACTTTATTTGAAGGTAGCACCAGCGCGCAATCTGGTTTTCTATAGATTTTGTTCAAATTTTTACCAGACATTGTTCATATCATTATGCATGTTTGAGTGAAATTTCAGAACAGTCGACTATTTAGATTGGGAGATAATGGCTTTTAAAATTGCAACTTTTAACACTGTAGGGTCTGTATTGAAATTTAGACATAATAATTTTCCAAAAAAAAAAAAAAATTTGTCCCTATAACAAGAAGCCAACACCCCAGACCAGTATTGTTCAATATTTCGAGAAAAAAAATAATTATCGTGTTGCTAAAGTTAAAAATGTTGTCATAAAAAATATTTGCATTATATATATTAATATTTTATATTGTTTATGTTATCTTCATTAACAAATAAAAGTGTTGGTTCATTCATAACTAGTTAAAAACTTTGTTCGATTGAAAATTACTTCCAAATAAAAATTTGTGTTGCAGTATTATTTTAAATATGCCGCGTAAACTGAGGTGATTGGATACGTGGAACAATGCGGTATTGCCATGTCTTCTTATTATAGGGGACAAATGTTTTTACGGAAAATTATTCTCTCTAAATTTCAATGCAAATCCTGCAGTGTTAAAAGTTGCAATTTAAAAACACATTATCTCCCAATCTAAATAGTCGACTGTTCTAAAATTTCACTCAAACATGCATAATGATATGAACAATGTCTAGTTAAAATTTGAACAAAATCTATAGAAATGGAGATTGCGCGCCCGTACTACCTTAAGCATTCATATGTATGGGAGGCATCCTACGCCATTTCACCTAACCCGCGACCCCGACCATTTTTTATTTTGCTGATTTTTTTTGTAAAGTCGTTCCCTATTAAGGGAATATCCACACCAATTTTTAGATTTTTATCTCTTCGCTTCTAGGAGTTATAATTTTTTCAAAAAATATCGATTTCGGGAGTTTTGGAAACGTTCAAGTGCTGATACCTCTTGAACTAATTGAGATATCGAAAGATATCGATATATATTTTTTGTTTCATTCTCAAGCATACTTTCGTTAAAAAATATGAAAAATTGATCAATTATCAATGTTAACGTTTTTTTTGCTTCTAAAGTGAAAAATGTTTTATTTAAAGATGATTGCCTTTTGTGATTTTTTTTCAAAAAATTCTCTAAAATAGAATGACCCATTCTATGATTTTTAAGACTAGTCTCATCGTGGGTCCATCATTCCTTCAATTTTTTTCGAATTAATAATATTTTTCTGAGAAAATTTGTACCATTTTAATCTGCAATAATGCTATTAATGGTTTTGTCTTTTCCAATTCGTCTTCGACAGGCCTGAAAGCGTTTATTTTTTATTTGTACTGAATGTAACGAAACAAATATTTTTAATGGAAAAATTATGGAAAGGTTTACTTTATTTTAGAGAATTTGAAAGAAAAATGAAAAAAAAGGCAATCGTCTTTGTAAAAAATAGTTTTCAATTAAGAAGCAAAAAAAACGTTGCTATTGATAGTTGATAATTTTTTTAAAATATTTTTTAACAAAAGTATGCTTCGAAATGTAAAAAAATTGTATATCGACATTTGTCGATATCTCAACTAGTTCGGGAGTTATCAGCGTTTAAACGATTCCGAAACTTCCAAAATCGACATTTTTCGGGAAATTATAACCCCTAAAAGAGAAGAGATAAAAATGTGAAAATTGGTGTGAATATTCCTTTTATGGGGTAGAATTTTACAAAAAAAATCAGGAAAATAAAAGTCAGGTTCACGGGCTAGGTGAAATGGCGTGGAATGCCTCACATACATGTTGAACAATGTACCACACATATGATTACCTATGTTCACAGATCGCGATAAGGGCATTCGGGGTACCAGTGAACATCACTCATATGGTTATTATCTGAAAAACTATCTGCCAACGAAGTATGAAAGCCCGAAGGAAGAAATAACTTAATTTTTATTTTTAGATCTTGCACACTGCACATTCGGCTATAGGCAACGTCACAGCGTTCGTACATCACGAGGATATGATTTTAAAAGAGATCGGCAAGCTGATCCCGAAAACTATAAGATCGATCGAAGCAATACCTGATACGCTATTGTTCTTCGCGCAGATAGCACTTTCTTTGAAAAATTTGGTTTGTATAAAATTGTAGAAGCCGACGTTACTGGAGCGCGTTCTAATGTACCGGACTGATATTATGGTCGTCTTTTATCGTCTCCGCGATGCTTCCTCATTGCATTTCAATTTTCCAAAAATATAATAATATCTTGCTTATTCCTGCAACTTCAAAAGCCGGGTTTCTTTTTTAATTCTCCAACAGCTGTATCCAACAGAATACCGACTGAACCTCCTCATCTTTCTTTTGTTTCCCTGCACCCTATATATGCGGGCGGAAAGGTCATTTTTAGAACATTCAACTTCGCGAACCGTCCTCGAGGTAGCCAATTGTCCACATACTCAACGTTGTACATACCTCAATGCCACCTAACCCAAACAAACCCACAAGGGTATACGTTGGAGCTCAGAAAATTATATATATAATTAAGGGGTTAGGCCACTCTAGTGGCTTTTTCACTTTCCAAAAATTTGCCTAAAAATCGTCAGGTAATTGTTAATAACAAATGAACCGTGCAATATGAAACAAAAATTCTACGTATTTCCATAGACGATGTATTTTTCAAGATATATTCAACATTTTAAGAAAATCGGTTGAAAATTGTCTGAGTTATGTTTCCGGCCAACTTTAAAAATGCAGTTTTGAGATAAACGCTGCATAGCCGCCATTTTAAAATTAATCGTTCGAAAAAAATATTGTATACTGTCACTCATATGGATGATAAACACCTTTTTTTGTAATGTCGATTTATTTTGTAGTTTAAAAAAAAATCTCCAAAAAGCCTATTTTTTCGGCCTCTAGAGTGGCCTAAGGCCTTAAAAAAATATACATATATAATATAATATATCGACGCTGCTTACGAAAAGTAGCATGTTTCAGAATTCTGACGAAAACAAATACGTGTGATGTCACTGCGAAAACTAGCATGTTATGGCTTCCGACACGAAAACTAGCACGTTTCGGCTTTCACCACGAAAAGAAGCAGATTTCGTTTACACCGCGAAAATTAACATGTTTCAGTAACACTGGAGTTGCTTCCGACTTTTCTTCCATGCTTTTTTACGCCTTGCCTCTATGTGTTACGCCAATTCCTTTGACCGCAATCGGAAATTTACGATTTTTTAAAGCTCTCAAAAAATTTCAATTGGACTTCAATTTAAATTGCGTATTCGGGAAATATCCGTTCAACCTTACGTCGATACAATCCACGTTAAATATGATTTTGACCAAGAAGGACCAGAGATAAAAATCTTAAAAAAATAAAAACAAAAACACGCTGATGTCCGAATGTTCCAATGAAAACAGACGTCAGATAAAAAATTTCCTCTTGCACGAAAAAGCAAAAAAGATTTACAAGCCATGCTTGACAGGGGTTTAATTCAAATCGAACATCAGCAAGATTTTTCAAACATATTCGACGATAACCATCTGTTAGATTAAAGTAAATTTGTTGAATGATATTTTCAATAACGTTATTTTAGAAATAGAAAATCACATTAAATATTTCATTACATTTACAATTTCGATGTTATTTTTTAATAAAAATTTCTACTATCGATTTTAATTGATAATTATTATCAAAATGTTAATAAAAGCAACGAGTATTAAATTAACATGTCATTATGCAAAAAAATGGTATATTAAAAAAAATATCAATGGTTTGTTTCTCCGGATTTTTACCTGAGCACGAAGGACTTTAAATTTTCACCAAAACTCTTTTTGGTTAGATTGTACGAGCGATGAGATCCTTAGGATTTTTAACTTACTCCTTTTACACAAGTTTTTACAGTGAAAATTAAACAAGCTAGTTTTCGCGGTGACAGCCGAAATATACTAGATTTCGCGGCAAAAGCCGAAACATGCTGGTTTTCGCGGTGAATGTGAAAACGTACTAATTTCCGTGGCGAAAGCATAATCATGATACTTTCTGTAAGAACATTTAATCGTGCTACTTTTCGTAAGCCGCGTCGATAGAATATATATATATATATATATATATATATATATATATATATATATATATATATATATATATATATATATATATGATATGATATGATATATTAGGTTGGTAAGAAAGTCTTGCGACACTAAAGTGCACGGTTAAAAATTGTTCTTAGCATATTATGAGCTTCGTCCGCCTAACACCACGACAAATGCCGAGATCTGTTTTACATATTCATAGACACTGTCTGGAATTATTGAACAAAAACGTCGTAAATGTCGACAAGTTCGTCTTATTCACAACAACGCTTAGCCTTACCGATAGCCGAAATAACACGAAACGCTTGGCCTTACCGGTAGCCGAAATAACACGAAAAACTATTTCAGAATTAGAATGGGAAGTATTCCCACATCCACCATACTCGCCAGATTCAGCCCCATCAGATTATCATTTATTTCCGGCTTTGAAAAACGATTCACGTGATGAACAATTTGATAATCAAGTGGGTCTTTAAAATACCCCAGAAAAGTTTTTCAATTCAAAAGCTAACGATTTCTGGACTGGCATTCAAAGTTTACCAGAGTGCTGGACACGAGCTGTAGATAAAGAGAGAACCTATATTATGAATTAATTTGTTCTTAATAAAATATCATGTTCATTTGGAAAAGGTGTCGTTTCTGTCGCAAGACTTTCTTACCAACCTAACATATTGGATGTTCAAGTATGACTACGGATTTTCGATAGATGATGTATCCGGTACTGATGGCATTATGTTGAACCTAGTAATACTTGTATTTCAGAGGTCTGTACGCAGCTGTCAAACGTAGTTGATGTTATTTGACTGAAGTGTTGACAGCTATCATATTTATCGTATTGGGAATGTCTACTATTGCACCGAATAAACGTCATTTGCGGGGAAAATTACTGTACGTCCTTTCAAAGAAAAGTGCAGGCCGGAGCCATCGTTTGCTTGTGGATGTTTACAAGCTCCATCATCGAGCACGTGTGAAAAGTGGTTTCAACTATTTGAAAAGCATGATTCTCACTTGGATGATAAAACGCATGGTAGGCCGTCGAAAAAATTTGAAGACGCTCAGTTGGAAGCACTGCTGGACGAAGATGCGTGTAAAACGGAAAAATAATTGGCAGCGGCATTAAATGTTACCCAACAATGCATTTCCTTACGGCTGAATTTCCTGGGAATGGTCCAATAGCGAGAAAATTGCGTTCCACACGAATTAAGGGGTGAGATGCAGTCAGAGGCGTGAAGAAACGGGCATTATCAATAATTTTGTTTTAATAGTAATGAAGTTTGTTTTACAGAAGTGGGTACACAGACTTTTTATGTTATATTTCAACTTGACTTGTACAAATTTTCAATTAAAAGTATTGATTATTTATAAAAATGTGGCCATCTTTGTCGGACCCCCTCGGCATGTAGTGCTTTGCGGTGACCATCATAAAATTTTACTGGATCATCTAAAATCAACCCAAACAAACCCAAAAAAAAACATTAGTTTAATAGTACATCTAGTCCTTAATCGAAGCTTTTTTTTAAATTAACAAAATTGTGGCTTCTGACAGATAACTTCCGATTTTCGACCAAAAAATCGCTCGTTTATTGTAAAAAAAAAAAAATAGAAATTTTCAACAAAAATGAAAATCCTTCGGTTTAGGACTAGTTTTTAATACTATCAATAAGCACACCAAATTTCATTAAAATCCATTGAGTGATTTTTGAATTATAGTGGTCACCGACTTGACAAAAATAGTTTCGAGAAAAACCCGTTTAAAGTTTTTCGATGTGGATACGATATTGTACGTTCGTAAAATTTTGAGCTCGATGGATGAAGCTAAACTCTTTTTATCTACTTTGATCCGCTGAATCCGAATATCACAATTTTTTGCCGAAAAGTCGAGTATTCAATTGTTTATAGCCAATTGTTAAAACAATTTTTAAAAAAATTAAAGTTTTTCGGGATGAATTATTATTTTTTAACATTTTGGGCAATTTAAAAACGAAAGTATTCTTTATAAAATTTTGCTAAAGTTCATAGTTTTTGAGTAATACATTTTTGAAACTTTCTGAAAGAGTTTTCCAATTTTACACTCGATTTATGTATAGAAATACTAATTAAAAAATTACTTACATCGAATCATCAATTCCTGGCCCATAGAATAGGGCTTCTGCCGATGTGGAAGCTTCCAAAATATCAATTTGTTGTTGTCTTCGAAGCGTTCTGCCTTCCCGGGTATTATCGTTTGGGCGTTTGTCAGCCGCTACCTGCCATGGGGACCCGACGCCCCTTCACTAATTGTGGGATATCCTGGAAACTATTCGTCGGATTGACTTGACATTTTCAGGGAATATTGCCGAAACATCATACTTCAAGGAAATTTAAAAAAAATCGATTTTTTGAAAATTCTGACTGCATTTTACCCCTTAACAGCACGAAGGGAGTTGGGAGATTCTACCCCATCTACCGTTGCTCCCTCAGCTTCTAATTTCTTCGTATCTATGGTGTCGGTCTTTTCTGCAGAGTGTTTCACTTCTCACGAAGAAATAAAAAATGGCTTCCTAACTAGGTAGCTTCAGGATCTCTTCTACCAGGACTAGAATTCCATCAGCATGGAATTCATTTATTGCCTTCAAGATGGAATTCGTTTATTGTCTGCAGAAGGTCTTAGCTTCTGATGGAGCATATTTTGCACAAAGTCCCGATTTGATTTATCATAGTTCAAATTAATATGTTATTCCATTAAAAATCCGTAAAGTCATACTTGTACGCCCAATATACATAATTAAAGGTTCCGTAGCATAAATCGCGCAGGTGGGATCGCCAATTTTTTTAAACGAGACGGACACGTGAAATAAGTAATCGTTTTTTCTTTCTTTCTCTCCCGGTATATCCCATTCATGCAATGCAGCGAGGCACATAGATTTCATGTACAGTATGTGTACACAGAGGCAACGAGTTGGTTTGTGGGTGAGAGAACGCGGCGGGCGGGGGTGCGGAAGGGAACGCATGCGCTGCACAAGGGGTTGGTATGCTCGTGTGGGGAGAAAATGTGCAATATTATTCCTCCAACGGAGCCTGAGGGTCCTCGAAAACGTTACGGTGCGGACAGTATATTCCTCTCGCCCTCTATACAGTCGACAATGCGCTCGCCGTGCGCAGGCGTTCAAATCGAGAGCGGGGATGTATACAGATCAACAATAAATATCAACCACATTCCTATTATTCTCTTATATTATTCTATCATTTATGTATAAATGTGTGTGTGTGTGTGTGTGTGTGTGTGTGTGTGTGTGTGTGTGTGTGTGTGTGTGTGTGTGTGTGTGTGTGTGTGTGTGTGTGTGCGTGTGTGTGTGTGTGTGTAGGGTTGGTACAAAAATCTTGCAACACACAACACGAGTAAGAAAAAAAAATATTTTATTTTAACAATAAACGATTCTTCAGTAACGTAGGCTCCCTCTGCACCTACAACTCTTGCCCAATGATCTGGTAGACTTTGCACGCCTGCAGACCAGAATTCTTTTGGTCATGAATTAAGAAAGTCGTCCAATGTATTTTTGAGATCCGACAGATGATCAAATTTTTTATCCCGTAAATAGTTCTTCAAAGCCAGGTGATAGTCGGTAGGTGCTAAGTCTGGTGAACACGGTGGGTGTGGTAGAACTTCCCATCCTAGCTGCGAAATAGTTTCTTGTGTCATCATAGCGACGTGGGGTCGAGCATTGTCATGGAGAAGCCGAACTTGAAGACGT
Organism: Ophion obscuratus; assembly: GCA_964007375.1. Classification (NCBI taxonomy): domain Eukaryota; kingdom Metazoa; phylum Arthropoda; class Insecta; order Hymenoptera; family Ichneumonidae; genus Ophion; species Ophion obscuratus. Next base: position 26,274,208 of record OZ023312.1, read on the forward strand.
TTAGGCCTTTTCTGTTTCATAATTTTAGCCACCTTTTGCAGTTGTGCAGAATAAATCTCTGCCTGTATTGTGGTATTGATTGGCAGAAATTCGTAATAGAGCATGCCATCAGAATCCCACCAACAGAGTAAAACTTTCTTCATTTCACGGGGCCGTTTAGGGGTCGGTTCTGGTTTTTCCCCTTTCGGTAGCCACTGACGCTTGCGCGTGTGATTAAAATACAACACCCAGCTTTCATCCCCAGTGATTATTTCTTGAAGAAAATCCTTTCTTTGCAGACGATGCAGGAGTGAAAGACAGATGGACATGCGTGTTGCTTTGTTTGATTCGCTGAGATTATGCGGTATCCAAGACGAAACAACTTTCCTATATCCCATCTCTTGTAAATGTCGAAGGATCGTAGGATGACTGAAGTTGAGTTTGTTGGCTAATTCTCGTGACGACATATTAGGCTTTGCCTTTATAAGTGCTCGCAGTTCTTCATCGTCTACAATCGATTCCCTGCCGGACCTAGGTTTGTCTTCAAAAGATGTACCGCCAGAATGAAAACGCTGATACCAACGGGAGACCATTGAATAATTAACTACATTAGCCTTGAACGCACTACACATATTACGGGCTGCGGCTCTTGCAGAATGTCCTTGCAAGAATTCGTAATATGCGATTGCTCGAAGTGCACGTTGATCCATCTTTGCTCATACCGACTCCACGGAACAACTGACTCGCTTATATGTCCTGCGGCATGGAAGGTTCTAGACCATTCTTGTATTTCCTATTCTCGAATGTTCTCGAACTTCGTTATTGAAAAAAAAGCGTTGCAAGATTTTTGTACCAACCCAATATTAGGGTGGCGGTTATTTTGGCTTCGGTAAAAAAATTAACGTCTAGCAAAAAAACTAATCAAGATATGAAAAAAAAAAATCTGTGTAAAATTTGGACGCGCTGGAATAAGGAGAACATGTGCCACCGAGCAGTTTAATTTTCAAAAATACATGCATTTATTTAATGGCCGCACTAAAATATTCATTAGTCTCATAATATTAATTAAAAAATCTGGTATTGGGTACATTGATTATGCATATTAAAAGGTACAAAATATATTATTTACTGATTTTTTTCCATTAATTATGTACAGTCGTGAGTAGATTGAAAAATTAATAGAAAATTTGAAAACGGACGTGGCGGTTTGGCCACATTGTGGCGGGAAATCGACGCAGTGAATTAATTATCGGAGCGGATTTTTTATGCAAATAATAATGTAATAATCGTGTATAGAATGCTTCAAAATGATATTTTTTTTCTTGAGCCTACGAGAAGATTTTCCAACTGTAGTGGCGATAATACAAAATATAGTGCAGACGAATAGTTCGAAATTTGGTCGTGGCGCTTCGTCCGCTCATTTTTATCGACCGAGTTTGTTTGCCATTGTTGGACATAGAAAACAAAATATAACACGTGAAATCTTTACGTTTCTGCAAATTTATTTCGATTTTACGATGCGGTTCCAAACGGTATCAGGTTTTCCAGTCAGACTTTACTTTTCTGCTCGATAAAGACATTGATTTCTTTATTAGTCCCGAATCTATGGCGTTTTCTGAATTTTTGAAAATTGATTGTACTTTTTTCGACACCAATGTATTTGTTGGGGACTCGAAGGAGAGTTATCAAATGGGCGCGCAATTGATTAAAAGAAATAGGAGTCTGTAATGATATAGCGGAGCGGGGGATCTAACTTATCACCGATTATAACAATCGATTGACTTGTGATGAGGATCAAATACAATTTGTTCTTCAAGTTGTCACATTGTTGTATAAAAAAAAATTCCGAACGTAAACAAATATACTCTACTTCAATCATTTCATGGATGAACTGCTATTACTTATGTAATATTTCATGTAAAGGTACGTATTTGCGGTACGTGATTGATGAAAAAAAATCAGTAAATAATGTATTTTGTAACTCTTAATATGTATAATCAATGTACCCAATTCTAGATTTTTTAATTAATATTATGAGACTAATAAATATTTCAGTGCAGCCATAAAAAAAATGCATGTATTTTTGAAAATGAAACTGCTCGGTGGCACGTGTTCTCCTTATCCCAGCGCATCCAAATTTTACACAGATTTTTTTCATATCTTGATTAGTTTTTTTGCTAGACGTTAAATGTTTTTTACCGAAGCCAAAATAACGGCCACCCTAATATATATATATATATATATATATATATATATATATATATATATATATATGTATATGTATATATGTACATATATATACATACATACACACACACACATAAATAAATAAATAAATATATATATATATATATATATATATATATATATATATATGTAAATGTATATAATTTTTTAAAATCATGCAAATCGTCTCAGCATTATGTTCCAACTCAAACAGCTTTACTTCAGCCTGAAAAAATGTGTCGATAAAGACAACATTTGTATAACGTTAGAAAATTAATATATATATATTAGGGTGGTTAAAAAAAATTGATTTTTTTTTCTCAACGGAAAATTGAAGTATGTTATGAAACAGACAATTTTGCCAAATTTGAGGGTTCTCAACAATTTTTTAGTTAGTGCTCAAACGTCTCTTCGTGTTTTTTTTTCATGATTATCGGAGTATTAATTTTTTTAAATCTCGATGCAGAGAATGTTAGTGGGTGATCCAATGTAAGTGTTGATTTAATTTTTTTCTGTAACAATACATATTTTTTATTTGAATATATTTTTTCCCATAAACAATTTGTATATGCAGATTAAGAATCAATATATGTAATTCGGTTGTGAAAATTATATCAACCACTTAATGAACAATAACACGGTGTTTACATCACTGAACGTCTCATAAGTATGCGTGTTTTTTTGGAGTAATATGTTGTTTTGGAGTAAGAAAACAAAGTCATAGTGATTCGAGAGTTACAAACCGCGGCGCGGTTGACGCTACTGCACCTTTGTTTCTCTGACTGTCCGTGAGTTCTTTTCGCGATACATTTGACTTTTTTCAGTAGTTGCTCTATTGAGGTAAGTCACAGTACACGTAAAAATAAAAATGTAAAAAATGATCGCGGGTTTGGACGATAGTGAAAGTGTCGAAATTTATCTGATTGGGTCGGAAATCGAAGAATTTGTGGAGCGAAAATTACCCACGAATAGAGAAGCATTAAGTTTATTCTTTCACCGTCATAATACTCTTAAATTTTCTGTTCGAGAGAGTACACAAAACGTTATCGACAAAATAACTAATATTTGGAGCGAAATCGGAATAGGAATCTTTCAACCTTGCAACAATTTCAAAAGATTACAAAAATTACTATTGGAGTGGCAGCATTGAAAAAAAATTAATTAAAAGTCATTTGAGCACTACCTAAAAAAAATATTTAGACCTCTCAAATTTTATATGAATTACTTTTTCATAACGCAGTAACGTTTTCCGTTGAGTACCGCGGATTTTTTTTTTTTTTTTGAAGGACCCTGATATATTTATATACAGGGTGAGGCACTAACTGTTGCCACCTTGAATATCTCTGTAATTATCGACGTCACAAAAAAATGTTTGAAACAAAAGTCGTACGTACGAAAGGGGTCATAAAGTGCGACCATTTCTTTTTATTTCGGTGGAGGTGCTGTCGCACAGTAAAGGTCACCTCCATTTTTTAAAATGGGACAGTACATTTTTTTTTCTACTATCTTGTAGAGCATCGAAAACTGCATAGCAAACATTTGGGGGTCAAAGTCGTTCAAGGTCATTTAAGATCAAAAAGTGACATGAACTTTATTTTTATGTGAAATTACCTTTATTCGCAGTAGATGTTCAAATTAATTGTCATTGGAATCAATGCAGTATTGCAATCTCCTCATCACGGAATGTGTAGAATTTCTTATCACTTCAGCACTTATCGAATCACAGGCTCGAAGAATTCTCTCACGCATATCATCCGGCGTAGTTTGACGGTCTTTATAAACAAGATCTTTCAAGTATTCCCACAAGAAAAAGTCCAGAGGCGTCAAGTCTGGCGAGCGAGCCGGCCACGATACAGTTCCTCCGCGTCCAATCCAACGATTTGGAAATCTCTTTTGCAATTCATTTCTAGCTATCAGCGAAAAATGTGCCGGGCACCCATCGTGTTGATACCACATTCTGTTTCTTGTTTCTAAAGGTATTTCTTCCAATAACGGACCTAATGTTTCTTGAAGGAATGTGGTGTACTTCCTACCATTGAAATTCCCTTCAATGAAATAAGGGCCTATGATTCTCTCCCCAATAATCCCACACCATACATTAACCGACCACGGTCTTTGGTGTGCAACTTGCTGCAGCCAATGTGGATTTTCAGTTGACCACAAATGCATGTTATGCAAGTTAATATTTCCATGATTCGTAAATGTTGCCTCATCAGCAAATGAAATCCGATTAATAAATGAGTCATCTCTCTAAATCTGGCGTCCCATGTAGGTTTCGCCAATCGAACCGTAACGGCCAATACTTGGACCAATGTTGGGGGGACGATGATCGATTAACCAATTCTACGTCAATGCTCGGCTGAGTATTGACTAGCCAACATTGGTTTGCTGAAACGAGGCCAATGTTCGGCCAAATATAGACTCGCCAATCATTGGTTTGCCGATACGCGGCCAATGTTCGGCCAAACGTAGACTCGCTAATCATTGGCTTGTCGATACGAGGCCGATGTTTGGCGAAGTATAGACTGGCCAGTCATTGGTTTGCCAATACGAGGCTAATGTCCAGCCAAGTATAGACTTGTTCATTATTGGTTTATCGATATGAGGCCGATGTTTGGCGAAGTATAGACTCGCCAATCATTGGTTTGCCGATACGAGGCCAATATTCGACCAAACGTAGACTCGCTAATCATTGGCTTGTCGATATGAGGCCGATGTTTGGCGAAGTATAAACTGGCCAATTATTGGTTTCCCAATACGGGACCAATGTTCGGCCAATTATAGACTTGTTCATTATTGGTTTATCGATATGAGGCGGATGTTTGGCGAAGTATAGGCTCGCCAATCATTGGTTTGCCGATACGAGGACAATGTTCGGCCAAATATAGTCTCTCTAATCATTGGCTTATCGATACGAGGTCGATGTTTGGCGAAGTATAGACTTGCCAATCATGTTTTTGCCGATACGAGGCCAATGGTCGGCCGAGTAACGCATGATCGAACCGCAATTCGTATATTGACGATTCATTGTTTCGCGTTGAAGTCATTGAGGGACGAGATAAATACTTTTTACGAGTCCATTGGACATTATTCTTAACAAATATACTACCAAATCAATGCACTCATTGTTGGCCGATTCTCGAACGAGCTCATACGTGATATTCTGCCGATTTTTATGAACCATCCTACACTGACAGAAAAATTCTATTAATATTAACTAACCGCATCTATTTATTTATTTTTTATTTGAATTAACTAGATTTTTCGTGAAATCAAATTTTTCCTATTGCATTCCATTATTGGAATTATTCATTTCAAATATATTTATTTATTCAAATTAAACTTGAACTAATGAACTAATGGTCTGTCTTTATTTCAACACACATATTAACGGGTTGTGGGGGTAGAGAAGGTGGAGAGAGAAGAATTATATATATAGGTTAGGTTTGAAAATTCTATAACATGTCATTCGATAACACTCTCTTATTATCACAATGATATTAACTAATTGATATAGTTTATGTGATACAAATAATGATGAGAATCCATTTGGTATCTTATGCCATATCTGCGATTCAAATGTTACAAGCACTCGGTAGCATAGGGACAGCGTGTTTGGCTATGAGTAGAGAAGTTCAAGGTTCGAGCCCCATATGGGTGAAATATTTTCTTCGAACTAATCATTTCGAAAGACCAGGTAATGACCAATTACAATACAATTTTGGCGATCTATATTGGGTCACAATTATCCGCTAAGACTCGGTCGATAATCGGGCCAAGCTCGAGTGCCAATGATGGCAATCTTGAGGGGGCTTATTGTTGGCCGATTCTCGAATGAACTCCTACGCGATGCTCGGCCGATTCTCATAAGCCATTCTAGGGCCAATATTGATTGCGAATATCAGGCCGCTCTTATCATCCAAGGCTCGGTCGATGATCGGGCCAAGCTCGAATGCCAATGTTGGCAAGCTTGGCGTCGAGCATCGGCCATTCATTGGCCACTACCAATCACCCTACATGGGGTTGAGCCCATCGGCAGAATTAGGTGCGATTCATGAAATCCGTACCAGTTAATTCCTGGTGGAGACTGATGTGGTGAAGATGATATTCATGACGATGTAGAACACGTAGAATACTTCTTTGGCTTACGCCAGATTCCCTCGCAATTTGACGAGAACTCGCACAAGGGTCTCGATGAACGGCGGCAAGAACACCAATTTCCGTTTCTTCGTTAGTAACTCGCTTTTGTCGGTTACTTTCCCGACGGGTTGAGGATCCAGTTGTCCTCAGTTTAGTGTACAAAATTATAAATGTACGGCGTGTAGGATGAGAACGTTCAGGAAATCTTTCAGCGTATAAGTCTCTAGCTCTCACTGCATTTTCTGACATTCTTCGTAAATTAGAAGCATATCAGTTTGCTCTTCAAAATAATACATCATTTACATTCGCTTGATTCATTAATACTAGTCTCACCATTCTTACTATCGTTATCTTGGGTTTGTTTGGGCGAAACATTGTACAATGTTCCGTGTACATTGTAGGTTTGGTGCCGTTGTTTACATACAAGACTTCGGCGATAAGTGCCGAAGTGATAAGAAATTCTTGATGAGAAGATTGCAATACTGCATTGATTCCAATGGCAATCACGTTGAACATCTACTGTGAATAAAGGCAATTTCACATAAAAGTAAAGGTCATGTCTACCCTTGGTGCACAAGAGAAGACACCGAAAATACTATAATCTGACACGGGATCTTTCAACGTTGAACGTGCCTTCAACAAATGTTGTTCATCATTGCTCATCATTCATCATTGCTCATCATTTCGTCATTGATCATTGCTCATTATTCGAGAGTATATTACGAGATAACTGCAATCTGACTTGAGACTTATCAAAATTTAATGCGCCTTCATCAAATGTTGTTCATCATTGCTCACCATTCATCATTGCTCACCATTCATCATTGCTCACCATTCATCATTGCTCATCATTCATCATTGCTCGTCATTTTATCATTCATCATTGCTCATTATTCGAGAGTATATTACGAGATAACTGTAATCTGACTTGAGACCTATCAAAACGTAATGCGCCTTCAACAAATGCTATTCATCATTTTTATTCACGATCAAAAGTCCATAAACCCGTATATCAGCAGGAGACAATGCTGTTTTTCCGAAAGTACTTTTGCTCCCGCCGTTTCATCGTATTCGCTGTGAGCGAGAGCTTTTCATCCCCTGCGTGGGTTACGCCGCCTTACGAAGCATTGGGGGCATGCGCAAGCGGCGGCCGGCGCGTCCGTTATCCGTCTCTTTTCATCCGTAAGCTCTTTCCGCTGATAGGGAAGTAGTATAGGTTGCCACCGGTATATGAGCGTACGCAGCAGGCGAGATAGAGCGTGTTAGAAAGAGAGAGAAAGGGAGAGAGAAGAGAGAGGGAGGGGGAAGAGAGAGAGAGAGAGAGAGAGGGAGGAAGTAGATGCATCGTGGGGGCGAGTGAAAGACGTAACACGGGTACAATACCCAGAGGGAAAAAAGGGATGAGTGAGAGAGGCAGAGTGAAGCCGCAAACGGTTTCAAGTCCGAGGCGAGGTCTTCGTAGGAGCTTTGTCTTTCTCTCTCCCTCTCTCTCGCGCTCTCTTCACCCTCTCTCTCCCTCCGGCTGGCTGGTCGGCTCGCCGACCCGTTGCAAACTCCAGTATACCCTCGAACGCGGCACAGTTCGAGCTCCTTCCGCGCGTTCCGTCAGACCTCCCGTATCCTCGCGATGGAAGCAGACTGGCGGCTTGAAACCGACAGCTGGTCATCAACGTGGTAGCCGATATTTCGTCGCGCAACCGCTCGTCCAGCTCTTGACAGCCGGTTTCAAGCGAGGGAAAAAACAAACAATTTTCATTATTTTCCTCATCCCCGCTGGAGGTTCCGCAGAGGGGTGGAGCGAGACAGAACGGGCCGCAAAAGGGAAGATTAAGTGCAGAGGAAAGAAACGAGTCACAGAAGCGGTTCAGCGAGTGCGCACGAGTGTGTTCGTGCAAGCGGGTGCGTGAACTGTGTATATGTGCGTGAGTGCTTGTGCAGAAAAGCGCAATTGGCAAGAAGCACGAATCGTTTGTTATCAATGAAGAGGTAGATCCGATCGAGGACGTATCACGGATAGGGGGTACGAGGGGTGACATATTGCGTACGAGGATCGGTGTACACTGGCGATTGGAGAAAAATAAAAATCAACAAAACGATATGAAGTGAAATTGTCGGGGGCGCGGGAGTGGGTGGGTGGTGGTCGTAGGTACATAGAAGAGAACAAGCGGGAAGTACGGGAGGAGGTAACGCGTGATAAGCGCACGTCCAAGGCAAATGAGAAGACGAGTTCGGGTTTGTCGAGGAGAAAGGTCTTGGCTCGAAAGGACCCGGCGAAGGGAGCTCGTCGTTCATCAACGCGAATGAGCGAAGCGTTAACGCAATGTGGGTGAACAAACGGTGAACGACGATGTCGCGGTGATTCGACGGGGGAGAGGAGGGGTGGGTGCGAGATCGAGGGCCGAGACGAGATAGTACGAGGGAACGAGCGTAGCGAGAAAAGAGAACGAGAAACATCAAGAGTGTGGATGATGTCGGGTAATTATTCGGTTCAATGTGAGATGGGCTTGGTGGTGCCGTTGTGGACACCGCGTACCAATCTTCATCTGATAGATTTGATTTTTCGGGGTACCGTTTACTTTCTTCTGCTGTTGTATCTGTTCATCGGCGTTTCGATAATAAGCGATCGTTTCATGGCGGCGATCGAGGTGATAACGTCGAAGGAGAAGGAGCTGACAGTACGTCGTCAGGGAAGAGAGCCCCAGATCATTGTGGTGAGAGTATGGAACGAGACGGTGGCGAATCTGACGCTTATGGCGTTGGGCAGCAGTGCACCAGAAATATTGCTCTCCATAATCGAGATATGGGCGAAGAACTTCCAAGCCGGTGAATTGGGACCGAGTACGATAGTCGGCTCGGCAGCCTACAATCTCTTCGTTATAATAGCACTGTGCGTATTCGTAATACCGAACGGTGAGAATCGCAAGATCAAACATCTAAGGGTGTTCTTCGTAACGGCCACCTGGAGCATATTCGCATACGTGTGGCTTTACATAATACTCGCTGTATCGAGTCCCGGTGTACTCGAGGTGTGGGAGGGCATACTCACCTTTTCATTCTTCCCGGCTACGGTGTTGACGGCTTACGTGGCCGATCAGCGTCTCCTCATCTACAAGTATCTGCACAAGGGCTATCGCATGAACAAGCGGGGTGTGATCGTACAAGCGGAGGCAAGCGACTCCGAAATGGGTGTCGAGCTTGAGATAAAGGCACAGCAGCAGGAGATCATGAACGGCATGATAACGGCCGATCGTTTGGGGGACGCGGACACGCCCGAAGCCCGCGAATTCGAGCAAACCCGACGCGACTACATAAACACACTTCGGGAGTTGCGCAAGAAGAATCCAACTCTAAGCCTCGAGCAGCTGGAGGTAATGGCACACGAGGAGGTGCTCGGCAAGGGACCCAAGAGTCGGGCCTTCTACAGGGTTCAAGCGACGAGAAAAATGGTCGGGGCTAGCAATCTTAGCCGCAAGATCAGCGAGAGAGCTCAGAGCGACCTGAGCGAGGTCAAGGCCGAGCTACAACGCGCCGAGGCCGAGAACATCGACGTCGAGAGCGTTAACGCCACCAGGGTCTTCTTCGAGCCCGGACACTACACCGTCATGGAGAACGTTGGTACCTTCGAAGTTGGCGTCACACGCACTGGAGGTGATCTCAACAAATCATGCACCGTTGATTACTGCACCGAGGACGGCTCGGCCGAAGCCGGCTCCGATTACGTTGCCGCCCGTGGCACTCTCGTCTTCGAACCTGGCGAAGTTCGCAAAACCATCAAACTCTCGGTCATCGATGACGAACTCTTCGAGGAGGACGAACACTTTTACGTTAGGTCCGTTTTCTCGTCACACCTTGCTGTTAGGGTATAATGGACGAACTTGTTATTTCTTCACTGCAGAGTAAGCTGCCAGGCAAGCCTCTCTTCTTGTAATCTGAAGAGCTGAAATTAGGCACGTCAGGTGACATTCAGGTCCCATTTTTAACGGGCTGTACCAGTGTGAACGCTGAAAATTTGGGTGATTTATGGGAATTTTTTGGAAGAAAAGTACTCGATTAAATGTTTTGGAAAATTAAGAATATATTTGGCTATATTTGATCTATATTAAATAATTTTTTCATAGAAAAATATTGAGATCCAAGCGACTTGTGCGCTGGCTTCGGAGACGGAAAAAAAAGTTCCTCCCACTGCTGACATGATTCCGGGCGATTGAGTAGCTGAAATCGAGAAAGGAAAAAATGTCGTTGAACTGGAATGTATTTCCTGTACAATGACGTAGGATTTTCGAAAAATATCAAAATCTAACAAAATGGCGTAGTTATGAAAAAAAGTCTGTTTTGTTGCCTATAAAATGGTCGTTTTTTTCAATGCCAAATCGTCAATTTTCATCCAATCAAAAATATCCTACGCCATTGTAGAGTAAATATATTCAGGAGTACTCAGTTCAAATTTCAAGTCAGTCGGATAATTGCTCTGTGAGTTACAATGTCAGCAAATTTGAAAAATCTCATTTCGAGAAAAACGCGTTTAAAGATTTAACTATCGATTTTTGCAAGATAAAATGATATTGATATAAATGATATAAATGATAATGACATTCTTAAAAGTATAAACTGTCGAAAGAGGCAAAAAGATCGATTTTTTGAGAGTGTCACACTGGTATAGCCCCTTAATGAAGTCGAGGCGTCCAACTCCAATGACACTGGAACAGAATGGCACAGGCATCTTGGTCAAGCGCTAGGTCGTCACGAGCTTGTACCCTGAGAAGTCTCACTTTGGACGCTAAAAAAGGCTATTTTCATGATTTTTTGTATAGGTTCATATTGTAGATATTGATATAAAAAGTATTACACTTCAACAATACACTTTCGAAAAACCTTTAAAAAAATCTTTTATTTCAGTCACTATTTATAGACGAACATGGTAGTTAAAAAATGTCCTCAAAAAATGTAGGTCTGCGCTGTTGATGAAATCTCGGAGATGGATCATCTGGAACAAAAACATCAAACGGTTTTAGATTCAGTATGTTAATGGCTATAGCCCATATCATACGATTTTCGATAGATGCAAAAATAACAAAATGGCGGATATTATTCGAAAAAACAAAAAAAAGTGTTTTTTTTTCACCATTTTTGGCAACAAAAAGTAAATATCAAAATTTAAAAAATCCTTGATCTGCGCTATAGCTATAGTTCTAAAGAATACGTGGTTAACATTTTATATGAATCGGTTCAGTAGTTTCGAAGATTTTATCAGCAAGCCGTCGAAAAACGTTGTTTCGAGAAAAACGCGTTTAAAGTTTGTTTGGGTTACATAAACACATTAAAATTTTTTTTTAATGTATTTCAAAAGTACATTTATTAAGTGTAACAACTTTTTAAAGTGAGAAGACCCCTTAAACTCCCTGCGAATGCCTTGAAAGTCTCCCAATAAGGGATTAAAGTAGGAGAATCCATTTCCAAAGTAGTTGGTCAAAATTTCACAGTTACTTTAGAATTCCGCGTCAATTGAACTGAAACTTCAAACGCACGTCATGGCCTGTGGAGCGAAAACGTTTCAATGGTTCTGGATGCATATATAGTTGGGTTTGCATTCCCGGAGTTCACTTCTTTGAGCAGGGATTATCGAAAGGATTCCTCTTTTCTTTCCACTGCAATATTCATTAGCTTTTTTCGACAGAAGCAAGATAAGAAATTGAAAAAGAGCTCGCTATTCATTTCGGATGATTGCCAATAGCTTCTCATGCTTATTTGCTTTTCTTTATTGATCTTTAGGCCTGCACGACCGAAGATTGCAAGCTAGAGCTCCAGGTGCTTGTAGTACGCACCTGTTCGGTTGACTCATCTTCGGTGGCAGGATTCATTGCGACTATCACTCATTCGCAGCCCAATTGCTTCATTGGTTGCTGGTAATTCCTATAGAGGAATTACCAACAACCGAACCCTAGTTGTCCGTTTGACACATTAAAACTCCAACGACATCCATAACACCATCGAACCGGATCCATTGGTCCGAATGGAAAAAAAGGAATTGTAGCTCTTTCAGGTTATAAACTCGAATGCGTTCAGTACTACTAAAAAATGTGAATGAATTACACTTGTCGAATTTTAGTTCGTTTCTAGATAGATCTATCTTTGTGCAAAATGGATGGCAAAATAATTTTAAAAAGACTTGGACGTTCGCACTATGTATGTTTGGTGGTAGAGAAATCTACAAAAATGTGCTGTCGCTTTTTATAGCGAATTTCAATTCGCTCAATTTTCTCTCTCTCTCATTCTCTCTCTCCCCCCCCTCTCTCTCTCTCCCCTTATTCCGTCTCACTGTCTCGCACGGCACAGCGAAATTCTCTGATTCTCTCAGGAACGCGAACACGCAATCGGCCATGACCCGAATCGGATGGGACATGCTCCAGACATGGGTGGGCATCAATGGGACATGCTCGAGACATGGGTGAACATCAGTCTCTATGATTCAAAAGTGACAAATTAAGGAGGTTGGAGCGTTAGCCACAATCCAAGATAATTAAAAAAATATATATACATGTTATTGTCTAGACTATACTGACAAGGAACATCCCTCAGGTGACACCCTTCGATCTTGTTGAAATTTGGATATGTTATAAAGCACCCAAAAGTAAGCGATACGTATTTTTTTTATCGGCGGAAAAACGGTTTTAAGGGGTGAAACCACCCCTTAATATAGTTGTGGTTCAAACCTCAATTTTTTTTTGAAATTTCACTGCAGTGGATTTTTCATTGCTTCGGATTAGAAGAATTTTCGTTTTTGTTACATTAAAATCGGTGGACTCCTTGTGTGTGAGACTGCTATATTACCCCTAGACATGCCTTTTTTCCAGGGGTGGATCCGCCCCTAGAAAACCGTTTTTCCGCCCATCAAAAATCCGTATTGCTTACTTTTCGGTGCTTTATAACATATCGAAATTTCAACAAAATCGAAGGGTGTCACCACACAACAAAATCCACTGATTTTAATGAAACAAAAACGAAAATTCTTCTAATTTGAAGCAATGAAAAATCCACTATGGTGAAATTGCAAAAAAAAAATTAAGGGGTGGTTACACGCCTTAAAACCGTTTTTCCGCGATAAAAAAAATACTTATCGCTTCTTTTCAGTGCTTTATAACATATCCAAATTTCAACAAAATCTGAGGGATGTTCCTTATGAGTCTTTACGATTTGTTTGAATTTTTTTCACCACAAAACACCAGAGATAAAAAATATTTGGACGTATGCAATTTTATGTGCGGTTGGATGGGCAAGACGTTCACGCTACGGGTGACGCAATTTTATTTAGCTATTTAACACCAAGATAAACCATTTCTAATAACGGATTAACGTAAACTAACACTTTGTGAACATTTAGAAAAAAAACCCTGTTGTTCGTCGTGAAACCATATACATTCAATATTGAACGATCAAGGTTTGATGAAAGATTACGAATCTTGGCTGGCGAATGAAGAACATTGCCAACCTCAACGTCCGCGAAGTTTCCATCTTCAGCAATACTTAATATTAATTAACCCCTTCGTTGGCGTTGACGCAATAGTGCGTAAAATAATTGCGTGCTCTGTGTGGCATTGACGCAATGGTGCGTCAACCTTGATTTCCCTATTTAACTTGCTTTGATTTGAAATCGAAGCCTCACTCGGAGATTTTTGTGCTCGCTAAATCCGAATTTGAAGTCAAAATTTGGAAATCCAAAATGGCGGCGCCATTATGGTGGACAAAATAACAAACTTTACTCGATTTAAATGAAAATTAGTACTCCGCGATCTGTGAGGTCGCTTATTACCAATCTAAACTTTAAATTTAAAAATTCAAAATGGCGGCGCTAAAATCGCTGATCGAAATTGAAATTTTTACTCGAGTTTAAAAATCATTATTAACACTTACTAGTGTGCAACATATTTTTTCAAGTTCATACAGACTGCTATTTTATCCGCAAACCGAATTTGTATATTTTATGTTCAGACTCATAATCAGTGACCTACACAACCTATGAGTACCGAGTTTCATCTAAATCAATCTGTATTATTTGTATTTTCATTCGCCATTTTTGTCCTTTATTGTGAATTCCTGAATTTTGAGTTCAGATTCGTAATCAGCACCCTCAAAAACCCCAGAGGTCAAGTTTTCAGGATTAAAAAAACGTCCTCCCATTTTGGGCACTTTTTGTTGAATTCTCTCTGCCAACGAAGGGGTTAATGGTAATAATAAATAATCTCGTAGCGTAAATATAAATAAGCATAATTTTAAATGACTCAAAATTTCATTCTGACTTACATAAAATGTTCCCTGAAGCAGATTTTTTTCATAATAATTATCGATAATGTTATACTTTTTCAACTTGATAGTTACAGAATTTTTTTTCTCATTCACGTAATAAAAATATAAAAAATGCCTAATTCTACGCTTTAATAATATATATTTTATGAAAAATTAGCATCTACAGAATAAATTTATATCTCGTATGCATTTGTTGAGGTTTATTGAAATGAAAATTCATAAACCGTAATTTGCCTAAACTGGACCGCTCCAACCTCCTTAAGACGATTAGCTGGTGTAGGTATTCACCTTCCACAATGATATATCGGTTAGGTTTGTTTTGCGGACGAATCAAATTTTCCAATAAAAAAAAAGATAAAGCATTGGGTGTAAAGGGGTAGTTTCTCGCCCATCGTTCTTCCGACAAGCTCGACTATCGTCTTTCTTCGTGTTTCACGGTAGAACGAGGCCCTCGGGGAACGTGGAATGTAATATTTGAACTACTTGAACTTCGGCGTGGTGCCTCGGGCTATCTTCGGATTAATAAAAAAAAGAGTCTGGAGAGCATCGTGTTGTCGTCAATGGCTAAATTGAATGGAAAATGGGAAAATCTCAGTGTTTTACAGCGCTTTGACGTCGGCCTTCCGACATCATCAATATACAGAAAAAAAATGAATAAAAGCTTTTCAGACGCTAAATTGTCAAGTTTTTTTTCTCTTGTAGACAGGGGGCAGCGAAGAACCATGAAAGGGAAAAGTTGAAGAATGGAACACCCTGATATGTAGATGTATGGCGTGCTTGAACGCCGAAGGGCGTACTTAGCGTGCATAATAAGAGCACTTAAAACGTGGCCGAGTAAAGAGGGCGATGGTGGTCGCACAATGAGAGTCATATCAGCTTTAGGGCGGTTTCAAATAGCTCCTTCAGTTGTCTTCCGGCATCATGCAAAAATATGTGATCCATTTGATGTTGCTCAACCGTGCCAGTGAAACATAAATCACTTCAGCATTTCTGCTGGATTAACAGATTTGGATAAATTATTGGAAAAAGAGCCGAAATAAAATTGGATTTTGATATAGATCCTTAATAAATTTATATATATAAATATATATATATATATATATATATATATATATATATATATATATATATATATATAGATATATATATGAGAGTAGCATGGAGGGAGGGTTGGAAAACGCAAATTGCTTCTTTCCTGGGTCTTATTATCTCCACCCCCTCTTTTTCTATCTCACCCTAGCATTTTCGCTCGCTCTCACAAGACCGAGATCGGAGGGAAGGAGGGTGAAAAATTCCGGTAGTTCTGAAACCCCTGCCGTTCTTCTCGTTACTAAAGACATAATTCACTCCTCTTCGCTTCTTGCTCACGGCCCTACGATAATTGCGTCATATATCCCCTCGTTCGGCTTCCCGTCCGCGAGCGGAAACTCATTTTCAGGAATATTCGATTTTCAATGGGTGGCGAGGGGGTGTTCTTGCACGAGGACCGCGAAGGCGAGCTCAATTTCGTCCCACGCGGAATAAGACATCGGCATTTGAAGATTGACAATGAAAGAATGTATCCCGTGCAGAGTCCGGACTGGGAAATTGTATGTCATGATGTGATGCGTGCTGGGACGAAAAAAGAATAGTACATTGTAGTATCCATTTGATTAATTGTTGATTAATTATCATCAGATGATGACAAAAGTTCGAGTTGATGGTTTTTTTAAATTATTTTTTGAATATTTCGAGGAATTTAGTGATCCTTTTGGTGTTATGTTCGAATACAACTCACGGCTATGCTTTTCAAAACATAATTTTTCAAGATTTGAGGGAAACCAGTCAGCTTTTGGATTTATATGTGAAAAATTAGATTCATGAGAAGAGAAATGAAGTCGAACGAATTGCAGGGAGCCAGTGTTTTACGTGCACGAAAAAAAAATGTCTTCCGTCACAAATACACTGGGCTTTGAGGTATTCCTTTCGCGGAGGGTTGTATTTTGCAGGGGCCTTTCTCAATCATTGGTAAATTACAGTGGCGCTTAAGGGGTTAGGCCACAGTAACGGGTATAAAATCATGTGCGAATTTAATAATTTCGTTTTTCGTATGAAAACGTGATTCGCTCATAAAATTAATTACACATCTATTTAGTATAAATATCAAGCTGTTAGAAAAATATATATATATATATTTTTTTCGATGTACAAAATGACCGACTACTAATATTTTCTTTTGTTATTTTTTTTAGGCGCTTCGCGGCGTGACATTTAGCATCCACAATTTTTTACCTGAAACAAAAAACGAAAATTCTCGTCAATCTACATTAGAATATCTAGAGAAGTACGTACGGAATTTAAAAAAATATTGTTTTATTGAAAAGTTGTAGGTATTTGAACTTAAGAAATGAATTGTCAGAGAAAAATTTCTTTATAACTGCTCATAAACTGCCCATAAAATGAAAAGTTTTCGATTAATCAAAAATTCCGTACGTACTTCTCTGGGAAAAGTAATTAGGAACATAACTTTTAAATTTGAAGTAAATCGAGTGAAAATTGTTGAAGTTATTTGTCACGCCAATTGGAAAAAAGCTGTTTCGAGAAGTTTCGAGTAGTCAGCCATTTTGTACATCGAAAAACAATACAAAATCATTTCTAACAGCTTGCTATTCATACTATATAGATGTGTAATTAATTTTATGAGTGAATCACATTTTCATACGAAAATAAATTGTTAAATTCGCACATGATTTTATACCCGTTACTGTGGCCTAAGGCCTTAATAAAAATAAGTCACAATCAATTTAGGAGCTGGCGAACAAAACTGGACTTGTTTACACTAAATCTAAATTATTTTTAAAAATTATTTTTGTGCCTAAAACTGCCATTTAGCTCGAAAAGGCACCTTTTAACAAATTTTTAGGCGTTCAGAGCCGGATTTGATTCAAAATATATCGGGAGCTAATCAAGGTGTGCTTAAAAAACACGAAGAATAAAACAAATTTGACCTAATGTGGACAAGTCCGGTTTCGTTCGCCGGGTTCTCAATTATTATAACCAACGATAAGCTGGAATAAAAATACTTTGCCCAAGACTTAGACATTTTTACATTTTCTCTGAAAAGTCACATTATTCTTTTATCATTAATATTTACTTTGAACATTAGGTCATTAGTCACATTTAGTCACTGACTACTCATGACTAGGCACAACTTGTCACATTTTTCTAATTTTTATCATTAATATTTACTTTAAACATTAGGTGACCCCTTGTTTTTATTGTCGTTATGGAATCTTTAGATTCTTTGAAATGCGTAAGCAGTTTATATGAGGCATCTAGAGGTATTTAGTATATAAATTATCAGATAGAAATGCCGATGTTTGGAGTCGTGATCTTTTTGTTAAAAGTTCGGTAACACGGCTTTAAATTTGACCAGTAATCCGGGATGTATTTTTACTTGATTATAGACAAAAATCATCTCATTTTCCCAAAGTTCCGAAGCGAAATTCGAAAAATTTCAATCGTTACAGCGCCTCAACGCTGTGCCTAATAGCTCGGATTCGGAGCGGGCGTAAACTTCAAACGCGTTTTTCTCTAAACTGCATTTTCGAAATTGGCGTGCAGGGTTACTTAGAAACTATTAAGCCGATTGAGTTAAAATTTTATGGAAATATTGATAATATTGCTACCTTCTATTTGATGAGAATTATTTTTAAAACATAAGAAAAATAAACTACCCTTTTAATCCAAATTTTACAGGAATTTTGCGTCAAATGTTGATTTTTTGTTGTAAATGTGTACCGTTCTCTTGAATATGCCTTTTCTTCATTTTAATTATTGTCGAATAGAAACTATACATGTTCTTAGTGAAATAATTTTCGATTTTTTTTTTGCAAATCAAAGTCTACGGGAAGCTAAACAGCACGCCAATTGGCAACTCCCGCGGCAACCTTGCTGTAACATTCTGCCACAGCCTCGCTATGTTGATAAATTAATTAAATAAGATTGTTTCGTATACTTAACCCTTCCGTGACAGACTTGTATTTGGCCACGGCTTTCACACACTGGGTCAATTTGACCCAGATTTTACTTCATCCACCTGCCCTTGACAACCCTTCGGTCGCTTTTCATTGAAAAAAATCCGGGATACACTTTAAATATTTCTTAATATGTGAGCATAACTAAAATTCGGAAAGTATAAAATTGAATTGTTGTAAAAAAATCATCGAAATATTTCAGTTTTAGGAAAGTGAGCATTATATTTCAAATTTGTCGGGATCGAAATGACCCAGTGTGTCAAGGAAGGCTTCAATATACCTTGAAGTATACCTACAGTTTGATAAATATAGAATAATTATTTCTTAGCTTAAAAAATCCCTCAAAGTTGCTCAATTTTTCCCGTTTAAATGTACACCCGCCTTGAGTTCCTGCACCATTCCATTCACTCTTGGATAAAAAATCTGCAACAATATCTCCGATTAAACACGAGCCTTCCCAGTCGAGCGACTAGCCACGAAAAACCCACAAAAACATGCTCCTAAAAAACACTATTTTGCAATGAAAAACTGAATTCGTTAGAGAAAAGCGAACGAAAGAACTCATTCGTCGAATTATTCGACGAACGATTTCTTTCGTTGCAAGGAAAAGAAAATTAAAATGGATTAAAACAGACCTACATACATATTCAATCAACGAAGATAGAAAAACCGATAATGCACTTAACCCCGTGACGAAGTTGCGGATCATCAGAAATCCCACGCGCCAGTTCTTACTCCGGTTGTTCGGTGATATTGTTTTTTAATGGCTTCCTCGTGTCTGTGCGTGGGTGTTTGTTTCAGACTGACGAATTGTTCGCAACCGGCGATGCTCGTGTCACCGAGTCTCGCGACTGTCATGATTCTCGACGACGATCACAGCGGAATCTTTGGCTTTCCCGAACGCGACATCGAGCTCGTCGAGAGCGTTGGCCAATATCCATTGAGAGTCGTGCGTTACAGTGGAGCACGAGGTCGCGTTGTTCTCACTTATCGGACCGTCGAGGGAACCGCCAAGCCCGGCAAGCAGTATCAGCACAGCGAGGGCAGCCTCACGTTTGAGGATAATCAGACCGAGTGAGTTTACATACGTATTCCATCAAATACGAAGATATCTGCATATGCAGTGCATGTGCAGTATACGTTTTGCATACTGCAAATATATGATATAACTTTTACGTGCATATATGCATGTATTAGCGTGCGTGCATGCGTGTGCGTGTGCGTGTGTGTGTGTGTGTGTGTGTGTGTGTGTGTGTGTGTGTGTGTGTGTGTGTGTGTGTGTGTGTGTGTGTGTGTGTGTGTGTGTGTGTGTGTGTGTGTGTGTGTGTGTGTGTGTGTGTGTGTGTGTGTGTGTGTGTGTGTGTGTGTGTGTGTGTGTGTGTGTGTGTGTGTGCGATTACAGTGTCTATGATCTAATTTAGAATGTGTATATGTACATATACAAAATCCCATCGAAATCCGTCCAGCGAGTTCAGGTTTCAGCGTGAGAGACAAACAAACGTACGGACAAGCTTTTACTTTTAGATAGCAACAGCGATATAGGATTAACATGGAACATGCATTAATCATATGCTCGCGTATATGTATATATATATATATACACAGGGTGTCCCAGAACTCAACGTCAAGCCGAAACGGGGTGACAGGATTGATTGTAACCATCATGAGAAAAATCAGAAAAAAAAGTAAAGGAGAAAAAAAAAAGCAGAAAAAAATAAAGCAGGGCCTTTCAAAGTAGACAAATTTTGAAAATTTTCAATTCATAGTTTAACAAATAGCCTTAATTCTAGGAAACTTGGGTTTGTTTGGGTTTGTTTCACAATAACCGAAAAATGGTTACAGTTTGACCAAATTTCTAGGTTTTTCTTAAATGCCCATAATTTTCAAACTGCATGGGATAGATTTTTTTTCGGATTTTTCTCATGATGGTTACAATCAATCCTGTCACCCCGTTTCGGCTTGACGTTGAGTTCTGGGACATCCTGTATATATATATATATCCATACATATACATATATATATACATGTACATGGTGTTAGGAAGGTCGATGCAAAGTCTCAAGCGGGTGATAGGGAATTTTTTTTCTTCGCCGTTTTTTCTTCGGCATCGTGGTCAGGAGAGCTTTTTTGACAAATCCTCCCGCCTCCCACTTCCAGAGTGGATGTGTGTGTGTTATTTTTATTCATCCAAAATATAATTTTTTCTGGATTGGTGGGGCTCCGCCCCCGCTCCCTCCCTCCCTCCCGGGTCTTTGGGTCCGCTATTCTGCGACGCATTTTTTTCAAACTTCCAAACCCCATGACTTTTTATGGGGAGGGGGGGGAGGTGACCGTCGCGATTTGTCTTCGCCATCGTTTTCAGGGGGTCCTTCTCTATAAATGCCCCCACCTCCCACCCCCCTCCGAGGTGGGGGTTATTTTGTAAACATTCACGCCTAATTTAGGGAAATTTTCCAAAAATCATACCTACCATGATAACTCGGAATCCTTAGACTTTGGACTAAGGGAATTTGGGTTAGATATGTTCCTAACGATGTGACCTATCACCCCCTTAAGTCTTTGCATCGACCTTCCTAACACCCTGTATATGTATACAGGGTGATTTATAAATACGAGGGTTCCCTTCGCGAGTATACTGAGTGTGTCATTACCCGCGAAACGCTTTTTTTAACGGGTTAGACTTATTGTTAGCTCGTGGCCGGAAAATAGAGGAATCGTCGTGCATTTTTTTTCTGGGCATACATCTGTCGGTTTCCAAATTTTTTTTTTTTTGGCGCTGAAGAGTAAACGTCCTCCACGGTAACCACTGCTGCACGCAAACAAATCATCCGGTACACGAAAATCGTACAGTTTTTGCATGAACTTATCCAGTGCTGGGACGAAGTGTTTAATGGAATATTGATTTTAAAAAAAGGCTTTTTTAAAATCTGAAAAGCTAAAAAGGCTTTTTAAAGCTAAAAAGGCTTATTTAAAATCTAAAAAGCTAAAAAAGGATTTAAAAAAAATTGATTTAAAAAATGGAATATTGATTTAAAAAAAATTTCAATGGATTATTGATTTTAAAAAAAGTGAAAGTGTCGATTTCGGGTGGAAAAAACGATCTATTTTCGTTTATAAGAAAAATATGCATGGGAAAAAAATTCTTCGTTCAACCACTGCTTTTTGATATGTAAAAAAGCTTGCATAATTCGAAGTATATCGTAGTCACCGATTTTGAAAAATTGATTTTAGACAAATCCGTTTAAAGTTCCTCGGTTCGCCGTTCGCCTACCTATAAATGCCCATATCGCTCTTAATTTTGAACCGGAGCGATTTAAAATGAAGAATATTTAAAAATGTTATATTTTGAAAATCCATCGAAAACGAAAAATCGATATTTTCACAAATTTCAACTGGGTGCAAGGTCTTGAAATATCGCGCGATAAAAATTATCACACTCGCTATGTTTTTTGCTTAACGGTTTTGATAATGAACGAAAATTATTAAATCATATTATAAATTTACAAAGCAAGTCTTCGCGGTAATAATTTTACTGAAAACAAATTTTGACTGAAAAAATCGCACTCGTCTAAATGTGGATTCGAATCCGCGCTCGATTCGGCTTCCACGTTCCGCGCGTAATAAAAAAAACTCATCATTGTTCACTCATCGTTGGATTTTGAACTCGAAGATCTGGGCCAATTTTTGTCGCAAGACATTTAAAAAAAGCACTTTCCTCGCAATGACACACTTATGCTTGGAAAGTGAACCCTAATAGTTGGGAATCACCCTGTATGTACATACATTAAGAGAATGATATTTACATCAATTGTCAATGGTTAAATATGGCCAACCGTAGTTCATTAGCAGAGCATTAATTTTGAATCAGAGCGATTTAAAATGAAGAATATTTAAAAATGTTATATTTTTAAAATCCATCGAAAACCAAAAATCGATATTTTCACAAATTTCAACTGGGTGCAAGGTCTTGAAATATCGCGCGATAAAAATTATCACACTCGCGATATTTTGTGCTTAAAGTTTTAAATAATGAACGAAAATTATTAAATCATATTATAAATTTACAAAGCAAGTCTTCGCGGTAATAATTTTACTGAAAACAAATTTTGACTGAAAAAAATGCACTCGTCAAAATGTGGATTCGAATCCGCGCTCGATTCGGCTTCCACGTTCCGCGCGTAATAAAAAAACTCATCATTGTTCACTCATCGTTGGATTTTGAAATCGAAAATCTGGACCAATTTTTGTCGCAAGATATTTAAAAAAAGCACTTTCCTCGCAATGACACACTTATGCTTGGACAGTGAACCCTAATAGTTGGGAATCACCCTGTATGTACATACATTAAGAGAATGATATTTACATCAATTGTCAATGGTTAAATATGGCCAACCGTAGTTCATTAGCAGAGCAACTATTATATAGTCATGTTCACCGAATAATGATTGCCTTAATTACCAGCCTGTAGATATAGTTAATCAAGTTAGTTAACTACCATGTAACTTACTCTCAGTGTGTGTGTGTGTGTGCACACGCACACATGCAATATATATCTATATAGGGTGGCCCTCATTGTGACGGTCAAAATCGGCTAAAATCTAGACTTCTCGTTTCAATAGCTATGCGAATCACCCCCACGTATGTTCTACAGTCATTTTTATTTTGCGAGAAAAAATAATTTTTTATACTTCCTTTTATGTGTATGTACTTTGCTCGCGATTCGTTTTACTTATGCTATCGTTATGTTTTCGCACTTATCGTATCGTTATCGCACTGTCAAGCAATAAATAAATTACCAACTGAACACTAACGTTGATGTCTTAGATTTTGATAAAAAAAAGCATTTTTAAATAGGTTTGAGAGAATCAGTCTCTAAAGATCAGTTATTGATAAAACTCGTAAACTAGTCTAAATGACTCCTAATTGCTTTGAAAAACTAAGAGGAATGCACATACACAAAATATAACAAAAAATAAGAATCAATTCTACAGGAAAACTCGTTAAAAAAAACAAACGCGTTTTACTCTAAAACTGAAAAAGATCGTAGAACATACATGGAGGTGATTAGGATGGGAATCGATACGAGGCGTCTAGATTTTCCGGTAACTCTTTAGATAAGTGACTTTTCCGAAAAATTTGCCTTAAATTTTTGTTGTTGCTATTTTCTCGGTTGTTGGTATATAAATGATGATATTCAGTCGGGGGAAACTGAAATTCACCCTCCCCCCATAAAAAGTTATGGGGTTTTGAAGTTCGCGGAAACACCCGATAAAATGAGGCATTTTTAAACATTTCGACGCCTATATTGGGTTTGTTTGGGTTTTTGAAAAAAATCGAAATGATTTTTAACGATAGTGTGCTCGTAAAAAAATTGATAATGAAAAATTTCAGCTTCCCCCGACTGGATATCATAATTTATAAACTAATAAATGAGAAAATAGGAAAAAAATGTTTTCCGCAAAGTTACCCATCTAAAGAATAACCGATATGAGGCATCTGGATGTTCCTTTTTGACGTCACTTTTCGGGCCCCTTCGGGACACCATAAATAAATAAATAAATAAATAAATAAATAAATATATATATATATATATATTAGGGTGTGCGGAAAAAAATCGCTACTTTTTTTTCGGTTGCATCCACCAAAAAAAGGTGAATTAAGGTAAAAAATGAAGAATCCTCGAAGGAGAGCTCACAAAAAAATTATTTCGAATGGCGCATTGCATTTGAATATTTTCCATAAGAATAACCCAGGAAAATATTGGGATTTCTGAATGTGGTAGTGCAACTCTTCAGGAAAAAATCACACAAAGATGTCATTAACATATTCTCATGGAGAAACGAATTTCCAACGAAGAAGTTTTTACGAAAAATTAGCTCAGAACAACCGTTCAAGTGGAGTCACTGTCTGAAATTGAATTAATAGAAAAAAAAATAATTCGAAAGGCTGTAAAAATCGAATTTTTCGCTTTACGAAAAAACTTTTTGGGGTTTTTTTTGTAGAGAATGTTCTGCTCTAACATACAATTTGCATGGAATCGTTCTCAAAATATTTCTCTGATACAAAAAAGAATCAAGTACAACAAGAAATATAAAAGAAACGACGTCCATCATTGATCGTGTTTCGAAAAGTTTTATTCAATTAATTTGGTTTAATGAGATAAAATAATTTGTTTTTACATTATAATGCTTGATAATCATCGTTCCTTTTCTTAAGAGTCTGTTTGTTGCAATTAGGGTATTTCTGTCGATGATTTTGCACTACGCCCAATAAATATTGTAGCTGCTCTTCGTTTTTTTGTTAATGAACCGTTATATGCTTCTATCAAAGTGACACGACGTTCGGCTACGTTATTAACGACTTTTGGGTTAAAAAAATCTAAGCAACTTAAATAAATGGCATTTTCCGGCCATAATTCAATATTTACTCTCAAAAAATCATGAGGTAAATTGAATTGCTGGAAAAGAAATAAGGATTCTTGAGTGACGAAATCGCTTATGTCTTTTTTCAGCACCATTTCCCAATCATTTTTTTTTAACAATTACTTACTCGGAAGGATTTTTGGATTTTTCTCGAGATTGCAGAGCTTGTACCATTTTTGCCTTCACACTTATCGGCACAGCATTGTCAAAAAACGACAAAGCAACAATTTTCTCGTTAAAGTACCACAAGTGACTAGCTAATTTTTTCGAGGCAGCCTCCCCTACTACAGGATTCACTTTGCAATAACGAATGAAATTTTGTAGCAGTGACAGATCTTGATTCGAGGCCAAAATGAGGGGAAAATGTAGCGGTTTCCCGTTCGTGGCCTTAGTGCCACGATTGCCAGTGCTTCGTGCCAGTGCTTCGTGCCAGTGCTTGTGATTTTGCACTACGAGTGCAAAATCACTCGCAGCGTGTGCCATGGCGCGCACGTCGCTTAAATAAAAAATTTAATTTCAGACAGCGATACCACTTGAACGGTTGTTCTAAGCTAATTGTTCGTAGGAACTTTTTTTGTAGGGAATTCAATTCTCTATCAGAATATCTTAATGATATTTTTGTGAGATTTTTTTCTGAAGCGTTTTACCACGACGTTCAGAAGTGCCAATATTTTCCAGTATTATTCTTATGGAAAGTATTCAAATGCAATGCGCCGTTCGAAATAATTTTTTTTTGAGCTCCTTCGAGGTTTCTTCTTTTTTTACCTTAATTCACCTTTTTTTGGTGGATGCAACCGAAAAAAAAAGTATCGATTTTTTTCCGCACACCCTAATATATATATATATATATATATATATATATATAGGGTATCCTCTTATGAATGGATAACCCTGCAACCTTCAAATCATGCCCTACTCTATGCTTGAATTTTAGTTTAGTAAAAGTCCCACGATTTTCGAGATAAAAGTCATTTGCATTTGGTTTATCGCACGCCATTTCTACGAATGTTAACGTTTTTTTACCCGATTTAAAAAAAAGTACTCTCGGTTACTTGTATTATTTAGAAAAGTCTTCTTTTTAACCTTAAATGTTAAGGAAACTCGATGAAGAAAGATCTTATGCAGAATTTTCAATTAAACAATTTACAATGGGTGTAAAAAAAATGTACCACGCATATCGTGCCAATTACTTTAAAAAGTTGCTTAGTTATCGTCGATTCGTATAATTTGTAGAAATGGCATGCGAAAAACCAAAAGCAGATGATTTTTCTCAAAAAACACCATAAAGCCCAAAATCTCGAAAACCGTGGGACATTTACTAAACTGAAATTGCAGCATACAGTAGGACATGATCTGACCTATCAACAACTTTCAGGTTTATCCATTCATAACAGGCTACCCCGTATATATGTATAGAGGATATAAAATTAATGTATGTTCCATGTTAATCGAAGCACTGCTACCATGTAAAAGTAAATATGGAGAGTATGGGGGAATATGGGGAAAGATTATTTTGAAGACGTCCGCCAGTGTGGTATGTCTTCATAGTAGCCTATCGTCCGTATACTCGAAATTACGGACACCCCAATCGCTTCGTAATCACCGTGAAAAAATGCAAGCATCCTTATATAAAGGCCATTTCAAAGTTCGGTCCCCATCATCCATAATTTGTTGGCAAAACTGCCAGCTGTGCTGATAGCTAATATCCTATAGATGTAACCGCTTCGAAATGTTCTTTCCCCATATCTGCGCACACACGCATGTTACGGGGAGGGAGGGGGGGGGGGGTTAGTTCACGATAACAGAAATGAGCAGACCGAGGGAAAAAGGTTACAACGATTTGGAATGCATACATGCAGTGAGAGCAAAAACGTGGTAACGAAAGGTACGGCGAACGTAAAGAGCTAGAAAAAACACATGAGGTGTAAGTGGGCCAATAGGGGGCGGGAAGCCCCGAGGGTGCTTTGGCGTAATGTTCCGGCTGCCCTGCGAGCTAACCCCCTCGGCCATCACCGCCGTCTACGTCTATATATGTGCCAACCAGCGCGTTGCTTTTACCTCTGACTCGTAACAAACACTCGCACGAGCGAGCTTTTTTTTTTGCTGGCGCTGCATCTGTCAAACTCGAGGAATCGGCCGTTGGCCTGTCATTATCCTGACGGCAAAAAAAAAAAAAAAATAACAAGCACCGGTGTGAAAATCGTGCGGTCGATTCTGGAGGTATATGCTTTGGGGGCAAATTCCGAGTAATTGTGTGTGTTTTGAAATTCAACGATAGGGAGAGCAAGTTTAAGGGATCATCACAATGCAACGGGTCGAAAAATAGCTGATTGTCGGGATTTTTTTTTCGATGGTTAAAATACACTAGTCTGATTTTTTTACGTCAAATCAAAGCATTCATGAAAAACAGAAAATAAATTTTTGAACGTTTATTTATTTATTTTTTCACATTTTTTTAATAGTTTCAAATGTCTTTGAAAAAAATGTGTCCTCATGGTGTACACGGTTGTGGCCGTAAATACGATCCGAAGTAAAGTTTGTAAAAGAATTACTAATCAGTATGAACGCCGCTATGCAGGTTTTTTTTTTACCAAAATTGTCAAAATGGCGGAGATTTGATAAAAAGGATCGAATTTAGCATATTTCTCGACAGTTTTTCGTTAAAAAAATATGAAGATTAAAAAAAACTTCTATAGCAAGATAAGGAAAGGCGTGAAGAATGTGTGTGAAAATTTGAGACGGATAGCTTGAAAAAACTTCCTTTGAGAGTGTACTCCGTTTTGAAAAACGACATTTCGAGAAAAATACGTTTAAAGTTTCGAGTGCTGAATTTTCATATAAATTGTTTACTTACGATCAATCGGCGATGCATGGTCCATGTTTATGGCCGTTTATGCTATCAGATGATGCAAAAAAGTCGATTTAAAAATTTGTTTACGCTGTGATGATCCCTTGAAAATATTTGTGCACTGAAAATCGATTTGGAGTGGGTGGCTTTTCGATTATTACTTTACGGTCTCGCTCTCCCTCTTTTTCTCTCAGTAAGTGGTACTAAATCACGAATTAATTACTTAAGTGAGGGTACAACTCCAGGGGCCGGAAAAAGGTGAATTCTAACATTTTTTTAAGGACACCCAGTTGATGAAAAAAAAATCGCCTTGTAGTTTTTATTCTATATATCTTCAAGTATCTTTACAATTTTTTTTTACAAGAATTTGTCACAAAATAAGTCACCCTTGTCCGATGGTGTCCTGCGGCCGGCAAGAGTCATCCTCCAATTTTTTATCCGGAACGAAAATTCAAAATAATTTGAGTTCTGGATAAGATGAGCCTTCGGAGTACGTAGAAAAATCGAAAAATAACGATTTTCGACAAAATGGTGGATGGTTACAAAAAATCGTTTTCTCTAAAAAAAAAAAAAAAAAATCGCCGAAACAATTTTTATCGCGGAAAGTGTTCAGCATATCGAAAATTCCACATGTACTTTGACGTAAAATGTTCAGCAACGTAATTTTGTTGCAAAATATTGTGAAAAAATTGGTAAATATACTTAAGATATGTAGAATAAAAGCCACTGGATGGATATTTCATTCTGTTGGCTGCGATGCCATGAAAAATTGTCGAAATTCACCTTTATATCCAGGCTCTAGGTTGCTAGTCTCCCTGAAGGATGTAGCTATGGGAGATACAATTCCAGGTAGCGGAAATTGAAAATTTCTCAATTTTTTCCTTCGTTTTAAAGCGAGATCAATCTCCATTGGCACAACTCAAATTTTGAGACCTCTAATTTTCCGTCGAAAGTTCTTTTTTTCGTTAAATGATCGTTTCGATTGTATTAGTCTCTATTGAACTCCATTGTGACGAAACTCTTGCGAGTGCTTTACGACTTCCATCATTTCCGAGCCACTCAACAGTTTCGTAAAAGTGTTTGCAGGAACGAAACAAGAAATCAATCATAGTTTTAGTGCCTTGCAATTAATTGCACTGGAATTATATAGTAACTGATAGTGACATTTTCCAAGTTTCTTTCATACATAGTTCACCCACACATAAAATCTAAACGATATATGTACCATTGTTCGATCATGATTTTCCTCGGCATATCGTGAAGTCATACAACCAGACCCCCTACCGTCCCATAAAAAAAGCACACAAGCTTACTCCAAATTGAAAATCCCATCATTATTGAACTGTTAAGTGGCCCAATCCTAAATTTTGCATACGAGGCTAGAACACACGAAGTAATAACGCATCCAATTTTAATCACCATGCTAGCATTTCTCTCCCATACATCCTTAAAAACAGTTTGCGAGTATATTAATTATTTGCTAAACAACAATAGTTTAAAAACACCATTGATCATTAATATTCGACATGCATATTTTTTTAATTAAAAAATCATTCGTTCCAATTTCTTACCGAAATTAATGATTGCACAGTAACTTTACCGATTTTATTTGAAGGGTTTCTTTGTTGTCTTTTTTGGGCCATAAAACGTTCGATCTTTTACCAATTTTTTATGCAAAGAATATTAAAGGCAGAATGTTGAAATTTGGTATGTTCACTAAGCGGTCTTTGTTGAACATGATAATATTTTTTTTTAAACATGGTACCTATGTCGGTGCGCCGACGATATTCCTCGCTAGCGGAAGTCCTAAGCCCTGAACAGTTGATCTGAAGCAACAGAAAAAAAAACATAATTTTACGAAGTAAAATATTGTGTACATGTCGAACTAGAATCAAGAAGAAACATTAAAAAATAAAAATAAATATTGAGCGTTCGAAGGGGAAGTGTAGTGTTTTAGCAAAAAATGTTGCAGTTTTTCGTTCGTAAAATAAAAACGTTTGAATATTTTTGGATAATTCTAGTTCAACTAATGAAGACGTTTATTGTACACGTGCCTGCTAAATTTTCTAACGATTGCTCATCTAGGGCGAGTAGGAGAACTTCCGCAAACTTGGAATATCATCGCCGGTGCACCGACGTACCTGGCTCCTCCCACTCCCAGTACCATGTTTTGTCAAACTTAAAAAAAATATAATCATGTTCAATAAGGAGCGCTTAGTAAACGTACCAAAATTCAACATTCTATATTTAATATTTATCGCATGAAAAATTGTTGAAAAATTAAACATTTTTGGCCTAACAAAGTAAAAATCTCCCTTGAACTAGTAGCTGACAAGAAACATCACGTAAGTGCCCGCCTTCGATTTCGTTGAAACTCATATAAGTGATGAAGCATTGAAAACTAATAGACATGTATTTTTTTATCTGAGGAAAAACGGTTTCAAGAGGGGAAACCGCTCCTCAAAGAAAGGCGTGTCGAGGGGGGGGTTTTGCTGTTTCACCCACAAGCAGTCCATCGATCTGAATGAAACAAAAACCAAAACTCTTTTAATTTAAGTTGATGAAAATTCCACTGTAGAGTAATTGAAAAAAAATAGATTGAGAGGTGACACGCCTTTCTTTGACGGGTTGTTCGCCCCCTTAAAAACGGTTTTCCGCAGATAAAGAAAATATACGTGTCTACCCGTGCAGAAATTTTGGCAGGGATACAGCTGGATTCTGACTTGTATCCCGGGCTCCTAGTCGGGATCTAGTCCGATATCGGATCAGATTCGAAGAATAAATGTAAGATCCGTAAACTGGATTCCATTAGGGATCCAAAACCGGATCCTTTAATGACTCTAAATAGATTCCCCATGGAATCATTGAGGAATCTGGGAAGAATCACGGGTGAATACGGGCTGAAATAAAATGTCAAAAATGGAATTGTGACATGTTAAATTTATTATAAAAATAAATAACATTTATAAAGTTTTGGTGCATTAAACTATCAGTAAAAAAAAATATTGGTCCAAAGATTCAAATGGCAGATCGCGCTCATCGCGAGATTTTGATGTGAATTAAAAAAAATTCACATCAAAATCTGTGAATGCAAATGTATTGACAAGAAATTATAAATACAAAAAAATTCACAAAACTGGTTGTGAATTTTTTCGTATTTAAGACAAATTAAAATCAAATTCAAAATGATTAGATTAAAATTTGCGCCAAAAGCGAGTTCGTACGTATTTTGAGAGAAAACATTGCCTCGAGGCAAAGAAATTTTTGCACATAACTTTTTGTGCGAACATTTCTTTGCCTCAACACAATGTTTTCTCTCAAAATACGTTTACACTTGTGGTGTAAATTCTAATATAACTGTCGTGAATTCGATTTTTATTTTCTCCAACTTGAGGAAATTCACAACTCATTTTGTGATTTTTTTCATATTTATAATGTAATCTTTGAAACTCACAACATTTTTTGCAAAAATTTCTTTGCCTCGACGAAATGTTTTCTCTCGAAATACGTAAGAACTCACGGTTGGTGTAAATTTTAATCTAATCATTGTGCATTTGATTTTAATTTGTCTTAAATACATGTTTATACCCACCGACATGTCGGTGGGTATAAACAGAGACTTATTCCCTAAAACCGGTATCCCGGTTAGAATCCAACTTGCATCAGTATCGGAATATGTACGACGACGATGGAATAATTTTGAAAATTTTGGCATCACGTGTATTTTCGGTATTACTATGTAATTCCTATCTATAGATAGGAATTTTATAGATAGGAATCTATAGACAGAAATTCCTATCTATAGATAGGAATTCCATAGTAATACAGAAAATACACGCGACGCCAAAATTTTCAAAATGATGCCATCCTTGTCGTACATATGCCGATACTGATGCAAGTTGGATTCTAACCGGGATACCGGTTTTGGGGAATCCATGACAAATCCTGATCGGGATTTGATCGGACATAGGGTATCCCGGTCAAAACTTCTGCATGGGTAATAGTTCTCAATGCTTCATCACGTGTATGAGTTTCAACAAAATCGAAGGCGGACACTTGAGGATGTATTGCCCGTAGAGTCTCTATCAAAAGTGAATTTCGGCGAGAATTTTGAGTATTTTGCGATGAGATTACATTTGTTTAAATCAACCACATTGAAGATGCTAAGAACATTAACTTACAGTAATAATAACGCAAAAAAGTTATAAGTAAATTGTTGAAAGAAAGATTGTTCATCAAATGCCCGGCGAAGCACTTTTTTTATATTATAAAATGAATTCGTAGATTTTTCTCAATAGGTATTAATTTTTAAGAATTTTCTTTCTATTTTCGTTAAAAAAAATTTAATGAAAAAAATTGATGAAGAGTCACGAATTTTCCATATATTTTCGGAGCAATATTCCATATTAAATCCAAGAAGTGTCCGCGGTATTGAACCAACAGTGTTTTCGAAATAGACTGAAGATTCTTTAAAAAATCACATGTATTCAAAAAAATATCATAATACATTTAATGTCACAAAAAATCAAGTTCACCGAAGATTTGTTGAACAAATTTTTGTTTAAACACTTTATTTATACATTTTTGGCATTCTTATTATTCAAAACCAATGTTCTTAGCATCTTCAATACGGTTGATTTTATTCAGATTTTAATGTTATCGCAAAGTACTCAAAATTCTCACCGAAACTCACTTTTGGTAGAGAATGTACTCACAATGAATTTTCCAATTGCTGCGAGTACGAAAAAATAGACTCATTTCCCCCCCCCCTCCCGCAGTACCGATTATAATTTCCAGCGCGAGTCGGCGCTAGGAGAAAACGATAATCGCACAGCTGTACCCTGCAGAAAATAAATGTTCTATCGCTTCGATTCGATCGCCGATATTACCCCACACAGCTGCGCGCGTAAATATATGAAATCATCGCGTTTTTTCGGAAAAGAAAAATCCTCGAGGCAGTTGGATTGCAAACGCTTCGGGCCGATCGACGAAATGAAAATTTTACGTAACCCAATTGCCGCGTCGACACGTTAAGCCGATATTGAATTAAAATCGTGTCAGGACGGGGGTTAGGGTGCACAGCAGAATCGAAAAAAAAAAAAAAATGTGCCCGGGCTGTAGTTCGAGCATGGCGTTTTAGTACGCAGCAGAGGATGGAATATGTCGATAGGCAGGCGGGAAAAGGCCAAGCTCTGGCCTGGTGCCGATATGCGAGTAACATCGTTGACAAACACTGAGAAATCGTTAAATTCACGCGGCACACACACGTGCGAGTTTGGCGAGTCATTGTTTCGTCCGAGGCTTGCGAGCTCCGGAAGTTTCGCGAAGAGACGGCAAGCACGTTCTCGAGGTCGATTTCGAAAATTGCGAAATTCCGAAAGCGCCACTAACGTCGGGTATGTAGATCGTGCGTTTTCATGAAAAACCGAGAGAGCGAGGAAAAGAGGCGGACGATAGGGACGACGAATGGTGGACGGGAGGGTCGGATCGAAGAAGAGGGAAAAAAGGAGGTACAGGAGCTCCTGAAAGGCATCTTGGACTGTTGGATACCTTGCGTATACCTGTATAGATACTACAACTATTGCTACCAATGGCCTATGTACACAATGAAGGGGTATGACATCGTGGATAACGACATTATACCCGGAAAGCAAGTTTTGCGATACTATCGCGATCAGATCCTGCAGGACATTTATTTGGATATACTTATACAGGGTGTCCCTCTTATCTCTGCCACTCGAAATCACTCGGTAATTATCGACGTCGCAAAAAATGTTCCAGACAAAAGTTGTACGGTGTGAAGGGGGCCATCAAGTGCGACCAATTTTTTTTTTTATTTCGGTGGAGTCGGTGACGCACAGTGAAGGTCACCTCCACTTTTTTAAATGAAATTATATACATTTTTTTGCAACCATCTTGTGGAGCACCTCAAGCCGCATCTAGGGGGTCAAAGTCGTTCAAGGTCATTCAAGGTCAGTATCGATGATACAAATATTTGGTATTCATCCGAGATATTTAGATATCTCGGATGACTACCAAATATTTGGTAGTGATCCGAGATATTTAGATTTGTATTTCATTTTAATAGGTGACCCTGAATGCCCTTGAACGATTTCGCCCCCCTAATGTTTTTTAGGCAGCTTGAGGTGCTCCACAAGATGGTTGGAGAAAATGTACCATTCCATTTAAAAAAGTGGAGGTGACCTCCACTGTGCATCAACGCCGCCGCCGAAA
The DNA here is from genome assembly GCA_964007375.1 of Ophion obscuratus. Taxonomy (NCBI): domain Eukaryota; kingdom Metazoa; phylum Arthropoda; class Insecta; order Hymenoptera; family Ichneumonidae; genus Ophion; species Ophion obscuratus. Next base: position 26,308,374 of record OZ023312.1, read on the forward strand.
CAAAAAAAAATTGGTCGTAGTTGATGGCCCCCTTCACACCGTACAACTTTTGTCTGGAATATTTTTTTGTGACGTCGATAATTACCGAGTTATTTCGGGTGGCAGAGATAAGATGGACACCCTGTATATATATGTACATGTATATACAGGGTGTCCCATAACTGAATGCGTTCCCTGAAACGGGGGATTGGGGGTGAAATTTTGAGTCGATTGATATAAGCATGTGTGGGTCTCAGATCAATACCTGAATTATTATAAATTTTTAAAGGCGAGCCAATCAGGTGCGCCCGCTTTTAAACGTTAATAATAATTCAGGAATTGATCTGAGACCCACACATGCTTATATCAATCGACCCAGAACTTAACCCCCAATCCCCCGTTGCAGAGAATGCATTCAGTTCTGGGACACCCTGTATACATACATACACATATATGAATATGTGTACACACACACACACACACACACACACACACACACACACACACACACACACACACACACACACACACACACACACACACACACACACACACACACACACACACACACACACACACACACACGCACACACACACACACACATATATATATATATTGTCAGGTTGGCCCAACATATGATCCGGGCCTGGTCACGCTGTAGGACAGAGTCCTTACTTAGTTTCAGGCGATAGTCAGACAATAGGATCCACGGTTTGCAGAAATTCGCCTGATCCGGTTACCTTTAGGCGATGGTCAGGCAACTGGACCTATATACAGTTTGGCGCTTTTTACACGGCTAATCTCTTGTCAAACACCACACGAACTATATATTCTGCGCGGCGTCAAAACGTCGAGACATATTGTCCACTCTATGCATACCTTTTGACATACCCTGACAACATTTTTTTATTGATATTGACTATTATATTTTTATATAATATAATAGTTATATATAATGATAGGGTACTTATTATATTTTTTATTTCCTTAGTTCCAACGTATTCCCTTGCGGGTTTTTACGTATTGTCGTTCCCAATGAAACTCTGTTCGATCACCCCCGCACTTCGCTGATCCAACCTGACTTCCGTTACGTCCACAGCCGTCTTAAGCTACACTATACCGCATTTGCCGAGAGCATGGGGAAAGTGTGGAAAACGAAATATGTTTAATAAACATATTTTGTGAATTCACCACCAAAAATATTCATTCGTTTATTTCTTATAAATCAACATTTTTTAAATTTGAATAAATTATTCTTTATCGGCTGTTGATTATCGCATGATTTCTCAAATTCACGTGAAAACTAAAGAAAACAATCCAAAATTTCGAAACATATAGACTGAAACATTTACCCACGATGGGACCGGCAGCTAAAATCCTCAGATCGATCAAAGTTTTTTTGAGAATTTTTCGAAAAACATTAAAATGGGTCATCAGCTCAAAATTTTTTTTGCCTAAAACTAAAAAAAAATCATTGGAGACGATAATTCTGATTTGTATTCCACTTATTCCCGGAAGGTGCATTTAGGAAAAAAAGTTTGAAAAAAAAAACATCGTATTTTATCCATTTTTGACGAAGTTATGAGTATTACAATAATCGAGTGTTGAGATAAATCCATTTTTCATAAATGAATAGACAACAAAATTTAAAAAAAATAAAGGCAGCTTGTTTTATAGGATTCAATATCATTTTAAAGAATCAACCGAATGGAAAGGGGTCGAGTCGAGAAGTGGCCGATTTGGTATGGAAACGCCCCATATACAGTGGATAGAAAAAGCATTCGCAAACCTTTCTTTTTCCGTGCTTTTTGTGAGGATTTCCATGAGCATAAACTATTCACATTATAATCAATATTCAGTGTCCGTATTTCGAACAAGCTATTTAGTATTAAAAAAAGCGGCAAATATACATATATATTTTTTCTTAACACCATTTCAGAGAAGCGACGTGTGCATATACTTTTTTTTATTCCACTATGCATATACTTGTGGGCATTCGTATGCATGAGTGAAAGTCTAAATTTTTTCTGCAAGCTACAGAGACTCTGCGTGGTTCGTATTTGTCGAAAAATTTCGTCACGAATTTTCATCACTTTCAGGTTCCAAGATCTGCAAGGGTGTAAGACGTGCAAGTAATTTTGCTAACTCGTGAGGGCACAAGATCAGTCCAAAGCTCCTTGTCTACGTGTGAAAGAAAAACTGATAATTATTCGGCTTCTCTCGTTGTTCCTTTTGTCGAATTTCTCGCTGCTTCTTCACCTTCCGCGGGCTAAAGACCCGAGAAAAAATAACGGGAGAGAAAAGCTAAGCTTATGAGCCCCTTCGTAAAAATGCTCGCAGGAAGTTTCTCGCGTGTACGTACGCTTGAAAAAGAAAAGGAGAAGTTAAATATTTAGAAGTTCATGCTCGGGTGTCTGTGTGTGCATCCGTGTGTGAACGTACTCACAGGTGAGTTCACCGGAGGCGACTATTTTCACGAACAGCAAAGGTGCACGAGAATTCCGCAAGTAACCCTGAACATAAAGTAGAAATTTCGCGCCAAAGTATGTTTGTGCACTTTTTTCGTTAGGCGAATGCGAGGAAAAAGACCGAATCCCATTTCTCCATTCGTTGCCGCGAGATATACTTGGGAGAAAGAAAATAAAATGAAAACCGAAAAGTAAAATAAACAGAGACGATTTCGTTGTGAGAGGAATTTCGTGCTTTTCCCTTCTGCAGCGTTTGGAAAATCACGAGTCCCTAAGCCGATTCGAAAATTCGCGAGATATATAGAGCCGAAGTTCTTTTATTTGTCTCTCACTCTCTCTATTATCATTTTACTATTTCTTACTATTTTTTACTATTCTTTTACTATTTTTATCATTTTTTATTACCATATTTGAATTTAAAAATAGTAAATATGTATTTACTATGCTTTTGATCTTTTACTATTTTATTTACTATTTCTTCGTCCAAAGCTGGTTAGGCTAGCCTTAAATTTGAATATAGTGAATATTTATTTACAATATTTTCACTCTTTTACTATTTTTTAAAATGATTTCTCGGTCCAAGACATGTTAGGCTAGCGAATATTCACATATCGCCACTGTGACGGCTCGAATGAGGTCGTTTTTTCCAGGTTTTTGTTTACTAGATTATTTATTTGAGATTTGGAAAAAAGTATGTCATTAAACCTAAAGTGAACTTATTACGTGGGGATTTTTATTTTTTTTTAAATAAAAATTAGCAACGTTATTAAGGTACAATAGAGCCCGTGTATGAAAAATGTGGTCCAACGTCCGAATCGCTAACTTAACAATGGTTGGTCTTAAAAATAAAAATAAAAAGTTTTGTAATCTATATAAATATATTTCTTGTTGTACGTAGCGGTTTTTTCGAAAAGGAAATTCACAAAATGGCGGGTGGTCAAAAAGTATTATTTTGGCTAAATTTGAACTCATATTCGGGGGCTTAAAAAATACTAAATTGAAAAATAATCTACGCACAACGATAGCTACTGCAATTACGAAAATGTTCGTTTTTTATAATTGAAAATCGGACAACCATAGTTAGGGTTGTGATTCCGATCAAGTCGAGAAAAGTTATTTCGAAAAAATTGCGAATGTATGTTTTGGTGTACGTAAATCGTTGTGCTACCTGCTCTCAGTAAGTCGTTTATAACTCGGTCAATTTTCAATATTTTAACTTCAATATTTTTGCACATATTCTCGAATGTGTATACTTTGAGAAAATGCAAAAAATCCATTTTTTAACCTGTCACAGCGGTGTCCTGCCTTAAAATAAAATAATTTAGAATTATCACCAATCATTGTTAAATATTTACCGTTCTCGTACTATTGCTACTGTCGTAGTGAAGTATAGTTTTCTTTCATTTCCACTTCTTATAATCATTATTATATCCTGAGATAAAAATATTAATTTGCCCGATGGTTGTGACCAGGGTATGAAATAAGCAATCAATGAAGGCCTTAGGCCACTCCAGAGGCCGAAAAATAGGATTTTTGGGGATTTTTTTTTCAGAAAAACTATAAAATATATTGAAATTACAAAAAAGGGTGTTTATCATACATATCAGTGACTGTATACAATAATTTTTTTGAAGCGATTAATTTAAAAACGGCGGCTGTGCAGCGTTTTTGCGATGACGTCTCCGTTTTTCCAGGGTCCACGGTCGGGCAAACAGCACCTGTAATTTTTTAATTATAAAGAGCCAATGAATTTTTTTCGATTATATATAATAACTGCTATAGAAGTACGCAGGGTTTTTTTTCGATAGATTGATTTTTGGCCAAATGACGCACGTCTAAAGTGGAAAGTGAAAATTTTGCCTAAAAAATCGTCAGATAATTGTTAATAACAAATGAACTATGCAATATACAAAAAAATCCTACGTACTTCCATAGACAATATATTTTTCAAGATATATTCAACATTTCAAGTGAAACGGTTGAAAATGGTCTGAGTTTTATTTCCGGCCAACTTAGAAAATGCAGTTTTGAGATAAACGCATTCGAAGTTTTGAGTAACTCGCTGCTAACCAGGCGGCCTTGTACTAAAATTCGGAAACCGAGTACTTAGAGATTTTTCCCGGCCATAATCTTTTGGGACATTATTTTTGAGGTCCTAGGAGACCATTAAAAAAAATCGATTTTTCGAAAATTCTTGAGTGGCCTAAGCCCTTAATCAATCTCTCTCCGGTATCCGAAACATCTTGATTAACGAAGAAATTAAATACGCGCAAGCTTTATCGTCAGCCTGGTTGGAATAACAAATGAGAAGACGACGATAATCCATCCACTGTCATAACTTTGCATCACAACAGAGGCCGAATCGATATTTTCTTATCGATTCGACGTTTTTTTTTCTTCAAATAAACGAGTGACTGTTAAATGTATTGTTGCAAAATGAAGTACATGCTTAATTTAAAAAAGAACCGTAAATAATAATTCAACGTGTGGCAGATAAAAAGGCGAATTGTTGCCACCGTTCTTGTCACAACTGGAGACGTAAAATCTTAGATCATCGCATAATTATATAAAGTCGATATCTCATTAACATATTTGCCATTCGAGCATTTTCATTTACCAGAAGTATTTAAACATTGTACAATTTTCTATGAAATGTCAGGCCTTTATTTTTTGTCATCAATTTATATTATAATTTGGCTGCGTGACATCTGATCCGACGACAAAATATCCGCGACAAAATATCCGAAAGATAAAATATCCTCATGACGAAACATGAGGATATTTTGCAAACAAACAAACAAAAAAACCCAAACAAGCTCAAACATATCCGTCACATATTAATAATTTCTTCATTGAACCCAAACAAACAAAATCAAAACAAACAAACCCAAACGGATCCGTCACATATTAATAATTTTCCTCCTTTTTATGATCGAATAAATTTCAACGGCATGACTGTACACTTGACAAGGAATAAATTTCAACAGCATGACTGTACACTTTAAACTGTATATAATATCGGCAGACATTTTGTCTTGCGGATATTTTTTCATGAGGATATTTTGTCTTGCGGATATTGTGTCGTCGGATATTTTGTCGAGGATATTTTATCGTCGGGTCAAAACGCGTGTTACCTATAATTTATATAATTTCTAGGCCCATATCGTAAATGAAATTCGTATTTTTACAAAACGAATCGACTCGAGCCGAGCACAAGTGTATGAAGATCCACAGTAAATGGACAACTCGAAATAAACCATAGGCTCCAATGGCCCCAACGTATCTCGAAACACGTCAAAATAACGTTTGCCGAAAAAGAACCCCAATGATCCAACGAGGGTACCATTCGTGTTGAAATTGTTTTTCCCGTGTGTTTGAATAATAATAATGTACAATGGTTTTTTCGAATTCAGTTCGGGCTCGAACGAAGCTGTATACAAAACGCTGAAAACCACGACTGGAACGCCTTGGTGGTAGGGTTTGAAATGGAGGATCGAAAAGAGAGGTTCGAACAAACTTAGGTTTTTTTCTCATAGGAATTCAATCTTCATGAGAATCGGAGGTTATTCTCGAGTCTCGCGCGGAGCTTTTGCCGAGGATGAATGAGGGTGTACGATGGAGAGGGCCAATCTTGTGAGTGAGTGTGTGTGTGAGAGAGAGAGAGAGAGAGAGAGAGAGAGAGAGAGAGAGAGAGAGAGAGAGAGAGAGAGAGAGAGAGAGAGAGAGAGAGAGAGAGAGAGAGAGAGAGAGAGAGAGAGAGAGAGAGAGAGAGAGAGAGAGAGGGAGGGAGGGAGGGAGAGAGAGAGGGAGAGAGAGAGGGAGAGAGAGAGGGAGAGAGAGAGAGAGAGAGAGAGAGAGAAGCGAGTGATGATAGATTGGCAAACTGGTTCGGTCACGGTTCAGGCTCATTTGAAAGGCGAATTCGGCGAGGTCTGGTGGCGGCTTTCAACAAGAAAATTGAAAACGGTTCTCACAACGATGCCTCACTGAACGGGTAAGGGGTGTCTCTTTTTTTACCGGTGCAAACGAGGGCGCCATCATACAAAACGGATCCGAAGAGAATGAGAGATGGAAGAGACGGAGTGAGAAAGAGGACGGGCGAGGGGGAATTAAGCTACACCGACAGAATGATATAGAACCGTATTCTACAAACCCATGAAAGAAAACTAAAGATTATTGCAAACGCGGATTATTCATCCATTCTGAAAAATGTAACCATACAGTCTGTAGAAAATGTTTCGTTCGTAGTTACAATGCGAGACGGGGAAAATATCGAGACTCTGTAAAGGCCAGAAGAAGTGTCAAAGTTTAAAGGGTAGATATAAGTCAATTGGCAATACCGATAACTAGTAGTGTGGACATTATTTCAACGTATAATCGCAACTGATGAAATGTAAAAAGACTCACAAGGAAAGGTTGCGAGGTCGATATTTCCGATTTCGATGAAATTTGGCATGCTTGTAGAATGGATAAACATAGGCAACACGTATTTTTTTTATATTTGCTAATTTATGGATATGGATCATTTTACATTTGATAGTTATTTCACACGTCAGCCCTATGTCCTAATCTCAATGTCCTATGTCACAATCATTGAGATATGATTTTTGTTCGTTTTTTTTTAATTACCCGAAATTTCGCCTTTAAATCGTCATAACTTTTTTATTTGTGGTTGTAATAGCACGAAAAAAACTTTTCTTCTATTCTGTAATGTATGTTTATTATAAATAAATCATTATTTAATACAATTTGTTTCAAGAAAGTGACTCTTGAGCTTCCAGTCTCAAGAATGTGTAAATGTATGAAAAATATCAACTCCTAAATTGATTATAAAAAAAACGTATTCTCTTTATTTTTACCACACAATTAATGATTTCTATGACATGTAGCATACCGTTGCGAAGGGTATAAAGAACTTTTTGAAACGAAGCTGAGTTCAAAATACCTTTTAGTTTTTTTTTATAATGAATTCGGAAGTTGACATTTTTCATACATTCACCCATTTTTTAGATTTTGGAAGATCATGAGTAATTTTCTTGAAACCAATTGTATCAAATAATGATTTATTTATAATAAACATACATTGCAGAATACGATAAAAGTTGTTTCGTGCTATTACAACGGCAAACAAAAAAGTTATGACGATTTAAAGGCAAAACTTCGGGTAATTAAAAAAAAAACGAAAAAAATCATATCTTAATTACCGTGACACTTAGGAACGAGGAGTTAAGGGTGAAAAAATTAGCAAATGATCCCCTCAATCCCCAAAAAATTGTGTCGGTCCATGTACCGAACACCCTGTATACAAAAGATTTTTCTCGTAGATTTTTTTCAAGTGCTCGCTCCCATCGGCCAGTCTTCAAAAGACACGTGGGTGACGTAGGTAAGCGATTAATCAAAGGAAATCTCCCCCTATACGTGCGGTGGCTAGGGCGTTTGAGTTCGATATTCCCACCCTCTCTCTCTCTCTCTCTCTCTCTCTCTCTCTCTCTCTCCCTCTCTCTGCCTCTCTATCGTTCGAGTCTTCTGGCTTTTCAACGCAATCCTGAGGATCTTTCTCACCGCTCCGCCCTTGTCAGGAAAGTATCGTCAGGGCGAATGGTTCGCCCTATAAATCTGTCGAAAGCTCCGAGGGTTGGGGACTCGCCCACCGCTGTCTAGTAACACTGTGGGGCTGTCTCCGAGGGTTTTGCGGCTTCGATGATGGCGCGAGAGCATTCTGCCGCAAATAAGATCGCATGATAATAATAATAATCATTATTATTATAATCTGTCTCTCCGGTTCCCCGAGGGCAATATACTGCAAATATTAATCCAACGTGGATCAACGCCTATCTGGGTATTGGAGTAGAAGAATAAAACCGTCCATCGAAAACACATGACCCCGTACGTAACATTGGAGCAATGAGGACTGCCTAAATTCCAAGATTCTCCATTCAAAAGGACTCTTCTCAATTTACGGCGACCAAGATACCGAAAACGTCTGCTCACTTCTAAAAACAACCCTTGGGACGACAACACCCTCAAAGCAGGCCAATTATAAACATTTGTATAATTGGAAAAGCTCGTTGTCTCGCGTACGTTAGTTTTTATTTCACCGTCCACGTAACTGCGTCTACGTACAAGGGATAAAACAGTGTTGTGACTGTGGGGTATGAAGAAGGGTGTTAGAAAAGCAAAGGATACAGCCCTCACTCGATTAGCCTGCAGTTGTTTGTTGAAGCGGATTTCTAGACGCGACGTAATCATATTTGACTTCGTACGCAGGTATTTGGGTATACGTGAGAGAGAGAGGGGAGAGAGAGATAGAGTGAGAGAGAGAGAGAGAGAGAGAGAGAGAGAGAGAGAGAGAGAGAGAGAGAGAATGAAGTGGGCCATAGGGGATAGAAAAATCGTACGTCGAATCTGCTAAATGACAACCGTGGAGCCTCGTATATATCCGATAGTGGGAGGGACACTCGAGATAGATGGAGAAGCAAAGAGAAAGAGGATGAAGGGAAAAGAATAGATACGAGTGAGCAAACCTATAACGCGATATGGATAAAAAGCGAACCCATCTGGGGCACGATAAAGCTCACGGTGCTTAATGGCTTGAGGATATTTTCGTCGCCGTCAGTATGATCGTGGCGTTTCTATTGTCGCTTAGGGTGGTTGATGCCATCCTTACGGATATTATACTGTTCTACAAAGCGATTATATATATATATATATATATATATATATATATATATACTAGGGTTGCCTAAATTTGAGGAATTTTTAAAGAAAAAAAAAATCTTCACGAAATCTGCGAGCGGTCAAAAAATATTTAGAGGTGGCTCAAGCTTCCTAAAAATGCAAGTTTTAATTTAAAAAAACTAATTTCTTTTCGTTCACCTCTCACCTATGAACTTTACGCTTTGTAATTGTTAAATTAAGCTCACGAAAGCTCTAGCCGGCCAATGAATATTTAGTGGTCGCTTAAGAGTTTCAAAATTTCCAATTGTCGCGAATTTTTTTCTCTTCTCACTCATACATTTAACACTTCGTAAAATTTTCAAAACAATTAATCTTTTTTTTTGTTTCAAAACGGTTTTTTTTATTTACCTCACACTTCTAACCCGATAAAACGGGGGATCTATAATTTTGTTTACGGAGAAGAGCTCTAAAAAATTATTTTATGAGAACAAAGGTTATAATTCTTGAGTTACTAGTGTGAGGTAACTTTGAAGAATCTGTTTCTCAAGAAAAACGATTAATTGTTTTGAACATTTTACAGAGCGCCAAATTTACGATTGGGATGAATAAAAACAAATTGGCGAGAGTTGGAAATTTCGAAGCTCTTGAGCGACCACTTAATATTCTTTATAAAGTTGGAACTTGGAACTAAAAAAATATAAAGCGTAAAATACAGGGGTGAGAAGTAAACAAAAAAAAATCGATTTTTTTAATGAAAATTTGAATTTTTGGGAGACTTGAGCGAACTTAAATATTTTTTGACCGCTCGCAGATTTCGTGAGAATTTTTTTTCCTCTTTAAAGAAGATAATTGGATGGTGAGAAACAGGAAAACAAATAGAACTTAAATTTGGACCAATCTAATGTGTGTGTATATACATATGCGCGCGCGCGCGCGTGTGTGTGTGTGTGTGTGTATATCCTTTGGCATAGATATATTTTTGATTTATTTGTATTTCATTTATTTATTAAGGTCTCAATTAATTCCAGAGTTCCAATGTACACGGAAAAAAAGAAACAGCGAAAATCACAGTATAAACCGCATGAAAAACAGGGTGTCATACTTCATTTTACAGTAAAACAGAGTAATGTAAATCCTGTCCTACAAAAATGACGAATTTTCCTGTACACACTGAGATTTTTACAGTTACACTGGCTTATTTACAGTTCGGTATTGTGAATACATCAGTGTCTTCAGTAAAAATATTCAACTGTAAAATTTACATGAGATCACTGATTTTTATACTATACGCAAACTGCAAGGGTTACAGTGTACACTGTATTGAGTACAGAGTGGTTCATTAAATTGTACAGTGTAGCACGGTAGTTTTACTCTTCTTTCGACAGTTCGTGACGTAATCTGTGCACTCTAAGATTTTTTACAGTTACACTGATTTATTTACAGTTTGGTATTGTGAATAAATCAGTGATTTCAGTAAAAATATTCAACTGTAAAATTTACATAAGATCACTGATTTTTATACTGTACGCAAACTGCAAGGGTTACAATGTACATTGTATTGAGTACAGAGTGATTCATTAAATTTCACAGTGTGGCACGGTAGTTTCACTCTTCTTTCGACAGTTCATGACGTTATCTGTGCACTCTGAGATGTTTACAGTTACACTGGTTTATTTGCAGTTTGATATTGTGAATACATCAGTGATTTCAGTAAAAATATTCAACTGTAAAATTGAAATGCGATCACTGTTTTTTATACTGTCTGCACATGAGGCATGAGGCCAGGACACAAAGGATTGCCAGTTAGTAGTGCGTGGTTGATGGGACGCGGACATCGAAATTTGTGCGACAGAATTCAAGAAATTATAAAGAAAGAGAGAATTTAAAAAAAAGGTACGTTCTTGTCTAATTAGGACTTGTCTCGCGCGTGGGGTGAGGCACGTGGCCAGGACACAAAGGATTGCCAGTTAGTAGTAGTGCGTGGTCGATACGATGCGAACGTTGAAATTTGTGCGACATAATTCAAGAAATTATAAAAAAAGAGAGAATTATTTACAAAAAGGTACGTTCCTGTGTATGTGACTGATTTTGTAATATTTTCTTCATATATATATATATATATATATATATATATATATATATATATATATTACATTGCTTACAATATACATTGTAAGCAAAGGTTTCGCCGAATTTTTTTACTTCATTTTTATAATCAAATTTACAGTGTGACGTTGTGAACGGTATTCACTGGTTAGGACTTGTCTCGAGCGTGGCGCAACCAGGACACAAAGGACTGGCAGTTCTTTCAGCGCTTCAATTGTTCTTTCAGCGCTATCTAATGTTATTTTTAGCCCTAATTTTGTATAATATACGAGTTGTGGCATTATTAAATTACGGGGTTCATGAAGTTTGAATTACAGGATTAAAACAAGAATGTTTCCCGTGTTCACACTATAAAAAGCAACGGTTCAAAACTGAAACTATATCTGTTGCTAACCAGTTTCTAGAACAGAGGACTCCACTGTTAAAACACCTACATAAACTCTGTCGATATAACTGGCGCATTCAGTGTACATAATACAGATTAACTAACTGTCAAATTACAAGTTTTGTTAAATTTATATTACAGTGTTGAACTGTCAAAGTTTCCTTTTGACTACACTGTATTTTGGACTGTGTGTTCCAGTAAAAGATACAGTAGAGCGATTCGAGTCCAAAGAGGACAGTATAGGAGCTGTAATAATTTACTTTGAGCACACTGTATTTTGAGCACTGTGTTTCAGGTAATATCGCTGTGCAATCGCTCGAGTCCAATGCGAACTGTGAAGCCCCTGTATTCTTTACTATTTCTTTTTTTCCGTGTATCCCCTTGCAGGTTTTTACATATCACCCTTCCCAATCGAACACACACACACACACACACACACACACACACACACACACACACACACACACACACACACACACACACACACACACACACACACACACACACACACACACACACACACACACACACACACACACACACACACACACACACACACACACACACACACACACACACACACACACACACACACACACACACACACACACACACACACACACACACACACACACACACACACACACACACACACACACACACACACACACACACACACACACACACACACACACACACACACACACACACACACACACACACACACACACACACACACACACACACACACACACACACACACACACACACACACACACACACACACACACACACACACACACACACACACACACACACACACACACACACACACACACACACACACACACACACACACACACACACACACACACACACACACACACACACACACACACACACACACACACACACACACACACACACACACACACACACACACACACACACACACACACACACACACACACACACACACACACACACACACACACACACACACACACACACACACACACACACACACACACACACACACACACACACACACACACACACACACACACACACACACACACACACACACACACACACACACACACACACACACACACACACACACACACACACACACACACACACACACACACACACACACACACACACACACACACACACACACATATGAACAAAAAACACTCTTGTATGTTGTATGTTCGATATGTTGGTTTCAGCACATCAGGCTGTTGTAAAGACGGCCCTTAACATATATTTTTTTTATCGATTTGTTGACTTTAGGGACAAAACAATATAGAGTGGCTTTGATGTGAAGATGCTTACATTTATCGAAAGGTGATGTTGGAAACATTGAGGCTTACATAATGTTGAGTATGGGAACAATGAGCTGCTGTCAGAACGGTCCGCCGGAACGTTTGAAAATACACAATAATATATGAGTCCATTCGTATATGATTAAAGGTATAGACAGTGTATAGTGGTGTATACAGGATAGCTTATTTTCATTCCACACTCCAAGTGAACCGCTAAAATGAAGTCGAACCGGAAAATGTTTTCTACAGAACCTTTATGGTTTCGAGAAGGACGACATTAGCGATATTAAGGGCTTACAATTAGCGATATTAAGGGCTTACATCTAGTCGAATTTTTTGAAAATATCGATGTCCTGTTTTCGGTGAACTGTGAACGCTTTTTTCTCAACATGAATTTTTTCAATATTAGTGACCACGATATTTAAAAAATCACTGCACCGATCAACTTCAAATTTTACAAGCTTCTTTCACATATCAAAAAGTGGTGCTCGAACGAAGGAATTTCTTTTTCGATGCACAGTTTTTTTAATTAACGAAAACAGAGCGCTTTTTTCACCGATAATCGATATTTTCACTTTGAAATGCGGCCATTAAAAAACACCGACATTTTATTAAATCCTTCGTTCGAACACTCATGAAAAAATAAACCACGTGTGTTTTTTTTTACTTAGCTTGATTTGTTTCCGCGCAGCAGTGGCCACATTTATAAATATTTTTCAATACAAAAATTGTAAAACGTACTTAAAATTATAAGTACTCTTTGATTTAAAAAAATCGAGAACTAGCAAACGTTATCTTTCAGAAAAAAATTGACGAAAATTCCTCTTTTGCCGGCCACGAGCAGGGTGTAAAAAGTTTTAAAAAATTGTCGATGCCTTCATGAGATCCTACGATTTTTTTCTAATACCATTTATTTTTGCGTTTTTTTTTAATTGGTGGTTTTAAAACGGATCTAACGAAAAAATGAGCTGTTCCAGCATAAAAGAATACAGAAGTTTGGGCACTTCATGCAATCAAACGTTGGATAACAATATTCGAAATAAACGAATTAGTGGTGTGTGACAATAATTGAATGTTATAAATGGAATGATAAAAATGGTACAATGGTAAATTTTTTTCCCATTACACCCGAAAGCGTTAATCTTTTATTGGACATTTTCGCAATTCACTAAGGGTGTGATAATAAAATGGCACACACCTTGTGTATATTGTCAGCTATAAATAGTCCAGACACACACACACACACACACACACACACACACACACACACACACACACACACACACACACACACACACACACACACACACACACACACACACACACACACACACACACACACACACGCACGCACGTGCAAAGATCGACCCAGGGTCTCCCACGCGGTTTTTTTTTCTTCAATCTCACGTGTCCTCGATGGCTTGCAATGTGACTACTTTTCCCAAGATGACGGTAGTCTTCGTACATAAGGCTGATAGGTCGCGCAAACACGGGACAGAGCTACGAAGACGAAGGGCGCGATGAGAACCCTCGGGCGGACGAGTGGCGCGGAGCTTTTCACCCGATGTGTTCCGGAGATAACATCACACTGCTGGTGCGAGCTTGCGCACGTTGCGTGCGAGCTTTTATTCCGTTTAACCAAGGCAGCGATTTTCCGCCCATCGGTAATCCCTACGCCTTCCTCATTATTTCCTTCAGGGACGCTTTGTTCTTTCGTCTGCTCCAATCTCGTTCGTCCGAAGGTCTGAAAAAGCTCGCCCTCCGAGAACTCTCTATTAACTCGCGCAAAAGCTTCTCGAATAAATCGAAACAAAGAAACCGTCTGCTTTTCTATCCTCGTGCCCTTTGAAGGGAGACTACCAGTCTAGAGGCCGGAAAAAAGGTGAATTTCGACAATTTTTTTTATGGGTGGCCAGTTGACAGAAAGGGAATTCCGTTTAGTGGTTTTTATTCTACGTAAGGGAAAGGTGAACGAGTTGATCCCATGAGGTAAGATGATCATTTTCAATAGCGACGAAACTATTAATGCTATCTGGTGATATTCCTTGGTAAAACATAAAGCCTGGCATGAATTGAGTAACCCTTCCGCGTTAGTCAATTCATGATAGCGGTGTGACTTTAAGGGGCCAGTCCACTTTGGAGCCACGAAAAAAGGCTATTCTCGCGACTTTTTTTCAGGATTTATAAAAGATATGAATATAAAAGTTCTTGGGCTTGATAAATAAAGTCTTAAAATACATTAGGAAATAAATTTAATTCATTTTAATTCATTTTTAAGTACGAAAACTATAGATTAACGTAACGCCTCATAAATAGGTGGGCTAGGTAGCTCCATCGCAACTTGGCAACGGCTTGTCTGAAACAAAAAATCAAAGTCCATTTGATTCAGTATGACACCAGCTACAAAATGACTCTCGGACATAAAGTTTTATCAAAAAATAAAAAAATGGTAGATGAAAAACGAAAAAAAAATGCGTTTTTTCGCAGTTTTTCGCGCAAAAGAGTAAAAATAAATTTTTTTAAACCATCGAGGGTCATCTTGTTACGAATCATGTTTACAATATGTGGTTCAAAGTTCAAGAGAATCGGTTTATTAGTTTTAGAGACACGTTGGAGCTAGATTTTGAAAACGTTGTTTCGAGAAAAAAGCGTTTGAAGTTTATACTATGAAAAACTCTTACCTAAACTCAATCGGCAATTCCTGCACCGTACAAAATCCCTTCTGATTGCTCATCATCGTCGATTTCTTCAAGTGTTGCTTGCTTTCGATTTTTTGAAATTTTCAAAGTGGACTGGCCCCTTAAGCCTAGGTAACTTTTATTGTATGCTGTCAGTTGCAATCATTGGTGTGTCTGTGGCTTTGTAAGATGCTCAATTGGGGTTTTGGTTAGCGTGGTAACAGTGGATTACTTATATGTTATGTTATCGAGCAATGAATGAAAACCTTGCGCTTGGGGCAATATTATTCCCTTTTAGGTGTACAAGGTGTACACAAATAACGTACCTACTTTATTTTTGTTAAAAATTAACGAAATATTAACAAATAACACAAAAACATTGCTAAAGTAACACTAAACACTAACTAAATTTAAACGAAACTAACTAAACTAAACACTAACTAAACTAAAGTATCTAAAATAACACTAACTAACTTTTGTTAAATGCTATTATCAAACGACACTACTGATGTATAATTGATCTCACAAATAATAATTGATATACCTAAGTGGTTTAAGACTGGCTGTCGAATACTGGTTTAGTTAAATTTTAGTTGGGTGAGATAAAACTTATAATATAAAGGTAGTTCAACTTGCAAGTTCAGTTCATGTTGTATACCTATGATTAATATATATATAAAAGTGTTGTAAACTCGAGCAAATTTTTATTTACCTTTACCTAATTCCGCCAAAATAAAAAAAATCCCAAAATGGGGCAAGATGATCCGGTGATCATCTTGTCCATATCCTAGGGATCATCTTGAACACCAGGGTGTCCAAGATGACCCTTATGTAAGGTTTTTAAAAAAGGAAATCTTTCTATTGAAACCCTAATAAATTGAATATTTCGAATATGCCAATCGTAAGATAGATAAATATGCCAGTAATAAACGCTTTCAGATATTAATTATGTTGAATGTCTTTGGAATTACGAGCATTCTCCTTTAGGGGGATCATCTCGTATACTTTTCCCCTACCTTCGAGTATCTTTACAAATTTTTTCACAATACCGGCAAGAATTTATCTCTCATTTTGTTTACGTAAAACAAAAATTTCAAATAGTTTAAGTTCTAGATAAGATTTGCCTTTGAAGTACGTAGGGAAATAGAAAAATAATGATTTTTGATAATTGTTTGCAAAATTAGAAAAACCACGAAAATCTTTTTTGTTTCGGGAAAAGTGTTCAACATGTCAAAAATCCCCTAGGTGCTTCGATGTAAAATGTCGTTATAAGGTCCTAGAAAATGGTTTTGAATAATTCCAAACAAAGAAACCTTCTGCTTTTCAATCCCCGTGCCTTTCGAAGGGACACGACCAGTCTAGAGCTCGAAAAAGGTGAATTTTGACAATTTTTTAAGAACATCCAGTTGATAGAATGAAAATTCTGTTTAGTGTCCTTCATTCAATATATCTTCGAGTATCTTTCCAAATTTTTACACTTGATGACGCGAGTCAGCTTCGTCTTATCAGCCCTGCGACCGGCAAGAATTCTCCTTAATTTTTTTAAATCCAAAATTACACTTTGAGCCCTAGATACGATTTGACTCTGAAGTACGTAGGGAAATCGAAAAATGTCGCCAAAAATAATGTTTAAACGCCGAAAATAATTTTTTTTTGGGAAAAGTGTTCAATGTATGAAAAATCCTCTAGGTACTTCGATGTAAAATATTGTTAGAAGGTTAAAAAAAAACACAACTCAATCGGTGAACAATTGGCGTTGTAATGTTGCCGATCTCAGGTCACTATCAGCCAACGGTGACTCGCTTCATCCAGCTTCAGCGCCGCCATTTTGTAACGAAATCTTGTGAAAAAAATTGTAAAGATACTCGAAGTTATGTAGAATAAACGCCACGAAACAGAATTTCCACTCCCCCAACTGGGTATCCATAAAAAAATGTCGAAATTCGCCTTCTCGCCGGGCTCTAGACTGGTAGTCTCCCAGAATCAAAGGTACAAAGAAAGCAATGGCATTTCATTGACGCCATATCGTATTTTCCGAATTGCGCCTCGGTAACGCGTCGTCACAAAAATTTCCATCGCATGCTCGTCGCGCCCGCAAGCTGTTTGGAGGCTCTGAATTTCCAGTTAAGAACTCGTGGCTGAAGCCTCACGAAACACATGTTCGCGGATGGTTAGGTCTACTATTAATCAGCGGCTTTTAACGAAGATGTCTACCTAGCCTGTAATCATGCCAACGCCCACACGTGTCACGATAATGAGCGGTTATGCTCGAACACTTCGCAGTTTCTGTACCATACCAGACCATGTGAACCAGTCTACACGAATAATGTTTTATTCCTTTTGCGGAAACACCCCCCTACGTGCGTTCAGACCGGACGAGTTGCCGTCTCACCAAGAAACTTCGTATCTCCGATCTCGACTTTCCAAACCTCATGGGCATTACTGTAGTTTCTCCTGTCACATCGGTTGTACGACGCCGATGTACTTTTACAAGCGCGATGCACTTCACTGTTGTGCCGTTGACCCAAAATAACACGTAACGCCCCCGCACGAGAAAAAGCAAAGTTTGCGAGGAACGTCGATAAATTTTTGATGTACCAGAAAGATATTCATGGTCGTCTTGTACCGCAATCAAGTTTCTGAGAGCCCGAAAAGTTGTTTTCGAATTTGTCGAATGTGTATATACTCTTTATATACACATATGAATACTCGTACATAGAGAGGAAAGAAAGGATATTTGGAATACTGCTGGTAATTTGGAATAGCAAGGTTTCACGAAAACTAGTAGCGCCATCTCGGTTTCATGGCCGTGAAGTGTTAAAGAAGACGTCACTTGTCGATATGTTCACACGGTTCGTTCGCGACTTTTCTAAGATGGCGACTAGAGCTCGAATTGCGGAGGACTGTTTATGAAAACTTTCGAGGCACGTGTTTAATGAGTTCAAATCGCTAAATTTCCATATGATCATGTTGCTTAGCTTTATGTGTACTGTAAAATAGACCATATACTTTGTATATTGCTTGGGTTAAAAAAGAAATTGTACATTCATAAACAAGAAATAGAGGTTATGCCCGACTATGTCTTGTTGCAAATTTAGAAAACGCGATCTGATGATAGTTTAGAATATTCCAAATTACCATCAGATTTGTAACTAGATGTAGGTCTATTTCGCTAATATATAAAAGGAAAAGTCTGGAATATGGTGGGGAATGTATTAAGGGCGAAGGACCCTGTACAGATGGAAGCTAAAAAAATAGAAATATATAAAAGGAAAGGTCTGTCTGTTGGTATGTTCGAAACCAAAGAGAAAGAACAGCAGAAAAAGTCAGATCAGGACATTTTTAAAAGACAGGCAAACTAGAACACTAAAAATAATTGCAATTTTGTTTTAAAATGAAATAATTGAAAGCGATGGTGATGGCACTGAAAGTTTGGAATCTTCCAAATCTTATAACAGTCGTCAGTCAAATACGTCAGGAGAACTAGAAACTTCATTTGGCGGAAGACCTCCTGTAGCTGACGCAGAGTGTATTTTCTGTAGAGGGGAGTATAGTAAAGACAGGAGGGGGGAAGAATGGGTGCAGTGTTTTATGTGTGAGATTTGGGTGCACGGTTAATGTGCCGGCTATGAAGGTGGATCCAATGTTTGCGATTTTTGCAAATAACCCATTTATTCAATTGTCAAAACTGATTAAAGACTGATTTGAAATTGATCAAAGCTTATTACAGAAATAATCATAAGTCTTACATTTTCTTCTAAAACAATGGCCTAATAATATAACAGCCTACACAACTGACAAGGAACATTCCTCAGGTGACACCCTTCGATTTTGTTGAAATTTGGATATGTTATAACGCACCAAAGAGTAAGCGATACGTATTTTTTGTATCGGCGGAATAACGATTTTAAGGGTTGAAACGCACCCTCAAAAATGGGGATGTTTTTCGTTTTTCGTCGATAACGTTTTAACGGTACAAGATATTAAAAAAATGTTAATTGCAACAATGTTTATTTTTTTGTGCACTTTACATTGGAGGCGAGAACGATAACGTTATCGACGAAAAACGAAATACACCCCTATTTTCGAGGGTTCGTTTCACCCCTTAAAACCGCTTTTCCGCCGAAAAAAAGAAATATGTATCGCTTACTTTTCGGTACTTTATAACATATCCAAATTTCAACAAAATCGAAGAGTGTCACCTAAGGGATGTTCCTTGTGAGTTGAGCACGGTGAATATATTTTGGCATACTCCTATTCCAAAATACCTGCACTCCATCTCGAAAATGGAATTGTGCAATTTTTTCGTTCAAACTAAAACTGTACGCAGTAGCGATGTTTAGTCGACTCCATTCTGCTACCAACGTTGAAAAACAGTCTACTGAACGTATATGCCAAATCTGAGCTCAAGCGGCCTATCGGTTATGGAGATATCGTGGTTGCCGATTAAAAAAAAAACAGTTTTGGGAAAACGGCGTTTAAAGTTGTAGCGTATACCCCTTCGTAGCGAATACCCAAGCACATTCCTGACAATTCTTATAACTCGGCTATTTTTATAAGAATTATTAAATGGATTTTCCAGACGTATTCAGGAAGGTATGTAGTATAACAAAATGAAAGTAAAAACAAAACGGTTTTTTCCAAGTTTCTAGACAACTATACTGCTTTAATGCCCTGTAGCTATAAATAAAATTGTGAAGCTTCATACGGTCACATATGTATATACAAACGATACACATTCCTTACAGCGCTTGCTTCTTATGTACAGCCCGTGGGAAATTTTCTGTCTGATACCTTCGGCTACACCTACTATTAAATTTCTTTCTCTACTTACATATAAATGGGATGTTCCCGCTCAACTCGGATAACTATTTCCCATCTCATCGTTGATTATAGATTACCAGAGTGGAAAACTTTACTCTTGCTGTCCAAATGAAACCTAATTTTTTTTCAATTTTTTTTATTTATCCCTCCCTTTTTGCGGCTCCGAAAAACCTAAAAGCTTGATTGAGCCGTAATTAAAATCCTGAAAAAAATTAGACACTTTTTTTTACCTGTCTTGGGCCCTTGTCGCCAGAGCTTAACTTATGCTTCCGATATATTTTTTTGGTGAAATGTCGAGTTTGGAAACGATTATGCGACAGTTTGGAAGTCAGAAGAGTTCTTTCTCGGCTTGGAAGTAAAAAGGAACTTTAAACATATGGTTTCAAATGACATTCAATCTGGATGGGATGTGCTCCGTTCTGAATTCTTCTTTAATAATCCCAAATCCCATTCCCGTATATTATCTATCCTATGACATATATGCTGTGTTATCTAGTTCGGCGCCCACCCGCCCTTTCTCTCTCTCTCTCTCTCTCTCTCTCTCTCTCTCTCTCTCTCTCTCTCTCTCTCTCTCCCTTCGTCTCTTCTTCGTTGTGCTAATCATGTAAATTTACTTGACCATAAATGGCTTCTATTCATTTATTGGGCTGATCCCAATCCTTCCCCAAGCATAATACATTTTCCATACATTTTTGATATTTTGGAATCACATTTTTTCGTCATTTTTTTAGTTTTTCCTTGCACCACCGTAAAAGTATTCTTCTGACTTCCAAACTGTCCAATAATCAGCCCTAAAATCGAAATTTCATTTTTTTAAATAGTAAATTTCGAAAGCACTCGTTGAGCTTTAGTGAAAATGCACAAAACAGGTCTAAAATCTATCAAATTGCTTTGAGAATTCTTAATTTCTTTCCCCAAATTCTAATAAAGGGGAAAACAAAATTTGAAGCGTAGATATTTTTAAAAGAAGCGTTTTGCTCGCAACGCCACAATCTATATGGTCACCGAGAGGACTCTAATAGTTGTGAATCACGCTGTGTGTATATATATAAATATATATGAGTAGAGAGGCGTACACGACAGACGATGTCCCACGTGGGGTACACAGAATGCGCTGTAAATCTGCATAACGGGGCACAGTGTCGTTCGCTCATGTTGCAAGTGTTGCTCACACCATATCTGCATGTAGAAATCCACCTAAGTAGCCCCTGAGGCGACAGAAGATACAGATACGACAGAAAATAACTTGAGTCTACCAACACGAGACTGACATTTACCATACCCAAATATCTATGCACCCACACACACACACACACCCACACACACACACACACACACACACACACACACACACACACACACACACACACACACACACACACACACACACACACACACAC